>JAQJVK010000015.1:22212673-22786320 GCA_035578135.1 Flexamia atlantica | reverse complement strand
GATTGTTTACATCTTCCCACATAAGTGGCAGTTACGGCTCATACTGCATTTAAAGCACGATAATTATTTGAAATTGAAAACACTGAAACATTTAACACAGGCTTTAAACATTAACAACAAAAAACACTTATTAATGCCAGGACATAGTTAAGACAAAAAGGTTAGTCCTACAATAACTGTAGCAAGTATAAATGCTATAAAATCAACTTTGGATAGATTTTTAAATGTCTTCGTTGTTTCTGTACATTTTTAATACAGTTTTTTTGTCTTTATTGTACGATAATTTTGGTCTTCACTTTAGTTTTGATTTGCTGTTTGTATTATTTTTTCAAAGAGTACTATTTTGGATTGAAATACTCTAATAAGACAGCTAAAACACACTCTAGGTTCATGAATTCTAGGGGCGTTTATCTAGGCTCGTGAATTCTGGGTATACCAAACAGCCAATTGCTCAGGTGCTTCGAATTGAAAATCCCGCGCTGGATTTCCAACTGACTAGCAAGAAAATTTAGATTAGTTAATTCTCGGAGACTCCGATGTTAGAGCCTCCTAGTGTATGAATGGTATAGACAAAAGGGTTGTGATGAGAGTGTAGGAGGGAAATGTTATCGGCTACGGAGAAGATGAAGCTCGCGTGAGATAAGGCAGTATGATTAGAGCCGCAGTGGGTGTGAGGGGGTGGAGAGGAAGATCTATTGTCTGAAGACAGGAGGCAGATTGACGCCAGATGGATGTAGTAGCACCAACGTCAAGAAATATTTATTAAAACTCTTGCGAAGCCGACAGTGAGACAGGGTTTATTGTTTCAGATTGGGTTCGCTTTCATTACAAATTTTATGTAATTGTAATTGTTCAATGTACGAACATAATAATTACCACTTACAATATGAAACATGAAAATACATAAAATATCTCTCCAATAAATGTAAATTTGTGGGTAAAATTCTTGGCCAGTGGGGCAACGCTTTTCGTCTAAAGGAAAATGAATAACATTGGTACTTATCGGTTAACGGGAGGCCACCAATTAAACGATCTAAAATTGTTGAAAATATTTTTTCTAGTGTTTTCAATCAAGAGAAAATGTTTTCAAACTGATTATTGCTTATCGGTATTCCTCGAAAACCAGCCTGCATTGTTGTTACTAGGTCAAGGTCGGGAAAAGGTCATTGCTCCGCGCATTGCGCCGCTTATCATATCGTGCAATTGATTTAGTCGTCCAGATACTGCCATTTCATTCTACAGTCGCATTGAGCATACCTTATTTTTATTTGTCGTGCGTTGATTCTCCGAACATGAGTGATCGTATGCTAATATGGAACTTGCCCAAAACCGAGAAAGAAACCGTTTCGGTACTTAGGTATTACACGGAGGCCACTATTTTTAGAGAGATTTTTTGTTACTGGGTACCAAAAATGACTTGATAATTGGAAAGAACTTAATTTAATTGACTTATTTTCCAAATTGGATATTGTTTTCTACCTCCCAGAAGACAGCGATATTTGTGAGAAATGAGTTGGACGCGTCACCGTCGCCGCTAGCGACTTCACCCAACCGCCACCATTATACAGCGCGCTGCGGCGGTTATGTTAGGTTATGTTATCATAAATATGTTAGTAGGACTTTCCTTGTTTCGTTATGAATCGAACGATATCAGATGAGTAATACTTCAGTCCGCCAATTATCCTTCAAATAGGCCAAGGTCAGGTCGTTGACCGTAGCGCACGCATCAGCTGTCAACGGGATTTGGCAGGCAAAACTATGACTCATAGTATCGTTCGATTCGTAACGAAACAAGGAAAGTCTTACTGACATATTTATGATAACCTAACCTAATATAACCGCCGCAGCGCGCTGTATAAGGTGGCCTCCCGTTAACCGATAAGTACCACAACGTTATTAAATAGTGACAAAATTCCCAGTAATTTGACACCTCAATCATAAAAATCGGCCCAAAGTTAAAGTCTTGGTGAGCTCATGAAAAAGTTATTTTCCAAGGAATAATTACAATATGTGGTTACTACACTCTTTTTTGAGCTCGCCCACACCTTTATTTTAGATAATTTTTTATAATTTAGGTGTCGTTACTGGAAATCTTGTCAATATTTCCTGAATGTTGTTGATTTTCCTTTAGGCGAAAAAGCGTTGCGCCACTAGGCACGTATGTTACGCACAAATTTACATGTACTTCCTATAGAAGGGATGTTTGATTGAAAATAAATAAAATCAGTGCCTACCTTGTAAATAAATACTTGGACCTAAATAGATATATTATATACTTTTCTTATAGGCAATTTAATTTCCTTTAATTTTCCAATTCGATAGGTAATAGTAAAAAAGATAGTTTACAAGATATTTTGGAAAAACCTAATCATTGTACCCTCAGACCCAACACACTCTCACCGCTCAAGTGCTACGGACGGGGACTTTTGATATGTTCACCGCCTAACTAGTCCAAACAAAGCTGCAAAGTAAAAAATTGTGTTCCAAAATTTTCCTTCTATACCTTTTACTTGTCTGGCCTAATTGTGTTCGTTGATAAAAAAGTATGTGCAGTTTTTGAAGTGCCTTCGTTGTTTCCATGCAGTTTTGATATAATTTAATTTTATTGTTTTGTGCCATTTATTCACTTTTGTTTTAAATGCTGTTTAAATAACTTTTTCCAAAGAGTGGCATTACGGAATAAAATACTCTAAATTAATTATCCTATTGATTCCTAGGTTCGTTAATTCTGATTATATACCAAACATCCATGTGTTCAGGAGCTGCAAATTGGAAATCCCCCGCAAAATTTCCAACTCACCAGCAAGAACATTTAGATTAGTTAAGTATCAGGGTGATGATAGGGTTATACTTCCGCCGAAGGGTTACACCTGATTGGGGAAGTCAGTGGTAACCTGTAGTGTCAGGAGGGGAACTATTGACTAATAATCATTACCAAATTACAAAATTAATCTGCCTAAAACCCTGCTTAACTATTTTAAAGGTTTTTAAAATAAACATCAACTAGATCACAAACCACATAGTCAGCTAAGTTATGATGAGATGAAACTAGGTGGTTGATATTTCAGTTATAGATAGTTATAGTTGAGTTTTTACAGATTTTAATAAATTAATAGTCTAATAAATTAATTAATAGGCTACAGACCTTTTTCGTCGTCAATCCAAAGTTTTGTTATGGTGGATAACTAGTTTCGGGTCTCAATGACCCATTTTCAAATCCTTTGTCAAACTTAGGGTAATTATGGAACACTCGTCGTCGTCAGTTCTCAGTTCTCAGTCAACTGACGACGATGAGTGTTCCATAATTACCCTAAGTTTGACAAAGGATTTGAAAATGGGTCATTGAGACCCGAAACTAGTTATCCAGCATGACAAAACTTTGGATTGGCGACGAAAAAGGTCTGTAGCCTATTAATTAATTTATTAGTCGATTTTCAATCCAGGAGGCAAATTATAAATAAATTAATAGTCATATTCATTGAAGAATAATTCAAATTTAACTAACCTTAATCTTATTTAATAAATGTTTAATATGTTAGTATCATTGTGTTTTCATTAATTTAGTTTCTGTGTATTAGGATGATATTGGTGTTAGGTAACAGGCACTTTGTCTACACTTTGGATTAGATTTTAAAGTGATAAATGGAATTTATGACACATAATCTTTGCAAGAGCAAAGTATTAAAATGTAAAAATTAAAGTAACATACCATCAAATGGTGTGTAACCCTTCTGCGGAAGTTGCACCTCGGAGTCCCCTAGTAAATGAATACTAGACAAAAGGGTTATGAAGAGATGATAGGAGTTAAGATGTTAAAAGCTGAGGGGAGATGAGGCTTTCAAGTGATAAGGCAGTGTGATTAGAGGTGCAATGAGAGTGTGAGGATGGAAAGGAAGAACTATTGTGAAGAGGACTGGAGGCTGATTGACGCCAGATGGATGAAGTAACAACAACGTAAAGAAATATTTACTAAACCTCTTACGAAGCCGACAGTAAGAAAGAGTATACTGAATCATATTGGCTTTGCTCTTATTACAAACCAACAATATAACTGTAATCGTTTAATGTACGAACATAAAACAAACCAATTCAATATAGTGACGTAAAATTCAAACGTTTTGTTCATTTTAAAAATATTGCTGTCATTATGAGGAAACATTACGATATATATTTCCGGCATCCATTTATTCAAAGCCCCGATGCAATGCGACTTTACAGTTTTCATCGATGGAGTTGGATCTAGTAGTAAATTTTCATTTATAGGTTACAGTAACAGTGCATTTTACTAGGGTAGATAACCGCATAACGTTATTGATTCAAAACCAGATTATATGTATAAGACGAGTACTGAAATATTATAATAATCTCAAATATAAATTACCCATTCAATTACATAAATAAACTTTTTTGTAACATAAAGGTGAGCTGAAATGGTTGATTTCAAATCGTGATTTCTGAGCATATCATCTGTTTCCACTTACACAAAAAAAACTATATCATTGTATACTATATAGTTAGTTTATTATGTGGTCAGCCAGTTGACGTAGACAAATAATTCAAGTTACTGAATTATTATTTTTTTCAAGCCAAATTAAATGGTTGCAAGTGTATGTTCTTTAGAAGTTACAGATTTTGTGACATTTGAAAATTTGAATTATTCCACATAACTTCTGAACGTGAATTTTTACAGACATAGCGTGGCGTTATTTTGTTTGGCATCTTAAGCATTATTTGTTTGACATCTTAAGCACCATGACATTTCTACTAAAATGATTATTGCTTTTTTGGGGGAATTTTGTATTTTTGCGGGTTTTGTGAGCATTTATGGGGTAAATACCCTTAAAAATCAAAAATTCAAACATTAAAAAACTGCTACAAATATAGTTTCACACCTACATGCCGAATTCCAAGAAAATCGGACCATTGTTGTCAACTCTAGCTTTGTGTACATACATCCACATACATGTGGACGGACAGATACCACTCCGAAAACCACTTTTTTGATTCGGTGATAACTAAAAAAAATATACCCACTAACAACTCAAATTCAAAAATATATACTATATTACTATATCCACTATATCCTTTACAGTAAATAGAAGGGAGAGAGTAAAAATAATAGTTTGACAGTCATAAAGTCATAATTCATTAATTCGAAACAAGTAGTTATACTCGCGCTTCGCCCGCTGAAAGGATAGCAAATGTTTGGTTCAATTATACGTTATTTGTAATGTGAACATTTTCCAAATTTCCAAATACACTAATAATTTATCTATATAAAAAATATACGTTTATATATATATATATAAAACAATTTATTTATATAAAAAACTATACGTTTTTAAGCGCTTGATTACAAACTTATGGTTGCATCTCGATCCCAAATTGACATGATAAGGTGAACGTTTCCTCTGTGAATTTTCCTTTTTCCCTCAAAAGATATGAATGCTAACAAATTCACCTACCCATGTGCTAACAAATTCTAATTTTTTAGTTTAGCCACTTAGAATGCTGACATTTCCTAGTTAATGTATTGTTTAAACTATACAATTGGGTTTCTAATAGTTTGAACACAAAAGTATCCACTTCAGAGTTTGAACACCGAACTTTAGTTGCACCGCGCTACTTCCTAAAACCTGTCGGCCAATTTTACATAAAATAATAAAAGGCATATGATGTATAACTTTTGTAAATACCGCAAATTTAAATACCGCAAAGGGCAGATTCTATAGTACTAACATCTGAATTTAGTATGTTTATCAATATAGCCTACCAAAAACTGTAAGAAAAAAATATAAAATTAATGTGTATGCCAAAAGATATGAGAAAACCTAATCCTCAGAATTTTTTTCAATCATATTGGAGATTGAACTACTCGTTTAGCAGCTTGAAGTTAAATTTTACGATGGAATTAGTAAATTTGTTTGAACTTAGCCCAAATCACTCTAGCCAGCACGCAAATCCTCCTATTTTTTTCAATTCAGAAAAATCCCTATTCTATAAAAATAACGGAACGAAATGTCCATGCAGAGTTTCAAGATTCTCAGAATACTTCGATTGATCCGTAAAACGCGAGAGTAGCCTATGTATTCAGTAATATTTGACAAATATATAATGTAAGATAACCGTAATAGTTTTATAGATTTTATTCCTTTAGTAAAACGAATTTTTTTATTTTTGTCTGTAAAATATTCTAGGGACAACTTAATATTTTGTAATCGTAGCTCTAAAAACTGAAAAGCCCGCCATTTAAATTTTTTAATTTACCTTATTTTAGCCTTTCCAGAGAAAACATTTTAAAATCCTTCATTAGAATGCATCTAGATTATATAAAAACATAATTTGAGCCAAGATTCATGGCCCAAAGCCATACATTGTTTTGGAAAATAAGCTTTGAAAGCTTAAAATGGCCGCCATTTTGAGTTTTATAATTTACGCTGTTTTAGCCTTTTGAGAGAATATGCTTTAAAATCCACTCTTAATACGAATCTAGAGCCTATAATGGTTTACTGTGGCCAGTTTCATGGCCCGAAGCCCTATCGTTTTTTGAGAAACTGTGATAAGTGAGTGAGTGAGTGAGTCAGTCAGTCAGTCAACCGTTTTGGCTTTCAAAAATATATAGAAGATGTATCAAGACTAACATAGGGTGAAATCTAAACTTTATTGTTGTCATGGCTGCCGAACGCTTAAAAAATCTATACTTCATTTGAAAACATATGAGTGAACACTGATATTTAACAATAATTTAAAATGAAATTTATTTTCTAGTTTCCTCAAGTATTTGAAACCCTGTATAACTTATTTACCGGCAGAGATTTTAATCTTTTTTGCCCAATAAATGACTTGGTAATTACAGCGATGGGCAGATTACAGATGATTTCAAACAAACATTGCTATTGCGGTACTGTATAATTGTATATATATACTTAGTTAAATTATAATATTATTTTAATTTGTGCATTTTTTCTCTCAGGCAAACTAATTCTCCAGTTAAAATTTATTCCATAGATTTCATTTCATTTTAGAAGTATCTAATTGCAAACTTCAGACTGATCGGTTACATTAAAAGGCAGGGATGTATTTCTACTTCAATAACAAATACTCATCAAGAGAATAATAGTGATTTGCGTTCAGATCCATAAAAGGGGACTGAATAAATTAAGATTTATTTCATGGCCTTAACTTTCAATCATTAAGATTTCATAAATACCCAGAATCGATGTATGTATTATGTTTCCTTTGTTCGTCTAAATTTAGTAGAAAAGACACGGTGAAATGATCATTTCCAATGTTTTTTGTAATTTTCCCTACAGTAATTTTATTTTGTTGGTTCAATTTAAACATATTCAAACTAGAAAACTTCAAATATTGGGTTTATATCGCCCTAAAATGGGGTTAGGATCTTCTGATTTACTCCTATAACTTACCGACCAATAAGACTACAACAAATATTATCTCCACCAAATTTAAATCGGATGCTAACTGTGCATAACCCCTTCAAGTATTGCGTTGGTTAAAAATTTTCATTCTTGTCCCTAAATACATTTTTCGGTAGATGTAAATTTACTGTTTATTTACTTTTGGGGTTTAATTTGAATAATGTTTTGGAGTAGTAGGAAATACTTGAAATGAAATTAAATGAAAAATTACTTTATTTATAAAGCGAAGTTAGGATTTGCAAGTCCTTTCTACCACTTAACTTCAAATAAAACTAAAAATTATACTTGTGAACAAGTGACAGAGTTTCAAGAATTTAAATAAAATAAATGAGTTACACAAAACCTTTAAAATAAATATAAAAAATATGTATTAACTGCGAAACTTGTGCAACTGCGAAAACTAATGGCCAACCCCAATTTCTTCAATTTTAGGATCGACTAAAAATAAGTTTCAGCATTGACTAAAATAATAATGGTAAGTTAAAGGGTCGACTAAAATAATGAGGAGAAGTTAAATTTTAGTTCCAAACCAAAGCAAACAAGTAAAAGCGAGATGGGACAGAGAGTGTAGTCAACGGTCGAGTGGGATGTAAACCCAAGTGTAGCCAAACGACATTGTCGCTGTACCCGACTGGATGACCTCTGCTTTAATCAAGAAACCACTTTTAAATCCATCAGTATGCCCGTTATACTCCCCTTAACCATTCATGTACACTTGCATGTAATCTGATTTTACTTTTTATTGAATAAAGTTTTACAAATTTATTGTCGAAGTAAATGCGATTTTTGTGAGCCAGCTAAAGATTGAACTGTGTTTTCGAATGGTTATAATATTCCTTTTTTCATATGAATTTTTACGTGTTGTCAGATATTATTCCTTCAGTGATACCAATAATATGTTGTTTTATTTTTTAAATAATTGTATTGTACTGTATATTTATATTTATATTTATTATATTTATATTAGTGTTCCCAATTACGGACACCCCATTATTTTCTGTTCGTTAAAGGATTCTTTGACAGCTAGTTCTGGAATAAAATATTAAAACAGAAATTGTCTACATAGTTGTGATAATTAATTACTAGAAATAATGTTTTGTTCGATTGCTCAAATATTATACGATAAACAATTCCACATCCATTCTATTTATAATATTAAAGCATGATACTATTATTAAATTAAATTCAAATATGATAAAACTCGCAGCTTATATTTGAAATGATTTGAATTTCTGTTTTTTTTTCCTGCAAATAATGCTAGTATAATACAGAAACTTTCATCATTGTTACAGGCAAAATGTATTACGTTTATTAATATCTAGTTACATTACAGTTTCATATGTATCCGATTTTTTGTTCTAATATTTCAATTGTAAGAACTAAAAATCAAATACTTTAAGCAACTACACAAATTTTGCCTTAAACGTACAAATCCTAAGATGTGCTGTGACAGTAAAAAGATAAAATTATATCACCCTCCTAAATTTGTTCATTCTCATCTATAAGTTAAACCTCTTTTTGTTGAAAATAACACTGATAACTTTCCTTAAAAAATACAAATTGTATTTCAAGCCAACTTACAAGTCTCTATTAAAGTAATATATTTGTTCTTCAGTTTTTAATTTCTCAGTTTAATAGAAGTAATTTCAGTACCATTAATTATTTTGTTTTGTTTTAAAGGAAAAAACATTTCCAAAACTTAGCAAAAGTATTAGGCAAGGATTACAAAGATACATATCAATGCTAGACTTATCGTGGCTATTTGGCTATGCGCCAAATAGTTTCTTCCAAAAACATTCTCTGAAGTTCGTTGAATGATGTGGTGCAATTATTGTATAGTATCGAAGCATTATGTGACGACATAATATTTGTCATCCTGTTTTCAAAGGAAATAGCAAAGTTGCTTTTAAGTTCATGTTTCCTTTGAACCAATCAAACCAAGGATCTTATGTAAGAAATGCATAACGTATTTTTTTTATTCCAAGTTTCTACTTTTTTGGGCCTTTTCTTAACAATAAAGCTTAATGTCCAAAGTACAGGTCGCTACGTGTACGCCCCCATTTTAAAACCTACCCCGGTTGAGTCATATCCGGTCCAACATCACTACTCTTTTACCTCTGTAGCTAGAATTTCCATTTGGTTTAACTCTGTATCTCGAATTTAGCTCAAATTAGCTTTCTAAATCAAAATAACCAAGAATTACCTCTGTATCTAAAAAGAATACTAATTCGAACTGTAGTAGGGAAGTTGAAGAAAAATGTCGTATTCCCGTTGTATTTTGAGTTAGTGAGAGTCGGTTAGTATCTGCATCAGCCTAAAATATCTTGCTATTTGCTACTACTTTCGTCAAGTTACTGTCTTAGTCCAAAAGCTTCATTCTGTCCCTGTTTTGTATTTTAAGAATGATTCCCCTGATAACTTTCATCTTATCTGTAAAGCACACAGATTGAGTCGCTTTTGGATTTTTGACCGGATCCAATAATTCTGTAATTTATGCTATCAATTTATAACATTCCTCTAAAGTAACTTCGATCAGCGAGCCAAAATTTCCAGGGACTATTTACGTTGTGAAACTTCAACCTGTTAAGAGT
Source organism: Flexamia atlantica (assembly GCA_035578135.1). Taxonomy (NCBI): domain Eukaryota; kingdom Metazoa; phylum Arthropoda; class Insecta; order Hemiptera; family Cicadellidae; genus Flexamia; species Flexamia atlantica. The sequence goes on along the minus strand of JAQJVK010000015.1, from coordinate 22,776,290 downwards.
CTTATCTCCAGGATTAAAATACGGTATGTTAATGCCTTGAAAATCAACATAATTCAGTTCGCAATCAATATTTATAAAAGATAAACTTTTAGGCGTTAGGTTTTTAGTTATAACCCAGCCATAGTTTGCTTTCTCACATTTTGTTTTACCTAGGGAATATTTTCACCCTTGAGAATAAGATTCAATGCCTTTTCTCTAAGGACATAGATTATTTTCAATGTTTTATCTGCTTCGTTTATTTGTAAACCTCGCCATTAGTTTTGCAATGCAACTTTGTCATTCATCATCTTCCATTGTGACTGCTGTTTATATTGATTCTTGCTGAATTCTTTGGTTCTTGAAAGTACTTTGGTTCTGGGGTGCGTCTTTCTATACAAATGATTTTTTTCCACAAATATATCAATTCGTTGAGGTAGGAACACTTTATAACTGCACAGAATAATGCTGCACGATAAAGATGAAGTCCGTTGAACACATTTGAAGTGAATGACATGGAGAGAGGGTTATTCTCGTGTTTCTATTGGTCAGTTTTAAAGTAGCTTGACAATGTGGTTGTCTTTGTAGATAAAATTAACATAGGTATACAGCCAAAAGTTTCTTGACAACACTCAAATTATTTTTAGGATTTTATTGCAGTTCTTGAAAAAAAAAACTATAACGGTTTATTTAGCACTTTGGAAAAATACAAAATAAATATATGAGTTAGCCATATTTTATAACATTTTTCTTAGGTTAAAAGTGTGTAGGTGCAAGTTTATAGAGCACCAATATAAAACTACAGCAGCGCAGGTTCTGCTGCTGACGGTAGGCTGTTAAAGCCACATTACTCCTAACATTATATAGCCTGGGTGAAAGTGACATGAACAATACAGTGGCCGATCATGAGGTTTACTAAAGCTACAAACTATGGCTTTAATATCCAAAACTATTATTAACTTTTTCTGTGTATACAAATGTTTTGAAATGGTACAATCTAAAATAGGGGCAAATTACAAAGTTGATAGGCCAGTTACAAAGTTGATTTTGTAAAATAAATTTCCTTCACAACCTTTCTATTCAATATAAGCAAAAGTTAAAATTCAAATATATATAAATTGTTTTGTAATAAATATATACTTATATAAATCAACATTATAAATCAGTGTGTCGTTTTTAGCTCTCGACTATAATTTAAAAATTTGTCCAACATGCTTGTGATTTTTCTAAATGTTATCCAAAATTATTATAATCAAATACACTTTAAGTTCTTACATGTTTCTATTGAATTACATGAGTACTAGTAAGAAGATTCGATAAACTTAAAAAGAACTACCCAACCAGTTTTATATATATTCTTGCATTATTGTGCAAATGATTAGTTCATCATTCTCTAATCTATACTAACGTAAAGTATTCTTTAACCTGCTTTAATATTGCGAGAAGATAAACCTTTGAAGAAAAGGCGTCCTTTGTATTTTGAACCAACAATGTAGGGGTAGGTGACCTCCGAGAGGAGTAGATATAAATTTATACGGACCTCTGGGGGTTTGGAAGGCCCTTATTGGCTGATCAATCGCTCCTATTACAATATATTGAGTCGTTATCTGAACTCATGTCACAGATAGGCCAATAAAATTTATTATTTATTTTTATCCCTAAATCTTCTTCGTATTACTTCTTTAATGTCAAGCAACCAACTATAAATGATCTATATAATATATATGGCATTTATAATTACATATTACTAGTCAGTAAGGCCGATTTTTTTATTACTTTCTTATTGTTATTTCAGATAAAATATTATATTTTTATAAAATAATCATACAAACCATAATATTAGTAAAATATGAAAAAGGACTCGGTTTTCATACTAATTGAAAACAGTTTTCACAAAGTTTCTGGATTCATATTTCAACAGACACCGTTTCAATCTGAAAAGTATGTTTTCACCAGCAATGCAAGATTTGAGTCAATCTTGTCTGTGTTGATTTCGTTACCTGCAACTTTCAACTTAATCTTGATTCTGGAACTCAAACCTACTCTCTTACTTATAACGCTAAGTTTTCGTAATTCTTTTCTTATCTTCAAGGGAATTAATGTAATTAGTAATGAATGTAACAATTAAAACTTTATCAATAAAACATTACACTAATGGCAAAGTTTTAATATAACTAAATTACAAAACACTTAAAGTCCAACTAACATGAAACTCTGAACTCCGACATAGTTTCATTTAGTTCATGTATCAAAGGAAGTTAGTTTCATTTATCTCAAACTGTTATGCTACATTGAATTTTAAACTGATTTTCAAACAATGCCACTTAAAAAAATATATAAATAAATAAGAAGACATTTTATCATACAAACCAAATTTATGTAGCTTTAACTGGATGTAGTTTGGAAATTTAATAGGTGTTTTTATATAATATGCTGTTGGTTTATTTGAATTGGATGTATTTGATTTGTTTATTAACCGTTTAATTCATACCGTAACAAATATTAACGTCTAGAATTCAACTGTGTTCTTGAAACAGAGTTAACGTTTTAACAATATTAATCTTCACTCACAGCTAAAAGGAATTAAAAGCTGAAAATTGTAACCCAACATCAATAACATTGATATGAGTAAAAAATCTCTTTATATTATGAGCAAAAAAGTTTTGATTATACAAAAGACACATTGGCCTAGATCAACACGAAGATTAACTATCTGAGCTCTCATTTCCATCTTATAGCCTTTTGCAATGAATCATGCATGGAGCAGATTATACGGAGAGCTCAAAAGAATCTCAACTTCTTAGAACCGTTGTAGTCCCTTTCTAGGGCATTGAATAACATTTCAATTAAAAAACTTCATCATTTATATATTTAAAAAGAATTTATTTATTTATGACACTTCATAAATCTACTTCGAATGCTATTGGACTTCAACTCTCGAAAAGAAATAGGTATTCTTCGCAATACATTGCTTTATCCTGTATCATGAAACCGGATCTCTTGAAATGTTTGCAGTTAACGGTTTTATTCGGTAATAAGGAACTAGTTTATGTTTCTATTACCAATCGCTCCTTGGTAGTTGGGGATTACTAAACCTATGGAGAACAGTTACTAAGATTACAGCAGCCAATTGCAACCAGCATTCAATCTAATCTAACAAAAAACAAGGGAAGTGCTTCCACCACTTTAAACTGCCTTTAACTAGTACTTTAAGAAGATTTAGTTTAATTTAATTGCTTGCAGTGACTAACCATTTCTCCTTAATAATGTACCAATAGTTTATATCAAATGTGTAAAACTCTGTAGCAACTCAATCTCAATCTCTATTATCGTGTGAAGAAGGTGACAGTAACGATAAGTCACTGTTTGGACAGTCCAGATTCACATCACGAAACCAGCACTTTTTGGACTTCATCAAATTATTCTGCCCAAAATCAATCGTCAATGCCATTTTTATCCTGATAAGCCACGCAAAGATGGATTTTTATCCATTTTTATCATTGTAGCACGCAAACTTTTTGTTTCGATACCTAGATTCTCATCTTTACTATTATTATTATTGTTTTAGCACAAGTTCAAATATTATAGTTTACGGTACTATTATTTATATCATTTTCAACTACAGAAAAATGAAATACTTTCCATAACACTTGGACATTTAGACTATTTTTTTTATTTGTTTGGAACTAGATTTGTCAAGAGTAGAATAAACTTTGAATTGTGACGAGTTAAAAATAAAATTATAAACCCATAGTAATATGTATCTCCAAACTCTAATGTAAATAATAAACAAGATTTTCATTTTTATGCTTTATTGGGGTGAAACTAATGCATAGTTTATTCTTCTACTATCTCTCATAACTCATGAATCTATATAAACCACAGTACGGAAGGAGAACTTATTCATAAATAATGAATAACAGTCCAGATATCAACCTCAAGCTATCTGTATTAAGTTGAAGTTATTGATTGTGCTTTTTTTCGGATAGTGGCATTGTACTGTTTTTCGGATAGTGGCATTGTACTGTTTTTCGGATAGTGGCATTGTACTGTTTTTCGGATAGTGGCATTGTACTGTTTTTCGGATAGTGGCATTGTACTGTTTTTCGGATAGTGGCATTGTACTGTTTTTCGGATAGTGGCATTGTACTGATACATAAACACTTTTTCTGTAATTTTTCTGTTTGGAACTTTATATGACATTTATTTTGCAAGGGTAAAACTAAAAGTTTAAACAAGCAAAAAATTACTATCACTCCTTACGACTTTACTTGTTAGACTTCGTTAGACTTTACGATGGTGCCTTTATTTTCATCGAAGAATTTAGAAAAATAAAAGCTACGATGAAACAGAATTTTTAAATGTTAAACATATTCTGATTTGTTAGTGATGTTTATATTTAATTGGAAAAAACTCTAGCAACTAATAAAAACAATATTATGGTAAAAAGACAGGTAAATAAGGTGTCTAACCTATAACATTTTTATTTGGGTTTAAAGGAGAAACGAATACTACTGACGTTCTTTTGAATACAATATCCTTAGCAGTTGTATTGATTGACAAATACCATCTGTAGTGAGTTCAAAATCTGTACTGACAAAGTATTTTTCATAATTTAAAAACTAATTTAAACATATTTTTTCCAAAAGTATACCTAAAACTTACGTCCCTTATCTTTAATTATTATTGTAGTTGTATATTTGTAGGTTATACAGGTGATACATTACAGTCTTTATTAACTTGCAATTAAATACCTTATCTACGGTTCATAAACTGGAGAAACAGTAAAATATTAACCAACTGTCAAGAAAAATCTTTTCGAAAAATCCATCATCAAGACATTAAATCAAATTTTTCTTCAAAATTCGACTAATTATTTACCTTATAAAGCTTCTATATTTTTACTGAACATCGTATAATATACAATTTTAGCACTTTTTGTGGTTTTAATATATTTGTCATCATTTGAGGGAAACCAAACATTAGCTCGGTGCTCAATAATGACTGTTTCATCGGTCGTAAATGTTTATAGCTAACGCTTGTGACTAATAACGTTTTGAAATACATGAAACCAGTATTTAGAGAAAAAGTCAATCGGTCATGAGATATCCCATAAAATTATAATATTCCTTGTTTGGGCATTAAAATTAAAAATGTATTAAAATTTATGAACATGGTATTTTATTATTTTATAATATATATATATATATATATATATATATATATATATATTGTAAATAAAAATATTCTGCGTGAACTTCTAAATACAACGTACATGAACAAAAAAACAAAAAAAATCCTAAATATTCAGTGCGAAGTTCTATTAACACAATTTCTTTCACAATTTCTATTAACACACATTGAACACAATTCTTCTGTTCGTTTACAAGTTATATCAACATCTTATAAATATTTTCAGAGAAAAAAGGCTAGTAACTGGAAATTACTTGTTTGCTAAATCAAATTATAAATTATATAAATATGTTATATTAAGTCGACATAAGGGAAATCATTTCAATCATTAAAAATAAGAGTGAAGGATTTGCAATTCCTTTTAATCCAACACATTTTCTTAAAATTTATCCTTAAACAAGAAATTTTGTCTTTATAAAAACGTCAAGTTTTTAATTTGGATTAAATAAAACAATTGATTAAGAATGTAATAATGAGTTCGGTCGTGTGTCAATACTGCAAGACAACTGAATACGGAAATAAACAGGTTTTCAATCAGTATACGTAATGAAAAGTTCCCATTACTAATGGAATAAAATGTTTATTTTATTTAGGTATTTATTAGTAAATACTTCTATAAAACTAAGCTGAGACAAAATTAGTAATGCACTCAAAAGAACAAAAAAGAATATGGACAGTTGAGGATATACAACTAACTACATATGGCTCAGGGGTGAAAAATAATCTTTTAAACATGCATTACTCGTACAGTATTAATGACCAGCTGGAAAAGTCTCTTGTTTGCATTTTTGTTGTTATTCTGTAACCATCATGGTAACTCACATGAGCATAAGTTAAACATTTTCAACTTTAAATTTAATTGTTCTGAATTTTTTTTTCTAAAGTAAAGTGAACTACTTTGGTGAACTTAAAAATCAATACTACATCTACATGTTAAATGTTATTAAAATCGTCAGAGCCGACTAATTAATTAAATTAGAAACTTTGGGGGTAACGGTAATCTATACATATATATCTTCCATCTATAAAACCAATCTCTATACACAACTGTGCGGCCGTTTGGACCATAATGTGACATTCACCAGTGGGAGACTGCGAGGTTTAGAACACCATGCTCATTAACGAAGCGCTTTCCATCAAGGAAATGAGACAATCTCCCTCCCTTTCGTCACTCGTTGCATTAAAAAAACGTTTTTATGTTGATGTTTATTAATCCAAGCGGAATTTAATGAGGAATCAAATGTTTTTAAGTGATTTAACCATCTATAATTGCAAAATTATGTTCTTAGTATCAGTAATGAAGAAAATAATTGTTGTATTACAATAGATCTCCTGAATTTGTCTATGCAGATAAATGCTAACGGTCTCAAATATATAAATAAAAATCCGATCGTTGTTACTAGCCTTTATTTGACTATATATGTTTATATTATGAGTACACAGGGTTCGGCAAAAGTCTAGAATATATGAAATAACTTTTATATTTCATATTATTCTGCTCAATGTAATGAAATTTTGGAGTTGTGCATAATCGTGAATATAAATATTTTCACGTGTTTTATTTTTTTGCATGAACAAGGGACGTCCCATTCTCGAAGTCTTGAAATTCTTAAATGTAAGCTTACCTAGAGGCTTACCTCGAGGTTTACCTAATTTCAAAAGGTCTTAATTAGTATATCATAACAGCGCAAACCGCATCTTAAAGGGTTAATCAAAAAAAAAAAATCCATTCAGAAGTTACAGTTCCTCAATGATTTTAATGTTGGCATAATATTTAAACTCCAAGCTAAAAGTAAGGAGAACAGTCCAATTACTAATAAAGCACTCAAAACTATGTAATTTAATTGTATATTTTTTAATGAGTCAAATTATCCTTAGTAAAGAGAAATACGTTTATCTGAAACTCAACTACATCGCTCGAATTTTCGAATTCGACTTTTTTCAAATTTTTAGCTTCGAGTTTAATGCCCAACATTAAAATCTTTGAGGAGATGTAACTTCTGATTGGATTAATCTTTTGAGGTACGGTTTGCATTGTTATGATACAAGACATTTAAATAAGGTAAGATTACCTTATTTAATTAAGACATTTAAAATAAGGTGTAACTCTAGGTATGCTTGCATTTAAGAATTTCAAGACTTCCAGTGCGGGCCGTCCCCTTATCGTGCGAAAAACTAAGAAAGTAAGCCAAAATATTTCTATTTATAATAGATGCACAACTGTAAAGTTTCATTACTTTCTGCTAAATAATATAATAGTTATTTTATATATTCCTGACTTTTGCCGAGCCCCGTATAATACATACAAACGTGTACCTTATTGACGTTGATACCCGTTTTGGTTTTAAAGTTGTTGTTAAATCAGGCAACAACGAATTATGGGCCCCATAGGTGGGAGGGGGAGGGGTAGTACCAGCGCAAGAAGAAGTGAAACCTTCACTAAAAGAAGGTACGGAAGAGGAAGAAGAATGAACAAGACATATTTTGTAACGAGAGAAGAAATGCATTATAACTGAGGACAGCTATGAGCATTATAGATGAATCTAAAGACGAAAATTACAAGAATTATTGTTTTGGATCTAAGGATATTTTATAGTGAAAATCGAACAGTCATGTTTTTATTAGTTTTCGAATGCCGGAAATGCCCTGGATTTTCAGGATTACGTCGTTAAAAAGCTCTAGAGTTATCCAAGATCAATGGAATTAATTATTATTAGTCATAAGGGGGCTGTTGTTTGTCGTTGTTTATGGTACTTAAGTTTAGCGTCATTCAAGTTAAATTGATTTCAGTCAGGGTTATTCAGTCTCTTGAAATGTTCATAGCATTTCATGAAAAATATCTCGGTTTTGTTTACATTTTTTGATTGGAAATAAATTAAAAGATAGTTGAGCGGGAACGGCAATTATTGGAAGTGTAAATGTAAATAGTTTTCTCAAGGCATCATTACTTTAAACTAGTGTACCCTAACTGCTCAGCAGCTGTTGGTAAACAAATAACTACAGACAATAAACAAATGTATCAGCTGTTCAGGCCTTTTCTTTTAATTTGTCCCATCAGGAAAAATCTCATCAAAAAGCTAATATTTTCCATGGAATTTTCTCACCGAGACCATTCACTCAATTGCGAATTGATGACTGTAGAACTCAAATGGTACGGGTAATTTAGCCTTTTTATATATATACAGGGTATCCATTAAAAACGTTTCAGGATTTCGGGAGGTTTTGCTTACATCTAAACTACGAAAAAAGTGCGTATGAAGGTATGTCCTGAAATGCATATTTATCCTGATATCCGCCATTTGGTATTTTTACAAAATATTTTTTAACTCCGAAGTTTTTCAATTGATGATTTTTAGAAACTCGGTATAACTAGTCATGGTCAGTTTACAAAAAAATAGTTAACATGATCAAATGGTAAATTTTGATTTACTTTAACATGATAGCTGTTTAAAATCTTTAAATTCAAATACTGAAAAAACAAAATGTTTTACAACTACTTATAAACAATAGCAATGTTTTGTAAATTTAATTTCCGATCTAATGACACCAAAATGATTATATTTGGTCAATAAGCAACCGAGTTATGGTCAAATTTAACTAATAAGGCAGCAAAATTGGCCTTTTTCAGCGCTTGGCTCATCGCAACAATGGACTATTTTTCTCCAAATTATGCTGCCTTGATAGCTTAATTCGATCATAACTCAGTTTTTATTGACCGATTTTCATAATTTTTGTTTCATTAGATTGGAAATTGAATATACCAAAACTTGCTATTCTTTGTAGTTTTTTTGTTAAACGTAAATTTTTTTGGTATTTCAATTTAAGATTTTAAATGGCCGCCATTTTGGAACGTACCATTCGATCAATGTTGATTATTTTTCCATAAAGTGAACCTGACTAGTTATAATGTGTTTCGTACATAGAGGTATTGTGCTGTACCATACTGGTATTGGTACTTACCGAGTCTCAAAAACATCGGTTAAAAACATTAGAGATTAAAAATATTTTGTGAAAAATACAAAATGGCAGATATCTGGGTAAATATGCATTTTAGGATTACCTTCAATAAACCTTTTTCTTAGTTTAGATGTAAGGAATCACCTCCCAAAATCCTGAAACGTTTTAATGGACACCCTGTAATATACTTCGGTCGTCAGTAAACTAAGTAGTGCTTCTCAAGTATAATGAAACCCCAAAATAGATTAGACCAATTGACCTTAGCACTGAGTGTAAGGGTAGCAAAAGTGATTCCGTGGCGTTCTGTTAAGGGCCTAATAAAGACGACTCGATCTGCACCAGGGTCACGATTCCAATTACACCGGATCCCTCCACTGATGACGTCATGCGATGTTGCTAATGTCTATCAATAGTGAATTATGTAATGTATGTTGTTTAAAAAATTCTCGTTATTGTTTTCCGCGTTAAGGTTGGTGTGACTGGTTTTGGTTTCTAAGGTCTTTTTTACATTTACTTAAGATAAATTTTTAGTACAAGTTATCCGTGCTTTGTTTTATGATTAAAATCTGTTCCAAGTTTTTCAATGGAGGGTACTGTACCTATAACTTTACAGGACAATGATTATCATGTCATAACGTATTATAGGATTTGGATTAGGTTCAATTTTACTTTTGGCTAAAAAATACAAGTAGTCAAATTACACTAATTAGTACAACCAAAGTATATTCCTTTTTATAAAACTGAGAGCGGAAATCTGTATATGATAAAAAGAAATCAAAAGGTTATGATTTCTTTTTCGTTAATATATATATATTAATACGCGAGATTTTTTTCAGTCATAATGCGGTAACGGCTTGACGGATTTTAACGTTTGAGGTGTCAATTGAAAGGTACTTCCTTATTGATTTGGCAATACGTCCCAGAATTCTATATGGGCATCAGACCATTTAAGTACGGTAAAGGGCAGAATATTCAGAACAGTGGATTAAGCTCAATTCACTTTGTTTGCAACTTAAAATTGTATTGACGTAGTTTAAAATAGGTGCATATTAATATAACTAATAGCAGGTTTAAATACTCAAGATTTCGAGAAAGCGACGGGCTGTACCATTTTTATACAAGTCAAAAACTAAAAACAACAACATAAACATAAACATTTTAGAAATATCAAACAGCTGTCAAATACCTTATATCACACGTCCTTTTTTCGAAAGTTTTAAAAACAAAGAGCGACATTGAGAGGCCTTGCTTTATACAACAGTCTTTAAATTTTATTGGTTGCTTAGAACATCTTGAAGGTCGCACACGAGTTCACTCAAAATTTTCAAACGTAAACCACTTTTCAGCGACCCCTCATTTTAAAGAGCTTTAAAAATACGGATCAACTCAGACTTTTCTTATGTAAATCTCTTGTAAGAACCTCCTTATTTTAAAGCGCTTTTTTGTTTTTATGTTTTGAAAAATTTTAAAATGAGGGGTCACTCAAAAGAGGGTTGAATTAGCGAAGTTGAAGTTACCCCAAAAATCCCACATTTTAGTGGGACACTCAAAGTTTTAAATATTACCAAAAGAGACTTTCTTCATTTAATATAATTTTTCATGATTCATTTAAGTTTTTAAGACACCGAAGGTGAAATTCAAACACCAAAAGACTTGGACGCTGGATTTCAAAAATATGTTATATTCAAAACTTTGACAAGCTGCCAATTTGGATAGAAAGACGTTTGATAAAACCAACTTCCAGCATTAGCCTTCACTCGAATGCGGTTCACATTTAAACATTTTGAGTTGCGTCCAAAATCCTCCATTTTCAGGGGACACTCAAAGTTTTTGGTAATGTCAAAAAATAATTTGGGTTAAGTTGGTATCATACCTTAAACGTTAATTGTTCGTCTTTACAAACAAAAAAATTAAAGAGGGGGGACAAACTTTTTTACACACCGTATAATGCTGGATCGTCACGGCAAGTTTCAAAAGGTTCAAACAATTGTGTGAAATCTTCATCATGTTTTAATTTTACTCTTATGAAGATATTCTTACTAAATTACAGGGATTGACTACATATTCTAATCCAACCATTAAAAACTATAACATGAAATTAAGTTCTGGTAGTCAATAAACGGAACTGCAATAAAAAGTAGCGGTAGTGAATTAACGGAAAAGGTCCGAAATGTTTAGAGTAAATCGTTGGGGAATACCAGAAACAGCAGAGAGGCAGAGGCGAGTGACCTCCAGGTAAGGAGGAGATAGGATTTATCTTTACCCTGGAGACTTCGGCCAAATCTGTTGTGAAAACGATCGGTTCTCGGGCTGCCTCGGCCTGCAACTGATAAGGTTGACCATTAAAGGGCGAAAACCTTTTTGTACGAACAGAAATTTCGTTTTATGTAGAAATAAAATCAATAATTGTAATATTGATTGACTTTATTGACATTGATTTATTATTATTGTAACACTGATTAATGGTTTTAAAACTAATTTTGTCTTCTTTATTATAGCCACAGAAGTGCAGAACTCTATGGCTAACAGAAGTGCCATTAATTAAGCTGCAAAATTCAGAACTTTTTATGTTTAGGTTGTAATCTTAAAAAAATTTATTTGAATTCTTCAACATTTAGGAGCAATCGGTCTTTCACGAAAACCATAACATTTTAAAACTAGAATATAAGATTTTTGTTAAAGGATTGTCAGGAGAGAGTTTCTTAACAGAAGTTCGTCTTTTTGGACTTTGGTCTGCGCATTGGAGTGTGATTGATTAGGCTTGTCAAGGATAGTTCCAAGTTTCAGCAACTGACGAATTACTTCCTTGTCTTCTCTTTTACTTTTGTGTTGCAGTCTTACTTAATGTTTAAAGAGAGGAATAAAATATGGCAAAGTATATAAAATAAATCCCAGTTCAAGTATGAAGAAAGATGCTTAATACCAACTCTTTGCCTAATAATAGTCCCTTAAAATCTGTGATTTAAAAATGTATACCATATGTACCACCCTAAACAAAATAATGTCTATATTGTATAATTTGTTAAATGGTGACATTTTGTTTTTCCCCCCAACAAATTTGTTATGTTCTAAGCTCGCGTGGGGTCGGGGTGCACCAAAGATAACCTGCTCATTCATCCCATGAATTAAAAGCAAGAGATTGGTATTGCAGGATTCATTATTTTGTCGTGTCAAACAACTTTTGTCGATCTCCGTAGCAGTATCAATACATTGATCAAAGGTCAATATTGAATGGGAATTGGAACTTTTGAAACAAATTAACTAAACAACTGCGGTTGCTTTTGCTCCCTGTGTTCCAGAGTCCACTCCTGATCACATTTGATTCGCTTGTTTCTTCTGTAATACGAAGATTTAAATTTCAAATACGCTCTGACAAATAGGATTAGTCCTATTTTCAGAACAGGTATATTATTTCCCTTTCTTGAACACCTAGCTCTAAGGGTTCATCAGTTGACCGACTGCCCAGTGCAAACAGACAATCTAGCAGACATCACCATAATTTCATAACAACTTTCATAATATTTAAATTTTTTACCAGATAAAGAAAATACACGATACTTTGAAATAAAAACAAAGGAGGTATTTCAGTATTCTCTACAAATCTTCTTTCAATAAACAGAAATACGAGCCTAGTGCACGACCACTTTAGGGGGGGTCGGAACTGACGGGCTAATATTTCAGACTGAAGTGTTAGCAAGAAAGAGAAAGCATTCCTCAGCTTAAATCTACTGTTACAATAAATTCCCGCCTCGGAATGAAAACTAGATGTTTACTCTATAAAAGAAGAGTTATGTCTTGAGTACAAAACGGATACATTACTAGTAAAAATAATTGTGTTCTATTAAACAAATAAGTGAACAATGAATCAGCAAAGTAAGCACTTGACTTTTCATCTCTAAAAAAATCTTCGATGTTTTGTTTTTTAATACACTATGTTTATCATTACTTTCTCCCCCCTAAACATACTATTTGGAGAAAAAAAATTAAGTAGTCTCTCCATCCCTTCGAGTATATACAGGGTTGGGCAAAAGTCTGGAATATATAAAATAACTTTTGTATTATTTTACAGAAAGTGATGAAACTTAACAGTTGTATATCTAGTACAAATAGGAATATTTTGGCATATTTCCTCTGTTTTTCGCACGATGAGGGGACGGCCCACGCTGGAAGTCTTGAAATTCTTAAATGTAAGCATACCTCGAGTTATACCTAATTTTAAAGGTCTTAATTAGTATAAGACCGCGCCTCAAAAGGGTGATCCAATCAGAAGTTACAGCTCCTCAAAGATTTTAATGTTGGCCATTAAACTCAAGGCTCAAGTCAGGGAAAAAAGTCTAATTACTAATAAAGCACTCGGAACGATGTAGTTTAATTTTAGATTCATGTATTTCTCATTGATAAGGATAATTTGACGTATTAAAAAAAATACCCATGACCAGGGAACGACCCGTGATGGAAGTCCAAAAGTTCTTAAGGGTAAGCATACCTCGACTTACACCTTATTTTAAAGGTCTTAATTAGTTTATCATAACAGCTCAAACCGCGCCTCAAAAGGTTGATCCAATCAGAAGTTACAGCTCATCAAATATTTTAATTTTAGATTTGATTTTTTTAGCCTTGAATTAATAGCCAACATTCAAATCATTGAGGAGCTGTAACTTCTGATTGGACCAACCTTTTGAGGCGCGGTTTGCGCTGTTGTGATCTACTAATTAAGACCTTTAAAATGAGGTATAACTCGAGGTATGCTTACATTTAAGAATTTCAAGACTTTCAGCTTGGACCGTCCCCTCATCGTGCGAAAAACTGAGGAAATACGCCAAAATATTCCTATTTATACTAGATACACAACTTTAAAGTTTTATCATTTTATGCAAAATGATATAAAAGTTATTTTATATATTCCAGACTTTTGCCCAACCCTGTATATATGAAAACAGAGCAAGCGACCACAACAATTGTGTGATTTTCATGAACTAAGGCATATAGTTAAACCATTATATCTCCAAGCGCTTCTCCTACTATTGTTGAAGTTGCGATTTTAAGTGCATTTTATTCATGTTGCAAGCTTCCAACTATTTATAAAGAAACACGGACCGGAAATGTTTTTTCAAGATGGTGGCTGAAGTATTGCAGAGATTTCCAGTGACTTTGGGCTTTCAACTGAGTTAACATATTAAGTGTATTTACCGATTAAAATTTTTTTAAAAGACAAAAATATATTTTTTCGGAAAAGGCTGTAAAGATTTTGATAAAAAATGTCAAGGTTTGCAGTGCTTAAGATGCCAAAGAAAATGACACCGCGCACAGGTCTGTAAACATTCCAGTTCAGAAATTATAGGGACTTTAGTAGAAAAAACTCATTTTTATAATTGTACAAAAAATTATGAAAAAAACTTACTTCTAATCATCATAATTGCCTTGAAAAAAGTTAATAATCACGTACTTGGAATTATTACCCTACGTTAGCTGGTTGCTTGCTGGTTGCGGAGATATTTGATTGTTTCGTTTAACGGTAAACACAGTACATTGTCCCTGTGATATAGTTATAGGGAATAAATACAATTCTATATCACGCTGTTCCTTAATATATATTATTAGAACTTGTATGGAGCTTCTTTTAGTTAAAATTTAATATATATTAGTATAAACCTCCTTTTTTACATTTCTGTTTCAGCGAACCTGCAACATAGCTATGTTTTTTGTCTGGTTATTTTGGCCGTCTGTAACTAATATTGTTATGTTTTAGGTTTTTTCCACCTGGAGACGGGATCATATTCCAAATCCCAAAATGTCATGGACTTGTTACAAATCAGTGATGACAGGTATCTGCAAAACCCAAAATAAAATATGAAATCACTATCACCAATAATTAATTTCAAACAAACAAAATTTGAGTAAGGTACAAAAAAAGCCTTAGACAGAAAGTAATATTTCTATTCCTTAAACAGCTGTATTTTAATGAAATGTATGAATAAATGTTTAGGTAGATAGAGGGATTATGAAAGTGAAAGCAAAGAATAAAATAGTCGTTAAAAAAGTTAATTTGAATTTCTATTTAGATCTAGCCTTTGATTCGTGGAAGATTTCATTGTAAAACCAAATTAGAAATCAGTTTGCCATCGCATATATTGGTATTTTATCCTTCCTTCATTGATTCTCTAATCCCTACTAAATAACGTAATACATCACGAAAGAAAATTACCTTTTTTAACGGATCAATTAGGTTTTTGGAGGAGCCAATAACTGGTTTTAAAAACAAATAAGTCTTTCCACTGTACATTAAAAAAACGCAAGGTAAGACTCCAAAAGTGTTATTTCACTATAGTAAATAATAGATTTTGTTGTTGTTTTTTGTTTTGTAAATAATAGTGAATTTGAATCGATTAAAGTTTTCATTTTAAACACCAAAATGAAACCAATGTGGCTAATGGTTCATCCAAAATAAGTGTGTATAATTATTTCTCGCAAAAAATCAATACAATACAGCACTCGTATTTCTCTATGGCAGTTAGGTTTATGCACTTTAAATTTTGTACACTTTATTAAATTTAACGAAGATCTAGTTTTTTTTTGGTTTGATGTGTAACTAAATGTATACTATTGGAGGGTCGTGAAATATTGTTCATATTAATCCCGCGTCA
Organism: Flexamia atlantica; assembly: GCA_035578135.1. Classification (NCBI taxonomy): domain Eukaryota; kingdom Metazoa; phylum Arthropoda; class Insecta; order Hemiptera; family Cicadellidae; genus Flexamia; species Flexamia atlantica. The sequence continues at coordinate 22,760,520 of JAQJVK010000015.1, read as the reverse complement.
TCAAACAAACAGTCTGGGAATCACTTTTATTTAACTAGGGTCAAGACTATGTACAGCTGATAACAATTTGGAGAGGGTGTGATCGGTGCAAATCACATTGTCGTTCAGTTGCATTGATATTGACAAACTGCGTTAAGTGAGTCGCTGGCTCTTTATTGTAAGCTTAATTCGTGAAAATGAAGGCTTGTGCGAAACCTTAGGTTCTTTCAGAGAAGACAATTTCTTCCCCATCGCCATTTTACTATCAATTTGAAATCAGGATTTAAAGCCCCGATTTGGTTTTAGACATGGTGTAATTTTCGAAGTTGAATTTAATAATCGTGTCGATTTTTTTCAGTATATATCAAGAAGAATTAAATACATTGAACAATTTCAGATTTGTAGTTGTGACGATTTAAGTTTTGAATATACATACTGATAATTACTAAATGTACGAGTGGTACCTAATTGAATAGTCCCTCATCTACTCTTATAATAATTCAGTTTAGTCAATTCTTCAGACAACTACTCCAGTTCTACCGGGCCGAATTTACTAATTGATGGGTCGTTGAAAAGCTCTCTCCCTGTAAATTTGCAAATAATTATAAAAGTTTGTTTTTGTTGAGATTTATGGTGAAAAAGTAAAAAACATATGTTTTCCATAGTAAATACATTGAAAACGGTCACATTTTTCATTTGGAGGAAAAGTTTGGCTGTCTTTAGTAAGTATTTTCAAGAAATGCATATCGGTAATTTGTAGGAAATTTTATTCTCTTTCACAATATTACCTTCCACTTTAACCGATTTCCTTACCATTTAAAAGTTTTTTTTTTTCAAAAAACCTGAGCAACCTCCGAATTCATAGTGGTGAGAAAATACTGAATTAGAGATATTTTTGTTAACTTTGTACAACTAAATCTAGAGTTCTACCTGACAGATTTTCATAATCAACGGGTCGCTGGAAAGCTTCAACCGTGCACATTTGCAAATAATTATTTAAGTTAGAATTTTTTAAAGATTTCTTATGAAAAATTAAAACACATATTTTCTATAAGAAATACAATAAAAACAGCTTGCTTTTTAAGTTTCCATTTGTAGCCAAGTTTTGGCTGCTAGTTATCAGTATTGTCAAGGATTGTTGAGGTGCAAAATGTAGGAAATTTTATTCTCTTTCAGAATATCATCTTCCATCGTCAATTTCTGTACCGTTTAAAAGTTATTCGCAAAAAATCTATAAAGCAACCTCCGAATTTATAGTGGTGAGAAAATATTGAGTTAGATATATTTTTAGTTAAACGTTATACAACTAAATCTACAGTTCTACTGGACCGATTTTATTAATTAATAAGTCTTAAGAAGCTTTCTCCTTCTCATTTGCAAAGAGAAAATTTAGTTTTTTTTAGGATTTATGGACAAAATATTTAAATATCCATATGTTTTGATGAAAAATACAAAAAAACAGGGTTTTCAATTTTCTTTGTAGCCGAGTTTTGGCTGCCAGTATTTTCAATAAAGGGATTTCAGTGTTTTTTAGAAAATTTTATTCTCTTTCAGGATAACACCTTCCGCTTTGGTCGATTTGTTAGACATTTTAAAGTTATTTGCAAAAAAGCTAAGCAACCTCCGAATTTTTTTATAGTGGTGAAAAATACTGAGTTGGAGGTTTTTGCAAAACTTTGTACGACTAAATTTACAATTTCACCAGAGAGATTTCAATAATTAACGGGTTGTTGGAATGCTTCCTCCCGGTAGATTTACAGAAAATTATGATAATTTGATTTTTATAAGATTTATAATGAAAAACTTTAAAACCATGTTATCCATAAGAAATACATTAACAGCTGATTATCTGATCATGTTTCTTTCAAAACAATTGAATTAAAAAAAAATCTAATTATTTTTTCAGCTAAAAAGTATACATATACTATTTTTCTAGAGACTGTTTTATTTAACCACAACGGGCTCTAAAGCTAGTCTAGATATAAAGACTTTTATAAATCAGATGGTGGTCTTGTGTTTGATAAAAAAGAATAAAGATACACATGTCATATTAGTTTTTCTGAGAAAATTAAAAAGATATTTCTATTAACAGTGATAGGAGAATGAATGGAATAGGTAATTGTTATATGAGTGTTCCTTTGTTTCGTTAATAACTTGCAAACAATACCAGACCTCGGTGCAGTTTGGATATTACATCTTCTTAACGTACGGAGGCCTCCATTGTTCTCGTCACTGATTGGCTCTTTTCATCATCCCACTCTTTGTACAAACATGGAGATGAGTTTAATACCAACGCCAACAGGTATAACGAAACTTTCGGATTAAGAACTTATTTAGTTTCGGGAGTTTTAATTATTTACACTAATATTTTGCAAAGCCTTTTGGGACGAATCTGGACTGCCCGCCTTGGCTGCTTCCACCAGAGCTACGGATTTCTCACCCTACCAGAACGGTCTGATTTTAACGAGCACCGATATACAGTTTGCTCCTCCTGGCCGTGCTAGAATCCATATTTTTGATGTTTTGTACCATTCTAAACTACAGATCATTATCAGTGTTTATGCTAGATGGGGTTTACTAGAGGTGTGCTATAGGTCGAATTTATATCAACGAAGAGTACTGTAAAGTATCTAACGAGTACATCAACGCCAGTGAAGACAATGCCGATAAGAATGAAACCTTGAAGTTATTCCGTACTGTCCGTGGTCTCCCGTTGTGGATCTTAATGGGGTTAGTACGTCATTCGTAGACGATTTAATAACCGAATCACCCAATTATTTTACATTGGGACAACTCACTGACATCCTTGTTCGCTGAAGCGCAAATGGAAGGAGTTTTTTCAACTACAATATGGGTGACTTTTGAAAAGCAGACAACTAAAATTAATGTACGCGAATCTTTTCACGCTAATTTTAGAAGTCAATTTTACCACTCCTAAACAAATGTGTTCGCCTCTCCTAGGGAGCTGCTAAATATGGAGCTACTAAATATGTAATTTGTTTAAATACAAGAAATAACAGTGTGCCGGAAAAGCCATGCGAGACTCAAACCAGAGGACCATAGAAATATTCAAACGAGCCAGGAAAAACAATTTCAACGTTGCAATATCCCTAAGGGAGTTACTCTAGCTTTTTTCTGTTTTTTAAATAGCAATGCTTCCTAGTTTATCATGGGACTGCATTTCAGCTAAATAAGCTTATTTTACACCCTCTAACACAGGTCCTTAACATTTTATGAGATCCTCCTCACGATGGTTACACAAGAACTCTTGGAGACTGGCCGCACATTAGTAGACCAAGGGACCTTGTACACAAGTCTTGTAGGGCACTCAAAAAAAAAAAAAACGTGGGATACTGTTTCCTCCCCCTCACCGCACTTCCTATAAAATAAGCTATCAACAACAGAAATACTTAGAGAAAAGGCCTCAGATGAAGGACTGAAGATCAACAAAGGAAAATCAAAGTACATGAAGGTAAACGATGAAGCTCAGGGTACGATCATGTTTGAAAATGAAGAGGTTGAAGAAAAGGAAAACTTTTTGTATTTAGGTTCTGTTGTCATTCTGGAGGAACTGAAATTGACATAAAAAGAAGAATATAGCATTTAGAGCATTCATATTTTAAACAAAATACGGCGAACACACGACTTTTAATCGTTTAAATGTCGTGTTTTCGTACGTGTTCCGTGTCTATGTGTTTTGTGAAAAGTTTTTATCTTCTGACCAGCTCATCCACCGATGAGATGCAATTTTAACACCAACATTCGCCACCTGATGATGTACTGCTGAAGTACGAAACAGCTGTAGTGTCAAACTACAAAGGATCAAATTGACGCAACAGGTATTTTAAACCTTTTTTTAATATATAATTTAAGACTAAAACCAACCTCATGCTGTGATTAGAACCGGATATATGAAAACACAGAATAGTTTATTTTGGAAACGCTCTTAAGGAATGTATTAGAGGGAAGAAATTTATTCTAGTATATTCTAGAGGACGAAACAAGACTTTCTAAAACAGATTGAGGCATTATAATCAGCGTAAAAATCTAGTTTGTAATAAGGTGTAACGACACTACATTCCTTTTTTTTTCTTGTATCCAACGTTGTGGATCCAATTAATTGATGGCTAAAATTCAGTACATTATCAAAATTAAGTATTTACCACTCGGCAACTATCGGCGATAGTCCCAATCTCTGTGTCCCAAGTTAATATCTCGAGAAAGATTTTTAGACACCATAAATTCATTATCTACCACTGTATTTTCAGCCCTGTGAACTTTAATATTCAACATTCAAAGTTGCCCAAGGGCACCATTGTGGCACCGCTCATATTCTGATTCAGTATATACAGTAGTACTAGAATCAATCAAAATATGGGTTGGATTAAATTCCAAGGGCACGTGGGGGAATGCAAATATTACCGTAAGAAATATTCCATCTTTTATCTCGATAACGTTACATATTGTCTGTTTACAGAAGATTTTAAGGACATTGAAAAAAATACAAAATGAAATACACAAATTACACAAATAATTACAAATTAAAATTACAATTTAAATTACAAAAGTTTATATATGAATTAAAAAAAAACACTTCCCTTTTAATTTATCCAAGTTGATGTGAAAATAACCATTAAAATTTGTAAAGCACTACTTACCCGCTCTTGTCAGTAAGACGGTCTGTGTAAACATGTTGGTAAAGTTCAGAATGTTTCCGCTTGGACTCAGCACCGTCTGCAGGAGGATAAAGGAGATCGTTTGGTTGGAATCGTTATCAGATTTCATAATGCCACCAGCAATAAATCATAGTAATTTCATAAGTCTAAATATAGTAGCTTGTGATTATTAATCTAACCAATCAGGATTATATGCAATAGGTAGTTGTCGCGTAACATGAGTATAAAACCTTAAGTAAAACTTAAACATATGATTTAAGTTTCAACAGTTTCACATTTCTTGAAATTAAAAAGCATCTTTAGTATTTTTTAGTCTCCGAAAAATTATACTGTTTCCAAACCCATTCTACTTGTTTTGCATTTTTACTCTTGTTAAATTTTCGGTAAAAATACTCCGACACGGTTTTAATGTTAGGAAATTAATACAATGTTAAAATCAACAATTGATCGACCATTTTAATTACGTACGGAGTTACTATACTTTAAATCTGAATCACATGAATATAACTTTTCGATTTCCATTTTAAATTTATTATATCAAGAATAAAAATTTGATATAAACTATATATATTCTAACTTTATAACATTTATATGTATTTATAACATTTTGTATGTATTTTGAATCATCAAAGCATTGAATTATTGCATTTTAAATGTAAGTATTAAGCAATGTCTAAGTGAGTAAATTTTATTTTGGGATAATAAGTATTAGTGTGCAATTCACAATTTCTAAGGTAAGTATGTACATTCGATGATAAAATATATATGACAAATATAAAATTCCGTTTCAATCAATCCAGCAAGTTAAAATGAATCATTATAATTATGTTGAATTTTAAAGTATCAATTAATTGAGGGAAAAGACTTTTTATTGAACAAAAATCAAAATTTCGTAGCTTCCTCTGAGATCATTGGCTTCGTGATAGTTCTGGGTTCCTCCGCGTGGCAGCTGCACCAGTCATAGAGGATAAAGCAGATCCTCTGCCCTGGCTGTGTACTTGTGTGCAAAAATACCCAAAAGAAAATTATAAGTCTTAAGATAGATCCTGAAAATATTTCAACTATAGATTAAGTTTATCACCTCTTCAATAAAAATTCCACAATTTAAATTTGAGATTAAAAATACTACCCGTATTTTGATATGTTCGAAAAGAACAACGGGGCTTCGGAACTTTGGAGTATTTATCTTATTTACCCTATCTTGAAAAATAATACAAAACTTGCAAGAGAAGCTCAAACTTGTTTTTACTACAGGTATTTAATAAAATCGTCATTTATCAAGGTTATCAAGGAAACTTATAAATCCCTAATATGTGCCGCTAGATTAATTTATATGTATATCTACTTTCGGTTCTATTTTACAGGTTCAGTAAATCAGTTAAGGACAGTTGCTTTTGATATTTTAAATCCTAAAAGTAAATGCAATTCATTGGGTGATATTTTGTGATCAGAGAGACCATGTGGATTAAGATCTGTTTTGCCCTATGCAGCCCTAATGACTCGTACTTGACTGTTGGTTTATACCACGAATTTATTTTTTCTTGGGATTAAAATGCCCATAAAATTATGTGATTTCCTATCATTTTATGTAGCCAACATTTTGAGCAGTACCAAACGATTATTACATTGAGTACTTAAAAGAAAAACTCTTTGAGTTTCTACTTTAAATTATGTATTATTTGTAAAAAGATAAGTTAAGTTTTGAAATACAAGAGTTTGAAACCCCGCAGTTGTCTTTGAAATACCCGATATTTTACTAATTTTCTTTGGTTTAATTTCACATTATTACTGTAAAAAGGTATAGCTCTAAGGGAGATGATTCAAGGATAGGATATCCAAGGGATAGGATTCCCTTGGGTTACATGAAAAGACAGGATTTATTTTTAACTTACTCATAACAAGATAACTCTAACGTTAAACCTACACTGTGGCCATACAAACTACAAATTTTATAAGTAGTAATCTTAAAATTAACAAAATTATATCATAATGCTTGTTGTCAGAACATAATTAAGAGACAAACAAACGTGCTGGTTTGGATTTGTATTTACTCGCCAGGCAAAAAGAATGTAAATGTCGAACTCCCAATCAATGAAACTCAATCCCAAGCGTGTTCACCGGTGATCGTTAACTGCGTGATGTTTGCACTTCTACCTGTGGTGTAAAATGTTCATTTTGAGCATAATCTTCACTTAAGTTTGTATTTAAACAGCGCGGATATGATGCATATATTATTTTTAATGGACCGAATTGGGATATTCAATTGTTATTTTTAAAACCAAAATCGCTATAATATAGTTTCCTGATTAGAAAAATAACATTTGAAGAAGTCTCCCGGGAGTTTGTTAATAAAATTCCACAATATATATAACCTAAAAACAAAACCAAATATACAACCATAGGTGCAACACAATCAAAACAATATTATCAAAAATATTTTCAAAGATGTAGCAATTAGAATAATTCGAGTTCGGGAATATCCCATCACCTCCTCCGTGTCAGCTGCAGGGTGCGGTGGACGGACGCTTAAATATTTAGAGGTCATCTCACCACTTGAACAGACCCACACGGTGCTCACGTCATACTCCTATCTAATATAACGTCTGCCGGTGGTGTGAGACGAATCCAGTCAAATATCAACAATTTACTCCACATATCAACATTTTCAACCACTTTTGTGTGTATATTTGATTTTTAAATAATTATTTCATTGGGTGAATGTAATTCATATTCTCAAGTGGAAAAGGGTGGTCAATCTCATTTGCACGATCTCTATATACTTAACTGGTTGCCTATGTGCCCAACATTCTTGTATCCAACACAACTGGCATTCTCCACATATAATTGAGGATTTTTGTAAACTCGAGTAGTCACCGATTCTTAAAATAAAAATTTCAAAAATATTATTACATTTCTACACAAAATTAGAGAATAGTAATAAAATTGTTCCAGTAACATCCTTAGAAGTTGTTGACCGTAGTACTTAATTAATTGTCAATTATGTTTAAAATCATGTTGGGAGGCACTTTGCTACGGCTACTACCATCGAAGAAGTTGTATTAGGATTGACTTAATTAAAATAAGTCATGGAACAAACTACTTAAATAGATGGACCCGAGAAAATAAAATTATAAAACAACAGTTAACTCAACAAGTTGTAGTAATAAGAATAGGAATAAATGTTAGATTCACGTGACCTTAGGTATTTAATTTTGAAAGAGGGTATTAAAGTAGAATTCATTTTTATAAAATATTCTTTAATCAAAAGAAAGGGGTTTCTTAGGCATATATTTTAGATTATACTATTGAGTTGATGTAGACCTTAGATTTAAGGTTCAACATTTTTAAATCCCTCTACCAAATTAATAGAACAAAATCATTAGCTCTGGCGGTCACAATTGTTATCCCCCTTTTGTTTTACATAGTAGGGATGTAATTTTATATCATCTAAATAAATGTTAACATATGTGGGAAAATATCACGAAATGTCCCTATTCTAATCTATAGAGTGAAAAAAGGACTACATTTTTCAACTGCGCTTAATCGACTTGCTGTTTGCTTCCTCATTTTAGATATAGAACTATTACATCCTTTTCACGTTTTTCGGTTTTAAAACCTATATAATCTGACGTTCACAAGTTTACACTTACAGGCGTGTTTTTATTGTTCAAATGTCAAAGGTTTTTTATCAGTTAATACTCAATCTCCTAACAAGCTGGTAAAGTTTCTTTGGAAATATGGCGGCTTTAAAACAGTCAACATTTTGTAACAAAACAAAAGGAATATACCGAGCCAGAGCGAGCTTGCATTACACTCGGTCTGCGGCACTGGCGCTTGGTAATGGTCATAATCTTCATTTGATTAGAAGTCATTATCGGATATTGTACCCTATATAAGTACAAAGAACTGTTTCAAAGAGCCTAATTTAATTTGCAAAGAGAAGTTTTACTGGGCTTATGTAATCCTAACGTTATGGAAAGTTGCTTTCTTTGAACAATAAATATCCCAAGAGACGAGCCAAAAGGTATTAAGTTATGAAAATTCGCGAATTAAAAAGCGGTACTGGAAGTTAATCCTAATATTTTTATGGAAATTATATAATTAGTTACAGGATATGATAAGGTATGATTTATTCAATCTCGCTAGTTACTATTTATTTATTATTATTACTTTTTTGAAATTGAATGAAAAGTTTTGATTAATTGTATTGGTCGTTTTTAATTATGTTGGTGGTTCTAAGCCTAACAAAAGGAACATTTCGAATATCGTGATGTAAAAGTAATGGTTTGATTGCGGAAAATACTTATTGAGCCGAAATACTTTTCATAACTTATTATTCATTTAAAGATTCCTTAAAAATATTACTTAAATTTATAAAAAAATTATAATTGGATTCTTGTGGGCATTTACCATCAATGACAACAAAAACACAAGTATTAAGAAAGAAACGAATTTTATTGATCAGTAATGACATGTAACCACAAAATTCAATTACAAACATGATCTTTCACCATCACCAACGATAGATTTCAAACACAATATTGAAATAACGTTTATTTTCAGCTAATTAAAAGAAAATATTTTAAAATTAAGTTAAACTTATTTAGATCAGTAATTAATTTTAGGCCTGAAGTAAAGTATACTGTGTATGTATGGTATACAAACATTAGTGGAGTTCAGTTAAAACATATTACTCATCTTCTAAAACCGCTATAACATTGTAAGCCGCCCTGTAGCCTTACACGAAACCGCTTAGATTGATACATCAAACATTGTATCCCTGGGATTTAGCTATTTAGAGTGAAGGGATTCTTTCAGGCAGTAATTAGGAGAGAGATTGAGAAAAACCTGTATTTCAGTCCTTTCTCAATAAAGATTAAAATATAAATAAAAACCTTAAAAACAGAATGTTACGAATGAAGAGAAAAATGTTGTCTCTAGCCTACTACTATATTTTTTAAAAGAAAATCGTCAATATATACAATTCTGTCATTTAAATTTTAAATGAAGATTCTTAGATGAATTTGCCTATATAAGGAGAATTTTTAACTAAAAATATTGCACATATATTCAAGATGATATGAAAGGAGTTTACACAGCTTTTTATATAGCCAAAGCATTTCAATAAGGAATCCATTCAATGTCTCCTTTAGTTTCATAAGGGTAACTACACCCACGGAAAGTACGTATACCTCATTGAAATTTTAGGCCACCGTCATTATCACATTATAGCTTTCCTGAATAATTCAAACACATTTTATCGAAAAAAGTTAAGCTTTGTGTAATCAATGTATAGACACCACAGTAAAATACAAAATCATCATCACAAGTAGCTAATTTAAACAAGCCCAAATAGTGCGAATACACAATATGTTCTGATGCGTTCATATCCCTTTAGCAAAGTTCCTAAAAATGAATTACCCCAAAACATAGACAATATTGGCAATGAAGTTTGATATTCGTAATGTAATGAAGAATATTCTAGCCGATAAATATATCGTTACGCTGTTTTAATAAGTATCAGATTGCAGTAAATATAAATACAATTCTATTGCAGTTTAGAATCCAGCTCAGGTGACAGGCAAGTTACAAGCGAATACAACTGCGTGGTTGAAAAGAAAAGTCCAAAATTATGAATTTTGTTTCCCTTCAAGCAACGTTTTCCAACAAATTCAATTTTGTTCTTACGTTCCAAGCTTCTTAAGAAAAGTAAAGCAATCTCAAAAATAAAAATAAATACATTTTCAGTCAATGATATTTAAAACGGTATAAGGTAAGTGAGAGGTGTATTCCATGTTACTTGGTGTACTTAATAATGATTAAGGACACAATGATTACACAGTGATTATGACTAACAATAGAATACAGACATTTTGAAAAGTTATTAGTCCAAATTTTAAGTATTTATTTCTTTCTTTTATTTTTCATAGACAGCAACATAGCATAACGACGAAATAAATTACTTTGTCGATTTAAGAAGCTTAACACGCAATTACCTCGAAATATATTTTGATGTAGGAAATTACATATTAAAAAAAGTATAAGATACAAGAACTTTCAAGTTTTAATTGTAGTAATCTACAATATCCAATAGTTAACTGCAGCAGGGTTGGTGTGGGTCGTCCATTACTAGTGGAATATATCAGCGGAAATGGAGCCCTCTCACCGGAAACGTAGATTGGCCCGAACAGCTCACTTCCGCTTCCGGTCTAACACACCTGAGTGTTTGAATTGGCTAAAGAGGAGTTGTTGAAAATTTAATGACCTATTAAGATTCAAAACGATCAATTAATCGTATAAATAGAATATATTTTTATTTTCTCAATAACATTTTTACATCCATCTTTTACACAGCAAAAATATCTCAACCCAGAAAATTATTAATAAACAACATAAAAATATTCTCACTTGCCAGGCTGTTACAAATTAATTCAAAAAAGTTAAAATAATTAAAGAGAAAATAAAATAGGGCCTCATTGGGCAACGCCTGTTTTGAGGTGCCTTCTTTTTTCAATATAAATATTAAATACGCTCAGAACTAAATCTAACAAAATAAACATTTTTGGTCTCTTAAACACATAAATAAAAAATAAATAATTCAAACAAAATTGTATATTCCTGCGTGCTATAAAACTCAAAATACTTCTTTTATGTAACAAATCAAAACTATAAAATTATAAATCTAATGATGAATGTAATTAAAAATAATTAGCTTATTGAAATTTATTTGCTTTTTTATACATGTTTGATCCTGCAAACAGCACACCGTACTTATGCCACCAGGCGGCTCTGGCACCTCTCCGGGGGCCAGCCTCCAGAGTTGGTCTCCCACGTGCCGTCAAAGCTCATTGCATACAATGCGTAGTCCCTGCGTGGCAAAGCCCTCCAAAGTGTGCATTATAATAATAAAAAGTTATAGTTAACCTAACCTACCATGACATTAAAATTAATTATTCTAGTTGAATTTGTAACAAATTATCTATATCTTTTAACTAAAATAACCATTTTTTTACTTTACTAAAAAAACTTCTAATATTATGAACATACTTTATGCTTTCTGGTAGTTTATTAAATATTTTTGGAGCAATAAAGTTGAAAGTTTTAGTGAAAAATGTGTTTGTAGGCTTTGGAACTAAAAACTGGTTAGCATGTCTTAGTTTTTATCTATATTCATTTTCATTTCGCGGATTATTTCCACTTTTGAGATAAATAGCTTAAGAACTTTAAAAATGAATAAGTATTTAAGTGGAAGTATTTTTTGTGAAATGAAAAGGGGTTTTGATGGCTCGAACCTTTTTTTACTTGTAATCAATCGTAATTTCTGCTTTTGCTGTATAAATAAAGGTTTTTGATATGACTCGTAAGTGTTTCCCCCAAATACTATGCCGTAATCAAGTCTGCTTTGTACTAGGAAAAAATATAACATTCGCAAAACATGACTATTACTGAGGTTTTTTAAGAAATAAAATTATCTTAACAAATTTTGAATTTTTTCTTCGAGTTTTTGTGTGTACATACATCTATTGTGCAGCAATATTTTTAATTGAGTTTCCAGAATGCGAAGAAAAAACAATGACGGTAATAACGGAATACTGAAATTTTGAAACCTTAACAATTTAAGAATATGCGTAATGCTTTTAGGTTAAAAATTAATATTTTTAGGGATATTTTACTAATATTATTGCTAATTTCATGTTTTTGACCGACTCTGTTGCTTGAGAACAAACAAAAACTGACATTACATCAAACCTCTTAAAAAATATTTTAAACTTGAATATTCTTGCCCTTTTAACATCCAAAGAATATCCCTTACAAATGAATATGCAAAGGAAACAGATCCAGAAACTCATCCTAAAAAAACCCAAAAACTATACCGCCTATTTCTTAGGATTGCAGCTTGACCGATGTTTTATAAGTAACGCTGAAGGATTCAGGCGTTAATCCATTTATAAATGAATAGATTTGCTTCTTCAGGCTAAGAGTATTATACTTGTCTTAACTTTACATTATTTTCTTATCAGGAAAACATTTAACTTAAATATACCAAAAACTGATTCAAGTTTTTATTATTTAACTCCTCAGTTTTAAGTTATGCAACCACGACTATATCGCTATAGTGGAACGTCTTATGTTACCGATACTGATTGAGATGAAAAATTAATTTACGTACTTTATAATAAGACAATATTTAGAACATGGCTTATAACTGAAAGCGTTAAGTTACAGAACACACAGCCACTTTTTCCAGAATTTCCTGTTTTTCCAGACTTTTTTACTTTTAAAACGTTGAATAACGTTTACACAATTTTGCCAGAGAAGTTGACCTGCACTGGAAGATAACACTATACGATTGAACGAGTGAAGTTGCCGTCTTAGAATTTCTTTAGTAAATAAACATTTTATAAAACGAAAACCAGAGACACATTCTGAAAGAAAATATGCCATTTAGGATCCTGATATTTTTCATAAGATTTCATTACTTTTGGAATGTAGCTTTTACTGCGTTCAGGTAAATTTGACAAATATCCGTTGACTTCACGGAATTGTCTGGCTTCCTTACCAAAGTAGAGTTTTTTATGTTATTAAGGTTTATAGACATTTTGAAAGTGTTCAACCAATTTTTTATATTATTAAGTACATAATAAATAACGATAGTATCGTTTTTTAAGATATAGATTAGAGACGTGTTGAGCAGGTGTTAAATATTTTTAGTTTCTTTTATCTCTTCAGTGGTGTTTACTATAATTAGGCTGTTAAATATACACTGGATATAAACGTAAACAATACAGTCTTACTCCGAATCACACATACGGAACTCTGAATCAGTGGGAAGTTTTAATTAATTTAACAACTCCCAATGAGAGAAAACGTGCATCAATGTTTAAACCTTTTCCCTTGTTTGGTCGATGAATAAAAAATAAATAAAAATGTCTGACTGCTTGTTTATTGGGGATTAGTGAGAGCACTTTTGTCGAATCTCCAACTTAAATAATTTTTAACGGTTAAAAAACTTCAAGTAGTGAGGAAAAATAATAAGATACACAATGAAGTTATTTATTGAAACAGAACTAACAAATAACTTTATAATTAGTGAACTTTCCAGTGTATTTGTAATTTGATTTCCATTTACAAACTTAAAATGGAATGACCTAAATATAATTGATAAATGTAGACTAAATATAAGTTTATTTATAATTTAATTTTAACAATCATTCAAAACAGCGCATAAGCCAATTGCAAAGGAGCATTAAGGATATTTCATTTTGACAAAATTATTTAAATAAAGTTTAAATAACTGACCGACGACATTTAATGCATGACTAATTTGAAATTCTAATGACACTAGGGAATAAATAACAATATAACAATATAAAAAATATCAAGAATTAACATGCAAAAAAGTTAACAGACACTTATACAGAGATTGCTCTTTGAGAAAGTATTTATAAAACTCCGAAATTATATTATGTTGTATGTTGTATTATGTTATACAATGTAAATATATTTTATTTCGATACTTATATCTACGTTCCTTAAATAATTTAACATTACGTTTATATAATCAAATAAGGGCGGTAATCTGCATATATATCTGTCTCCTGTTGAGGGTGAACGCAAGGCTTCTGGACCGACTGAGGCAAATTTCATTGTGAACCCGTTTAACACAGGCCTAGCCACTATCGTAATATGCCTTGGGTTGTGCCCCAAAAAGTCAAAAGTTTACATGTTTAAATAGATGAATAAAATGCAAATGATTTGAACTATGGGACGGATGAATCAAAATGTAATATTAAAACTGAGTTATTATTTTTATTTTGTATTTTTATATGGTTTCATTTTTGGCTGTCTTTTATTTCTTAAAAGCTATTGACGAATTTCTCCCATTACATTTTGTATCAATACTTTAATTGAAATTATATATTATACATCTCCTATTACTTAAAATGAGCAATTATTGTAAATCCTACCTCGAACACAACTCTAATGATTTGATGATAGGCTTAAGTCTACTATGAGACCGATGGAAAAAACCTTCTTCCTTATAGGGGCCATTCCCTAAATGAAACATTTATTTTATAGTTGGTTTTAAAAGATCGATTTTAATCATAGAATAACTTTACAAGCATAGCTTAAGCTTCTTCCGATTATTTAATATATGTGTCCTTTTTTACCGGGGGCATACAGTAACCTTGCCCCGCAAAGTCTGAGGGATAAAGACTGAATACGACGGCAGGGTTGGTGTGGGTCGTCCATTACTTGAGGAATATATCAGCGGAAGTGGAGCCCTCTCACCGGAAACGTAGATTGGCCCAAACAGCTGACTTCCGCTTACTGCTTAACACACGTTACATTTTACCTGAATATTCAAAGATCCTCGGTAACAATCCAGAATATGATGTATACTTATTTAATAACAAAACAGCAGTAGGCCTAATTTTTCCAGCGTTGTACACAGGGTTTTCGAAAAGAACTTTACAAATATTTTGGATGTATTTAAAAATTTACAATCAAAATTTTATTGAGTTTGTAATACAATCTACCGAGAATAATATGTATTTTCTCAAGTTTGGGTCAATTTAATTTCGTAGGATATTCTTTTGAAATTATTAGTGTGAATTTCAATAAGAAATTTTTTTTTACTAATAAAAGTCTTAAGTAACTATGTTAAACCACATTGAAAGTAATATAGGGTTTCCTTCGATATGAAGCCATTCCATCCTTACTATAGTAAGCCAGATTATCTTGGGACACGCCAGCAAACGCAGGCAAGGAGTTACCTTACAACTTTCCCACTGTAGTCAACGAGGTCATTTATTATGTAAGGCTCATAATTGAGCTTCAAGTCTTACGCTGCTGAACAATTTACTTTAAAATTGAATTTGTTTTATACTTTAGTGAACTTCATACGTCAGAGTTCTTCAAGTATAATACGTTTTTAACGTTAGTTTCCAGAACCTATTGTCATTTTCACTCCATTAGTAATATATGACGAAATACTATGTGAGTACAAGTTCTCTATTTGTAGAAATAAAAGAACTAAAACTAGTATTTTTTTTATTGATGTCTATGACACTGATACATATAATTAATAAAAAACATTGACAAATTAGAAAATTGAGCTATTTAATTTGTTTAATACAGTATGTTCTTTATTTTCATAATTTGAAAAAAAAATAATAATGTAAGACTTGAATAGAACGCAACGCAAAAACTATCCCTTCAAAATTTTTCAAATGTAGGTTTTAATTTCGAATGAGCACTCTTTCATTACATCACTGTAAGCAGATTTTGCAGAATTTCATCAAAAACATTTTATTCAAGTTATAATTTCCAAAATATTACAATATTTTACAGTACTTGGCATAATTGAAACATATAGACTACTCATATGTTTACCTTAGTTTTTGCCACCAATAGACAGTTTCAGAGATACATAAGAAATACATAAACCTGTTAAACATTATTAAATATGTGCTTAAAAACCTAGCACGAGATTCACATAAAAAGTTAATCACCGGCTGTGTGGGAACGCCACAGGTGCCGGGTTCCACGCTTTGTCCTTTTGTTAGTTATTTAACAAAACCCTGGGATCACGCTCCTACTTACACAGTGTAATCTCACCCTCTGTTAACACCTGATCAAACACGGTTTCACCCTTTCTAGTTTGTGTCTACAGGATGGTACTTGGAAACTGTATTTTACAGTTATTCAGGATATTATGTGTAAGGTGTCGATATACAGAATTTATTGAACTCCCGGCACCCCCGGCCGGTATACATTTGTCCAAACGATTCATAAGGTTTAAATTATTGAACATATCTCATAGGCTTTAAATAAATCAAAAGTGAATTGGGCGTGTGATTAAAAAAGCGAATTCGAATTTTAGAAAAAATTACTCAGCAATTTATCGCGTTTCTCTGGATTCATTCACAGTGAATAATGAGTCAAGGTTTAATTTTGGTCTTGGATTTTGGGGAAAATGACGTTTATACCCCACCAACGCCTGGCACTTCCAACAACAACTTAAACCGTAGCTTTAATGCTTTTCACTGTGTTAGTATCTATCAGCCAGTAAATGAAGGTTGCGTCAATATGAATCATCAAAAGTGAGCTTGTTTTCCATCCATTGAACGGCAAATTGAGCACTTCTAAATTTCCACTTTTGTCCATGAGTCCAAATCAGTAAATAATAAAAATATTTAAATGTTCCTCATATGATTTATATGTTTTCATTTGTATATAGGCTTGGTCATAAGCACATGACGGAATTTTTAAAACCTGACGGATCATTTGTGGACTCCCCATTTCTTCGAAAATGGCAGAAATATACAGCGCGTTTTTTAATTCGCCCCGAGAAACCTTGGGTAGTAACTTGAATGAATCCGCATGACGTAATTAACTAAGTAAATAATTAATGGCTAAGAGTTATCGAAAATTAGGAGCCCCTATACCCCCATATCCGAAATACATTCACAAACAGCAGGGTTTGGGCGTGTTTATACTCCTTGTCTTTGATTTTGGCTATTTAAAAATTAACCGTCATTACAGCAATCAGTTTTTATTTACAGTGTACAATTTTCTATATACTTAATACAATAAGGTTTTTTTCTGTTAGATCCCTTTTTCAGCCATCCTACTTAACCGATTTTGACGATTGAGGTGTCATTTTAAAGCTCATAATGTAGCGCACCGGCGACTGATAATTAAAATTGGCATTTCTTTTACGGCTTCGACCCCCAAGCCTTTGATTTATTTCTAGAGGGCGCTTTCAACGCTCCAGTGCTGAGCAACGTGCGTTAACATGGTTTTAAAATGTGATTGTAATTTAACAGCTGATTACCTTTAGATCGATTTTTAACCTAAGTCAGATTGTAAACAAAAATTGGAAAGTCTACAAGATTTGATTCATTTGATGAAAACTAATTTTTAAATGGGACACTCTTTTGACAATTATAGACTAATTTGATGTAGGAAAATCATTCTTAATGGTGCAGAAAGAAGTGGAAGGCAAGAGAAAACCGAGTCGATGAGATTAGCGAAAAACATACGTAACTTGAAGCAACTTAAAGAAGATGTTAGGGCATGAATACTCGAACAAAAACTTCCAGTATACTACTGTTGTGCCAGAAGACAAATTAAAATACCAAATGCTAAGGTGATGAACAATGTGTGTGTGTTTTTCAGCTAAGCTTTTATTTGTTTATGTCAGACCTTTAAATTACATTTGAAAGGTTAACTTGAGTAATAACGGCGAGTTCAAAGCTTTAACGCGCAGAAAACTTGAAAAACCAAAAACACATATGAAAGGACCTTTAAACAGGAGAGTTTTTGCAGGCTTTGAAGTGAGTTTTGGTATTTAAGTTTTAATTTCCATCATAGTGTTCGCCTGTTTAGTAAATATTTCTCCTACTTCTTCTTATCGTAGGCGAGTTTCTCAAGAAACAAAAATAATAATTTTAAAATGCGCAATTAGCGCATGGGGCCCGTAGTTTATGCTTAAAGTAGTATAGGATTTGTCTGATTCGATTTATAAATTAATTATTTTCACATAGCTTTGTTTTTTTTAAGAAATTATTTTTTTTATTCAATCCTATCTATTTTATTGCTTTTAAAACATTAAGCATCGTTGGTCAAGGTTTAGCTCCAGCTAAGGACGGATTAACGGGGATCAAGATTCAATAATTCACCAGCCAGGCGCAGTGAGAATGCGGCGGCGTCAGGCAGTGCGGGTTGCAGGTTGACAGATTGTGTACCGAGTTGACTTCCCTCCTGTCACAAGCCCGGTGACGGACAGCTGATTGCTCCCCCACATACAGGGGCTTACTTGATTACTCTGTCTATAATTAGGTATATCATTGACTATACATGCTGGAGTAGACTTGTTGTTGTAAAATCCTTCCGTCCTGAGCCGAAAAGGAAAGAGAAGCTGTTAGGTCAATGATAGGATTAATTGGTGCAAACTATAAAATAGCAATAAATTTTGTTGGCCACATACCATTAGAATAAATATTAAAACAATAAAATGTTTTAAACTTGTATACTATTTTGGCTTCCTGTCTGAAGCCATTATCAGCAAGTAAATGATAATAAAAATAGAAATATAAACAAAAACTTGGCAATCTTGTATTTGGCATAACATATTGTGTTATACCAAATACTAGATTGCCAAGTTTCTCTTTATATTTATATTTTTATTATCATTTATTTGCTGATGATGACTTCAGACAGGAAGTCAAAATACACAAATTGAAAACATTTTATTGTTTTGATATTCATTCTAATGATGTGTAGGCAACAAAATTTAGTTGCTAGTGAAAATACCATCATGAATAAAGAAACATGCAGACAAGCAATATTAATTACTAAAAGGAATGAGGTTAATTAACTATTTATTTGAGTTCTATCTATGCCCATGAGTTGTATTTACCTGCCTTCTACCTATGGCCATATATAAAGAACTATAAAGTTATTATTCTTCATTGTGTGCTAAGGTAAAGCATATTAAAAGACAACAAAAATAAATCAAGTATTAGCACTCACTGTTTGAGGTAAATTTAAAGCATGTCAAAAATTAAACAAAACCCCTAAATTTTGGACGAACACACAATTTTTAAAATATTTGGCTAGGAGATACTGTAATGTGTACACGTAAGATTATTTTTATTTTTATTTTCCTTTGGAAATGATCATCAAGCATCGGAGATATTTGTTATATCTATATTTAACAGTATTCACCCACAGAAATATGAATTATATTTATTATTAAGAGTGAAGGAAAAGAGCAAGAATATTGTTTTAGTAGCAACATTGAACAAGTTGATTACTGCAAGTAATAATCAACGGGCTGCCACGGGAACACTTTGGGGACTGAGCTCGTTGATTGTGATTTCAACATTTATACTCTCTGTCCCTGGTGGTAAAATCCAAATCTAATTTCTTACTTTTGTTAACAGTGTATGATTTTAACGATTACTTATTAAAACTCTGAGTTTCAATAAGAGCGTAACATTTACTTTTAAATCAAACCGGATGTTTAATGCATTAAAACGCAAAATTGGATGTAAAACTATTATTTTAATTGACATACATTTTGGCTGCTGTATCTTATAAGATATTCACATGATGATTGGTTTGTGGAAAGTCGTCCATTGATATAAAGTACGAATTTCAAAACTAACTTTTTTCCATTTATAGAATTATTAAATTTACGGAGCGTATTTTAAGGTGGCTTTGAATTGATCCACCTAGCTGATATTTTAAGGTGGCTTTGAATTGATCCACCTAGCTGATTAAATAATTCAAAACCGAGATATTCATGTTTTTCGGATAATGGGTTGAGTATTATGTGGAGTTGAAAACATATTGACTGATTCTTAGTGTACTTTAAAAATATAAAATTGTTTACGTTTGTTCCAATTTTGAAAAGGATTTCCCAAATGTATCATGTAGTGAAAAATTGATACTTTCAACAAAGATAATGTTGAAAAATTACAAATACTATCGCCAAAAAATATATATATCCACTTCAGCTCCAATCATGTTTCTCTCATCTACAATTAATTATATTTGCATTTTATCACTTCAAGTCAATCCATAATTCTGAAACTATACAAAAAATACCCAGGCTTTGTGTTGACAGCGAAATGTTAAGTTCCACCGAATTAGCCAAGCTTTGTCCAATAAAATGTAAAGTTTAAAAATAATAAAATGTAAAGTTATATAAATGTAAAGCTAAACAGCATTATTGGCTGAACATTGTTTTAACACCCAGATGTAGGGCAGCACAGCGTTGGCTAAACATTGTGTTAACAGCCAGATGTAGAGTTACACCGGATTGGCCAAGATTAGTGTTAAAAGCCAAGTGTAGAGATTCACTAGATTGGCCAGTCTTTGTGTTAACACCCAAATATATATTTGATCCGGATTGAAAAAGCTGTATGTTAGTTCCACCAAAAACAAATGTAGATTTACACCGCATTGGCTATATTAGCTTTGTGTCAGATGTAGAGTTGCGACGTATCAGACATGCTTTGTGTTACCGGCTAGATGTAGAGTTACGCCGGATTTTCAAATCTATGTGTTAACAGACGAATGTAGATTCGAGCCGTATTGGCCAGGCATAGTGTTAACATCCAGATGTATAGCTTCACCGAATTGGCTAAGCTTTGTGTTAATAGTCAGATATAGAGTTACACCGAATTTACCAAGCTTTGTTTTAACAGCCAGATGTTAAGTTGAACCGGATTGGCAAATCTTTGTGTTAATAGCCAGTTGTTACGTTGCACTGGATTGACCAAGCTTTGTATTAACAGCCGGATGTAGAGTTACATCGGATTGGCCAAGCATTGGGTTAGCAGCCAAATATAGAGTTACACTGGATTAGCCAAGATTTGTATTAACAGCAAGACGTAGAGATACACTGAATTGGCCAAGCTTTCGGATAACAGCCAGATATAAATTTACACGGGATTGGCCTAGATTTTTGTTAAAAACCAGATGTAGAATTACACCGGACTGACCAAGTTAAGCGCTCACTGAGCCGGGGATTTCCACTGATAAATCAGTTCTTAATTACGGCTGTAAAATATATTGTAAACGTTCCCTTAATACTCTCTTTCTCTTTTAATATTTGTTATCAAATATTTAACGCTTCGCAAAGTTTTTTTTTTTGGATCATGATATGATACGAATGTTATAAATAATAACCTAAAAATTGCAAAGTGTTTAGATTTAAATACTCTCAATATAGCTGTCGATATTCTTGTACATCTATTGAGATTTAGAGAAGTTAATTGGGAAAAATTATATTAAGAAATATTATTACGGAGTTCGATTTCCTGCAGCAGAACAAAGATATTTTAAACGGTTAAACTAGTTTTCTATGTAACACAAATTTATTACCATAGCAAATTTATTGACGTGTTTGGTCCAATAACTCACGCATTTTTTAACTCACGCATGGATTTTGATTACACTAGCAAACTTATATTCAACTTGTGCTTTCTTTTATTTAACTTTAGGTTAACACACCCTTAAAGAGTTTATGGAGAATCCTATGGATCTCTCAAGGAAAATACCGTGGAAAACAAAGGCAGTATTAATTTTCTAACATGATTCCTCTCCAAGCAGGTCAAATCAGCTACAGTGTCATATTTAAATTTAATAGGGAAATTGGTAATTGCACAAGTAACGAAAGTCCCTCCTCCAGACTGCAATTTTTTCTAGGAGGCCTGATTTCAGCTGTAATTAATACATTCAACTAATACATTCAATGTTACCACTGTCTTATGGAGAATTAAGAAGAAGGCTACTTTTCAACATAATTTCATTCTTCAACCTTATACCTTAAAATTCAAACGCTCTCTAGCTATGCCCTCGTGTCTCACAATATGGTAGTTTGTAAGAAACTTACTCAAAAATTAACTTAAGGCGGCCAATAAAACTTACTCGCTTTTACAATAAAACATTAAAAGCGTATAACACTCGCAACTTAAGACTCACTAGTTCCTTTATCTCTAACAAACGTTTTCCTGTCAACATAAGTCTCTTCCATTGAAGCCTTTCTCTTGAAGTACCAAAGGCAGGTCGAAGCTAGAACAGTTTTGTCCCTGCTTTACTCTATCAGTTATCTCCTTTTAAGAGAGTTCTTTCGTTTGGAGCAGTCCACTCAAATGCTTATCACCCAATCCTGAAACAAATTTAATAATTTTCTTCCACTTTCCATGACCAGTTTCTTCCAGATTTCTTCCAGCTTTTCTTCAAATTTTTACATGACCAGTCCAGTTTGCATGAACGTCCTTTACTACTTACTTCACTAGGTAAATAGTAAAGAACGTTTAATTAATCAGAGTTAACTGGAACAACACTATTTTTTATACGATTAACTCAAATTATCCCAAATATAAACAATACAGCAGTTATATACAGGATGTTCACAAAACACCTTTCAGGACTTCGGGTTATGGCTACTTACATAAAAACTAAGAAAAAAGCTCCCATATACATGGGACCTAAAATGCTCGGTTATCCGTCTGTCGGTATGAATGTGTTTTTAACATGATTTTATCAATTTGGATCCACTGAAGATATCAAATTCAAACTTGGTGCGAATATGTTGACTAATAAGACCTCTTTTTGTGCGGAGAATCAAGTTTCTACTCTGTACCATTTATTAATGACAGCTATTGTTATATTTTAAAAAGTAATGTCCATCTTTCCATTGGGTATCACTAAACTAGTTTGAAAAATCTTTTTTCCTGTTTGATTAATTTATTTAAATCATATTTTAAAATCAATAGAATATAATATATACTCCAAAATAATATACATAAGATCAAAGTTAAAACTCGTTACATAAAATAATGCATATTATTTTGATGTAGAACTGCTTGATAATCAAACAATTCCAGTGAATCTAGCAAGTTAGTTGTATCGTCACTAATGATGTAATTTCAGAGTTAATAAAGGCAGAAGGCTGAAATCGTACGTTAAAAATAATATTTAAGTAAAATAACAATTTTAATTCCATAAAATTTTTAATTCAAACAACATTATATTTTAGCTAGTTAAAATCCTTACATTTATGTAAAATACAACTAAAACACAAATGAATGTTAAATGTTATCGTAGTATAGTTCTAAGATAAAATCCAATACCATGTCATACGATTTAATAAAAGAAAGGAAGCTTTTAATGTATCCTTTCCTTTGTTTTACATATTTTATTAGAATGTGATTCACATTTCCGTTTTTATTTCCTTATATTTATCTACTTTTGTTTTTTTCATAATCTACTGACAACGAATTGTTTAGCTTATTTATTTTTATATACGTAGGTAAGATAAGTTGTAAATCATACCATGTGGGATCTACTACCGATATCTACTTAAAAATTGGTTGACTTTTATTAATAATTAAATCAAAAGTAATTACTGTATTCCATTGAATAAACTGTAAAACTTTCTCAATACTTTAAAAAAGTAACAAAATTTTTAAGCAAGCCAAGTCGTGGGCATCACTAGTGCGTTTATATCACTTTAAACGAGTGGTCTCTTTAGTACAAACGAAAACGAACAGGTATGGTGGTACCAATATTACGTCTTACCGTGTGACCCTCAGTAATAGCTTCTTCTTTGCTGTAGCTTTTTCCCTATTTTACCTCGCTAGTGTAATAAAGGGTAAATACAGGTGTAATGAATACAGGATCGATGAATAAAATAAGGTAACAAAAAAGTATGAGGTTTTTTCTAAATTAATCCATCCCGCCCTGTAGTTCTAAAGCTATATTTTGTACACTTTCACTCCATGAACGTGTAGGTTTTTATGTGATAAGGATCGACAGTAGATGTCCCTTTCATTTTGTTGCAAATACAAAGTAGTATTCCCAAAAGGCAAGTTTCAAAGTTTTACGTTGTTTAATGTTTATAATAATCGCATAATTGTGAAAGCAACTTCATGAACCATTAACTCAAAGTTTAAGTTTTCCACTTTTCATTATTAGAACCACAGAAAACTTAACAAAACAATGATATTATTAATATATTAATGATTAGAATATTTCTGCAGTTCTTGTAAATAGAAACTCTTAAGTTACATAGTTTTAAAATTATGATATACCCGACCTAAAACAACCTAAGAGAAGGCAAGGTTTCAAATATTGTTTTAAACGTATTATCTTTGACACAATTTAACCTTCTTCTAAACCTAATCTAACCTTCTTCTACTGCCAACACCACACATTTTTATTTTGAACGTCCTTACTTTTGTTCAAGACAGTCTTAAACCAGTTTAACTTTTAAAATCAGATTATTGATGTTTTACTAGGAATAATATCTTCCTCTTTTCATATATAAGACAACCTTAAGAGAACATACATTTTATACTGGCAGCCTACTATATAACAAATTACCAGCAAACATTTGCAAATTAAACTTCCATAAAAATACTATAATTAGTCTTGTTACTTACTGTATACAAAATCAATTCTACACTTTTGAAGGATTTTATAATAATTAATTAACTTAGCTTAAGCGATTTTACATGTCACATACCATTAAGGAAACTTTTTGTATATGGTGTATTCTGTGACCTAATACATGAATAACCGATGACCTAGGAGCCCCTTCAACGCTGTATGTTGAAAGAAGTAAGCAATGATTGGCGGAAAGGGGGAGGAAAATGGATGACGGGGGTGGGCGGTTATTTCTTACCATGGGCCGACAGTAACAGCTTCTCCTCTTCGGCTGAAACTATCTCATAATAATTACCATGACTGACAATCTCCGAGGATCCTCGACATTACGTGTTGAAAATGAGCTGCGGTTGAGGGGGGTGGGGGGGGGAGAAGGGGAGGGGCTGCACGTGTCATCTGGGAGCAAACTTACATTGACAAAGTTGTGTGATGGAACTTGCGTCACGGCGATCCATCTCCTCTCGACTCCGGATAATCAGTTTATTTGGCAAAAAT
This sequence comes from Flexamia atlantica, assembly GCA_035578135.1. NCBI lineage: Eukaryota > Metazoa > Arthropoda > Insecta > Hemiptera > Cicadellidae > Flexamia > Flexamia atlantica. The sequence goes on along the minus strand of JAQJVK010000015.1, from coordinate 22,735,399 downwards.
GAAAGGCCCGATGGACGTGAGCTTGGAGGAAAGTACCTATCTGTTCTTGTTGGACACGTTTTTCGTTTTTTGTTAGTCTCATTTAGGGCGTGATATTTTACAGCTTGCCTTACCGGAGTCAATAGTATTTATGTAAAATTTATGGTGTGTAGGACGTTTAGGTAATTTATCCTCAGGGGGTTGTTGTATTTTGAAGTAGGTAATGATGATTTGTCAGAACTATAATCTTGTTTATTCATAGAATGTTTTATATTCTATATGAACCAATTTACAAGGCCTACTTAAGAAAAAATGTAGACTTATGAAGTACCGCTTACACTTTCCTAATCTCTTCATAATACACATTTATTTAAAGGACTAAGACTATTTCAAAGACATATGTTTCAAACTTCAATCAAAATCAAACCTTTAGGGTAGAGTATTATAAATGGTACACCTAAACTTGTCACACGATCTTTACCAACGGAATTAAAATTGCTCTGTCTTTTAATAAACAATTACGTGAAAACCCACAACAAAATTTTAAGATATTTCAAACAGTATAGGTACCGGATCCGATATTACGTTCTAGGTAAAAATTATTAACGGGGTATATATTAGGTACATTAGCTGACTTAAGCATTAGTCTCGTATCCAAGCCCACTAGTCCACGGTATATATCAATCTCAGTAGGATGTTCCAGTGATTCCACTTGTGCACTTAATGGGATTGTGCATATTGCTTTGGCTCAGTATCGAAATAGGTGGCTCAGAACTTGGTGAGGTGGACCGTTGAAGAGTCCTTAACATACTTTGGTCGAACAAACAAATGTTTTTTACCATTTAACCTGGGTTTTACAAGAAACCTGGGTTTTTTTAACCCACTCGTAACGAATGCAATCGAGGTCATTTTTGTCGTCTTAATTTACAATATTCCAATTATTGTATTTATTTGGAATTTACAAAATTCCAAATACTGTATTTATTTGGCAAGACTAATGAATGACTATTAAAATAATTATATTCGGCACTTTTTAAAGTAAAACAAATATTAAAACAGCCAAAAAGTGATGTTTTTACCCGGAGCTAAGAAAATCAAAATCTGATAAGGTAATTAAATCTGATTACCGAACCCTTATTATACCCGCATTATTGATTTCCTAGTAGTCTTTATCTGTGGAATTGACTTACATTTTTTTTTATTTAACTACCATATTTGATAATAGTAAAAACATATTTATTGTTAAATTTTTCATCTGATACATTAATAAGTAAGATATTATTATTATTTTTATATTATTTTTAATACATACTTAAATGGTGATCCAGGCTACACGAGTTGCATCACCATCTCGTAGTCGGTGTTACAGTTGGCGTAGTTTCTGTTACACATCAGTAAACAAATTCCATATTCTAAGTTTTTTCTTGAATTACATTAATTATAAAATTGTTCATCGTAAACATCATTCAAGGGAGTAAGAGGATTAGAGACGGGATTAAAATTATTAATATACCGTCCTAGGTTAACATATGCGTTACAGTTAACCCTTTGCCTCCTATAGGATCCATATGGATACAATTATTCTTGAATTTTTCCTGGGGCTACAGTTATACTCAAAAATTTCTACTTCTGTGTTAAAATCAGACATTTCTCTATGGAAGTCATATTTTTCAAAGGTAATAGTACTGGATTTAATGTAAAAAACTATTAATTAGTTGGCAATGCTCTAAAACTGATGCTGGTGAATTTGTATAAACTTTAGTGGTTAGTATATTAGTGTTAATATAGTTTTATCTTTATAGAATAATTATTTTTGTGTTCCTTGGATCCAAAGAATGAAAATAACTCATTGTCGTGGTTACAGACTAACTGTACTTTTAGAAAATGAACAAAATAAAACTTGTTTCATATGGATTCTACCGGCACATATTTGGATACAAATTATTCTTATAACAGTAGTCAAGCTCGCCTGTGCCTATAGAAGCCAAATGGATTCAGGTTTTTGGTGCCAATTGGAGCTTATAAGCAAAATTATCATCCATGAAAAAACTTATAAAATATATCATTAACCGTAGCACTATATGTGACTATAGGATCCATCAATATGGATACAAATTACATTTTTTTATTTTAGAGGGAATTCGACATTTTTTAGCAGAACATTACTTATTTGGAAGTAAATAAAAAGAAAAAATAATATTTTTTGGACACCGTTTTCATAATTCAGGAAGTAAAGGAATAAGAAATACACCTTTCAAACGTATCAACACAAAATCAAGTTAGACCATTATTTTAAATCAAAAATAATGAATCAATGAGTGTTATCAGGAAAACCAATGGGAAAGGAGGGGGGAGGGGAGTTAGTTGTTGCTTGCGCAAGGACACGGCATCTGGGGACAAACTTGCGTCGACAAAGTTCGGCGATGGGAAACACCAGGGTGATCAATCTCCACTAGTCTCGGTGGTTGATCACCTGCTGGCTGATCTGCCGACACTCGTGTAAAGGTGAGACTATACATACACGTCACGGCCCGACTCATCACGGCCGAATCGGCTGAATGGGGACGCGTCGTGACGTGACGTGACGTGTATGTATGGCCCCTACCAACGTCCATACCACCATTCGGCTTTAAGAAAATAGCAGATTTTAAACTGAGAACCGTCCAGTGTTGTTTTTGGCGTTCTAAGTTTATATCAGTTACATTAATAATTATTATTTCATTATGCTTGTCGCTTATAATATATAATCAATTTCAGTAGATGTATCACCCTTAATATATAAGGGTTACGAATAGGTGTTGATAGCGACCGATACGTAATAGCAAACCTTAAGTTTAAACGGCGTATTTTACTTGGCATATAATCATATAAATTTACATTTATAAAAATGATCCGTAATGTATATATTAATTAACACGACAGGGGGATATATTACATACGCTTTTCACCGGGACTTCGGAAGTCGCATCCTGATGTGCGGATTCGAATGAGGACGTTGCGAGCCGTGCGAAAGCTAATATACAGGGTGTTTACAAAAAACCCTTCAGGACTTCGGGATATGGCTACTTTCATCAAAATTAAGAAAAAAACTGCTATAAACATGGGTTCTAAAATTCCCGGTTATCCGTCTGTCGGTATATATGTGTTTTTAATATGATTTTGCTTAACTTTGGAACCACTGAAGGTATTAACATCAAACTTGGAGCGTATATGTTGACTAATAGAAGCTATATTGGTGAGAAGCATCAAGTTTTTACTTTGTACCATTGAAAAATGGCAGCAATTTTTATATTTTAAACTTAATATCTTAAAAAACTTTAATTTTACGAAAATTGTATAAGAGAGATAAAAGTTGCGAAATTTAGTTTCCTAAAAAGCCACAAAAAGACTACTTAGATCAAACTACAATACATGGAGTTATTACAACGTTTCCAACAAAATACATGCTTTTTGGCAGCTATAGCAAAATTTTCATATAAAAATAATAACTCCGTTAATTGGGTTCGATCTTGATAATCTTTATATGGCTTTTTAGGAAATAAAACTGCGCCACTTTTTGTCTCTTGTACAATTTATATAAAATTAACCGTTTTTAAGGTATTAATTCTTGAAAAGAATACTAAGCGCTATTTTATGTTTCTATAAAAACGAAAGTTGTACTAAAAATATCAACAAATGAAAAAATTAAAAAAGAGAATCAGTAACTTTTATCTTGAATTTAATATATATCTTCTATAAATGGGAATCTGAACTAGATTTTCGAAAGGAATAGACCAAAGAAAACTCAGGAAATATAATGACTCAAAAGGCTACTAAGATAAGACCATTAAGCCATTTTGAGGAAAGGGGCAGATGTGACAAGTACAGTAAAAAGTAGCGGTCTTTGGTCGAAACTCATGTGCAAAATATCTTTAACCTATATCATTTAGTTAAAAGTTATTAAACCGGTCCGGGAGTTTTGGGACACACGGTATAGTTGAAGTTGCCATCAATTACGATTTCTTCAGTAAATAAACATTTTACGACAACCAGAGACACATTCTGAAAAAGAATATGCCACCTAGGATCTTGACATTACCATAAGATTGCATTACTTTTAGAAAGTAGCTTTACTGTGTTCCGGTAAATGTGACGAACATCCGTTGACTTCATAGAGTTGTCCGGCTTACTATTAGGATATGTATGTGTTAAGTTTTAAAAATTTCCAGACAAATAGAAAGAGTAAAACCTTTAAGTTTATATGGAAAAATTCAATATCACAAGTTTTTGAGGTATTGATTAGTGAGGTGTTGAGCAGCCGTTATATCCACTAATTTGTTTCTATCATCACAACAGTGGCGTTTACTGAAATTAATTTGTTTATTAATATTAATGTGAATATAAATGTAAACAATACATTCTTACTCTGAATAAATATTACGGTACCGTGAATCTGTGACGAGTTTTAATTACCTTAACAACTCCGTATGTGAGGGAACGGGCGTCACTGTTTAAACTGTTTTCCCTTGTGTGGTTGATGAATTAAAACGAACAAAAAGCCTCCAGTTTGTCTAGAGCATATCATGAGGAATTAGCAAGAACGCTTTTGTTGAATCTCCAACTTAAATAATGTTAAATCTTTAAACATTTGCAATGATGAATTAAAATAATTTGATACAATTTCGTTATTCGGTGAAACTGAACTAATAATAATTTTTTAAATCTGTTACCTTTTCATTATATTTGTGCTTTGCGCCATTATATTTAGATTTACGACCTAAAATTTAATTAATTTAACATTGCTATTGAAAACTTTATAAATTAAACTTGTTTATTACTATATTAAATAAAACTCAACATAGCCCTTATAATTATGGCGAAATATTCAACGAAGAAACTAAAAAAATATAACTAATCAAAAAAACCATCAAACACAAAATAAAATATCAGCCCGACAGCGAACGGCATATCTCGTTTGTCATCTTATCTGATTGGCTGAAGATAAAAAACCGTTCTATCTAAGTTCCCAGATTTTGTAAGATTAGTTGTTTTTGATCCTTCTTAACACCCCTAAAAATTCCTCAGATGTTTCTTTCCTCATACATATTACAGTTGAGTGTTACGAAATTAAATGTATATTTCATTCCAAAACACAATAACAACAATTGTTTAATATTTTATAAATTAGGAATTTTGAAAAATTTCAAAGTTGAGTTCTGATATTTATTAAAGATTCTTAAACTAACTAGGCATTGAGAGAAAAACTGTAATTTTTTGTTTCAAGTATCGTTAAAAGAATGTACTAATGACGAACACCATAGAAGCTAACTTTCTCATTATATTTTACTTTTTAAATTAATATAACCTTAAAACGTAATAAAATAGTATGAGGGTATGAGGGTATGTATTGTGGTTATTCACAATTATATTATCCGAATACACAATACTCGTAAATTGTAAATTATTTGTGAAATTTATTCTACAGTTGTAGACTTCCGCTGTTAATTAATTAAAATAGTCATATGTATTATTTTGTACTAAAGTTTTACCTGAAATGTAGATGAGAAAATGTTAAGATTCATAATGCAAACTGTTGTTCAGTGTGATATCAACCGAGAACTGTCACGTTTGTACGTCCCTTGTTGCATTCTCAGAGTAATTCAATGTAATGGCAGCATCAAGACCTGGAGCGTCCCGCCCTGCTGTGTCTTCGCTCAACGCGATAAAAATATTCATTTTGGAAACAGTGGGATAGGTTAGTTTTATTGTAAACGAACCTTCCTTCTCGCGCTGAAGAAGTAAATGCAATAATATCTGAATGGAACTGTAAGTTTGGAAGGACAAACGTTGCTCTGCAGCATTTACTTTGGTAGCAAGAATCAACTTGAATATTTTCGGGGGAAAGGCGAATTTAGCCTTTACAGCATCAACCAACTGATAAGGTGTAGACGTTTCCGTCTTAGAGAAGGGTAAGGGTTAGTTATTTAAGTGAAGTGATTGAAACACTCGGGAAAATCAAATCAATTTTTCAATTTGGGCTTAAGATATTGATTGATCATAACTACCCAATTAAACATTATGTTGCCCATAGAAAATATACCATCTTGTTCTCGGTATCTATCTTTTAGCGTAATTGAAAATTTTTAATTCACTACAACCAATAGTCGCTTATTAGTGCTATTGAGTGTTACCGAAGTTGTTATATATTTTTGGAGTTCAAGTCATTTGTATATTTTATCCAATGCATTCAATAATTCTTTACTATAGCATTATTAAGATATTACTCTTGTCAAAATTTAATTATATCTTTGATTAGTAATTTAGTCTTCGCACAGGCCAACTGCCCATGTAGACTCTTCCTCTTTTACAACATAAATCGATTTAATGCGTACTAAATATGTTGCGTAATTTATTTAGGAAGGATTTATATACCTCAGTGTTGTTTTATTTATTTACTTACTGTGATTCTGTTCAAAGTAGGCTTTTAATATCAGCCATTAATGGGCAGATGGTTTGATTTTAAATAGTCAAATGGTATCGTTTTAAAATTATTTAAAGTTAAATCCAACTCCTTTCTCAACCATTAGGAAGAAAGTAACTCATTTGGTAAATAAATTCCTACACATTAAATAAATTGGTAAATAAATCCCCTTTTGTTTCAGCAAGAATTAGAAGTTGAGGCTCACGGTTACTGCCCCATGGTGAATACAGGGGGTGTCCTTAGAAAATGCGGGATACTGGCCTATTGGATACAGGTGGGTGTTATTTATATATGTCATGCAATGAACAAAATAAGGCCCATTGCTCTGCTAATATTATCAGAATTTTTTCAGTTGATAATTAATGTCAGCGTGCAAGTTATTGGTTCAATTCAAATTTAGTTTATTTCAAAAGAATATATTATGATGAACAAAATATATAAAGACATATACACAAATTCTTACAACTAATAAAAAAAATCTTGGAAATAAGCCTATATGGGCAGATTGCCTGTGCGTATGCTCAGTCGCTATTAGAAAGCCTGTGATAAATTTTTAAAGTGCAATGATACGAAACCAGCTTATTATTTGAATATGTTTGCGTTATTTTTTAGAAGAAAAAAGGTTGGGTAGAAAAGTTTGGGCATGAGCAGAATGTAGGAAATCTACTGTTCGAAACGATGGAAGGATGACTTTCTCTCTGGTGGACTTGCTCTCTAAAGAAATAGTTTGCTAAATAATGGTCTTGTAACTCTTATATGTAAGCGAATAAAAACCTGAAATAATTTACAATATCATGTAATCTTTCCCGTATCATGATTAAAATATCCGTAATCTGGAGACAATTATCACATTTTCCTGTAATAAACCATATATTAACTAAACTAATAATTAAATTTATACAAATAACATTAATAAAAATTTATTTGTTTTTGAACATCACTCACCTTTTTCTAACTCTTACGAAACCAGAAAGTATGAAATATTTTCCGTCACATTTATTGAGCAATACGATACTTGATCGTTGGTATGCGATTAATACTTTATGAAACAATATATTTTTCTTGAATTAATATTTAATAATATCAGTTGAACAACAGGGGCTGTACAAAGCGTTAGCAGAGAATATAAGTTTTAGTTCGAAGAAGTAAACGTTTTGCACGATAAACGTCCTAAATTACTGAGCTTAATTATAATTTAGTCACATAAAAGCTAAAGCCCCAGCTCTTTGTCATTAAAGGCCAATATATTGTTTTAGAGCCAGGATTACTTCACTGAATTACCATTATTTTTCCGATATAAGCGCTGTTTAAGGTTTAAGGGTCTTTTCATTGTTTTTATTAATCGTTCATTAAAAAACTCTTACAGCCTTAAGTAATTGCTCAATAGCTTGTTGAAGTAGAACGTATGGATCATCTGTACATTGAAAATACCTGATGTTAAAATAGACATTTGACTTACAATCCTTACTGAAGTTTACAATACTCCCAAAAAGTATTTGATGACTTAAATGTTATGGTATAGCCTCTGCATTTCAAACCTTGCTATTAGTTTTGGTTGATTTCATTACGAAAACTAAATTATCATCTGAAAGTTCTTGCGATAACAATAATTTAAACGCCCCTGTTCATGATCAATGTATGATTATTAACCGTATATTGTTAACAAAAATTATTTACAGCTATAATATTTTTTCCAAAACAATCAATGAAATTCAATGGGTGTAAACCAAATTATTGTTGTATTTGCTTCCCTTGATGAAGCGATCGACCGAAAACAATCAAATGTGGCCCGCCGGGGCACGTTCCGTATTGCTCATGGTTATTGTTATTGTATGCAATTGGAAAATTACTGATGAATCCAAATGTTTTTATTTAAATGTGTTCATTTCAAAAATTTTTGTTCTTACGAAACTCGTGAATAGACTCACATATCATCAGAACTAACGCCTAACGTCACTTAAAAACGACTCCAAAGCCTGTGAAAACGAAGTATTCGAATGTGGACCCATCCTCTATTTGTTGGGGGGGGGAGGAGGCTATTGATAATTGATTATCCTGCCAAAAAGAATGACCTGGTCTTTGTCAGTAAAGCTCGGTTGATATTATTAGGTAGAATGGCGTAATTTATTTTTGAAGATGAAGGCTTTTTACGATTTTATTTTATTTTATTAACATTATGAATGTAAAAAATAAGCAAATTATCTCAAAATAAAGCTAGATAATGACCAGCACCCACCAAAAGTCAGTCATTGTTGAGCTATTTTTATATGATTTTGACGGATTTAACATTTTCCGGTGACATCTTGTATCCGCCATGTGGAAATGAGCTAAATTATTTTTAATATAAATTAAATAATTTAAGGTTGTTGCGACCTATATTTTTGAATAAATGTTCATTCTGAATTAAATTCCGTAATCCGTTTTGAATTCCCACTTTTTGTTTTGTGGAATTCGCGATTTCGTACTTAAAATGTCAAAAATGACGATTTCTCAAAAGTAAATTTGACGTTTTTTTATTATTTACCACCACTTCTTGGTGGTAATTAACCACTTAATGACACTTCGTCATCTGAAATATGATCCTGCAGGTGGAAAAACACCCGGGTTAAAGAAAGTGTTAGCAAACGTCCGTCACACAACACACTAACTTACCGTTTCCAACAATACAATTTCAATCAGTAATAAATGAGTAATTTACACAATTGTTAAATAAAAAAATGCAGAGTCAAATAAATGAAGAATGAGTCAGAAACCACAATACATTTGTGGTTAAAATTCAGCCCCTGCAGAACACATTCACGTTTAACACCAAAATAATCCAGGAAATGATTCTCGACTCGCAGCTCAAACGTGTGACCAACCGTGAGGGGGTAACGCTCAATGTTCTGCTGAAGTATTTTTTGCTAGCTGTTATATTCCCAAATTAATTTGACAATTAAAATAATCTAAATGTATTTTTATTACAATTACTTTAGTTTTTCATTGTTTCCCCTGCATTATCTACATTCATTGTAATGTGCATACATCCGATACAAAATCTAAGAAGTACATGAAGACTGTCGATAGTAAGTACTATTATGTTCAAACTTTTGTGATTTTCCTTTTTTATACCTGTTATCTTATGACTTTTGACCATTCTACTTCAACATGTTTGTACCTTTCCCAAATACCATCGCATTAAATTACAATAGATCCGATAATGTAATTTTATTAGAACATAAAATTTGCCATGATACTTTTATGTTAGATCATAAAAGGCACTATAGTGAATTTATCTGCGGAATCAGTGGGAGGTTAAGCCTCGCAAGTTTACACCTTTACTATTTCTTTCCTTTATGTTATTTCCCATTGCTTATTACTTCTGCAAACTTTATGCAGTTTTATACCAAGAAATATTTTGACCAAGAAACCTTTCAAATCATCGCTTCAATGCTAGTTTAGTAGGAACTTTTGACTGAAATAATAGACGCACTAAAGTAATAGACGCATCTATTGTGGAAATTCTCCACCAATCAATTGGTAATCAATGCAATTAATTCCAAGTACTCTCACTCTGTTATTAAAAGCTTTTCACGGATCCTGACAACAACATACTTCTTGTTCGTAAGTTTTTTCCTATAATTTAAAATTTCCAACAAAGTAAAAATTAGGAGAGGTAGGTTTTATGTAAATAAGCAACGTAACAAAGTACAAGTAAACACGCACCTGGTCTTCCTCTCACAGAAGGTGGGGCAAACTAAACATGACCTCACTGAAGTTTCAAGATTTTAAAATATTTTCATTTAACATAATCACCTGCAAGTATCTTAGCATTTTTGTGTAAGCACCTATATAATAATGTAATCTTTATGCAGCATAGCTAAAAAACCATAAGAGATAGAGTCATAATCTTTTTATTTAACTAATCATCTAGTATGCTAAATTAAATCGTGTGCCTAGGCTAAAAAGTTTTTATATATACACATTTTAAATATTTGTTTTTAAATAATAATATATTCAACATTGTTTTTAGTAAAAATAAAAATTAACATGTAGCATTATAGCTAACCATAAAAGGGTATTATCATAAAAATTTCGTGCTGAGAAATCCTACTTCTAAGTTATAAAACCTTTTGTTTTATAAGAGTATAGATAAGGCGCTATCTATACCCTTTTTATAACCAAGCAGTTTTTTTTAAGTTTTATAATTTTCGTATATTAATTAATTAAAGCGTAGGACCATGATAACTTTTTGTTTTGGAGCCCCCAAAAGCAGAATATTGATTTGTTTTAGGGAACCTAAATAAGGTTATGTGCCTTGAATACGACTTCAGTGCAAATGAAGTAGTTAAATCATATAGTTAGTTTCCACATTTACAGTGCCATTTTCAAGGGTTTTGTACAGTGATTCATTTAGTAGGCGTAAATTTGTAAACAGACATGAAAGGAAACAGATAATTAATAGTTAAAAACTCAACATCATTACACACTTTCACCTTAAGTATCATCTTAACTCTTTCACTTAATTTGAAGACAGCCAACGAGATAATACAGATAGTTACCTAGTTAATAAAACCAATTTAAAAGAAAAAATGTACATAAATTATTTATGGAAAATTTTTAAAATTCATTTTGAACCGTAAAAAGTTAAGAGTGATATTATAGTATTGATGGATATCGCAAATTGAGGGTACTTGTTGGACAAGGTCGCATAAGGGAGATGCATATCAATCCCACCCGTCCCTGGGTGAACATAACCTTGCATAATCCTCAGACAAGCTCTGTATTGTTTTGGTCCAATAATACCATCTTCACTCGACTCTCCTCCTCGTTTCATAGTAGTTTCTGACTATCCTAACCACATACATGGCTTCAGCTTGCCATATCCAGAATAACTCTTTCATTTAATTCAATATATTTTCAAAGCCCCTCATTTTTGTATTTTGTTGTTTTTTTAACTATAATAATTTTTAATTTCCCATTTATTTTTTTAGACAGAGGTAATGAAAAATATGCATTATAACAAGATGAACCTTGATATATTTTATTCCAAAGTTAGATTGTTTGTAGCAATACCAAACACCAAGGATGTCTTGGGCTGTTGTCTTAAGGCTGATATTTATTAATTTTGTGTCTTGTAAACAACCATAAAAACCGAGCTCTATTCAATAACTCCTTAATTTTTAAATCTTTTTGGAACTGTAGAACAGTGAAGAATCACCCTAGCTTATTTTGAAGGCATAGTAGGAAATTAACCATTATTTTGTGAATTAATGTAAACTGAAATCATTCTGAAGAGATGAGTTGTTTTCTGAGGATAATACAAAGTTAATAGTGTTATATTTAATAAACTTACTGTAACTTTAAGTTTCAACCATCTTAACTAACTAAACATATCCGTTTAAAAAAAATAAAACAATTTAGTTTCTCAACACTCTTAACAACAGAGTCATCATTTACACCGGCGAATTTCCGAGTATTCTATTGAATTGAGTCGTGAGCGGGGCAGTGGCAGTGGTCTGGCAAATATGAAACAATCAAGAGCTCAATAATCACAGCGCTCGAGTTAATCAAGTTTTATTTAAACAGGTGGAACAAAACAATCAACTCGCCGGGAAATGTGGCAGCACTGGAATGTCCTCGATATTTACACCACTGAAATCGTTCGTGTTTACAGGACTGGCATGAGTATGTATTAACTGGAGTGGACAACCGAATTTATTTTAATAATAATTATTATTATTTTTAACGATGATTATTAACGTTGATTTTTTTACTGATTGGCTTAGAATCACAAATGATAAAGAGAACTTCGATTACCTTAATTCCGTTTTGTGAACTGAAACTGTGAAATTACTTTGATAAAAGTAACGAGATCGGACAAGGGCAACTGCATTGTTTTGGTGTATAAGCCAGATTATGTCAGCAAACTAATAGACTTAATCTAAAAAAACAAATATTGACATAAAGAAATAAATCAATGTGTAATAAGAAAACCTTACGCGTCAATACTTAAAAGGGTTGTCTATTTAGTATACTCAAAAGTATACTCTAAAGTGTTGCCTTTTGAATTGTATTCCATTACCTTCATATCGCAGACAAAAGAAGAAATAATAAGGAAAAATATTACAGTCTTGACAACTGCTGAACTTGTCCATAACATTATAAAACGTCAGAGAAAAAATAGCTATACGACTTGGCAAAACTTTTCATATTATAAATTTATAAATGAATGTGCTAATAATTACATAATTTTTTATGTTGTTAATTTATCTATTCTCGGATGTCCTAATAATATAAACAATCCACGTTTAAGAAGATAATTTAAAAAAACACAAAAAATCCAACAAATTCTATAAATGAGCTCATAAATCTAACAAGTACATTTCTAAGGCAGAATTATTTTCAATTCGAAGGTAATTTGTAGATCCCGGAAAATGACCTCTATATGGGGTGTCCTTAGTGTTAGACCTATATTCAAATGATATGGAAAGAATACATTATTTTTAATTAAAATGAGATTTGTATTTATAACGTGCCATAATGTGCCATAATTTATAAAACCTTGTGGTAGGCCTTGTTAATGGTTCGGGTCTCATGATGGAATCAAGGAAATTCAAACTCCCTTTATAAATGTTATGTTTGAGTACATAATAAAGGTATGAGGCATGTGTTATATGATGTATGTTGTGTTTGTTTCATGTTGATAGATTTAGTATTAGTGTTACTATAAACTGTGTCATAATAGTGGGTCAACAATATGGAAAAATGATACTAAAGTTTAAATCCTTGATGATAAAAAACAATATTATAAGTTTATGGCGTGCATGCAAACATAACGATTTGACATTTGGTTCCGGAGTGAATATAATCTCGATATATGGATGTTAACTCAATAACTGAGTGTATAGTAAAACAAGAACCGATTTATTCTCTCTGTTTGGGATTATGGAGGAAGATTGACAACCGACAGCTTAAAATAACTGAAATGAAAACTGAGCACTTGTCAAAAATGTCGAAAGATACATTTATTTGGCTACTCCCTGTTACTGAGCGAAATAACAAATCAATAGACTGAAAATATGTAGCACTCTCTTAAATCTTTTACTGGACTGTGACTTCTCTTTTATTCAACATCGTATTTTTCTTTACGTATATGACTTTTTGGATCTCATCGTGATCAACTGTAAATTTGTTATTAAATGTATTTTGAATCAAATTAAGTCAAATCAAGTCTGAAATCATTGATCATTTTAATGGCGTCATAATGGTTCTCGATAGTTGTCCTTCCATTTCAGAAACTCATGCAGGAACTAGAAAAGGTTTCTTACCAACCACTTGGTGAGGGCGGTCTTCAGTTTTACCCCTGTTTAGTTTCTCACATCCTCTGGACGTACATTTCAGAACGTCCTCTGAATGAATACGTTTTCTCATAGAGTGCGCTGTGGTGATGTGGTAGCTGGTGCCTGGATGCACACCTGAGTTATGGCAGTAAACGTCTGATCCCCTTAGAAGAGAGGAACCATTCACATAAAGCGAGTAGTTGTTGCATATCGTATTCTGCCTGATACTGTTCACAATGTCCGAAATCGGTTTAAAGTAACTTTAAATGAGTGAATCATTGCAAATCCTTTTATATTGATTAATTGTAAAATTTTAGGTTGTGAAATAGGTACGTATATGATTTTGAGTGTTTTAATGCCTTCATACTTGATGCAAAGGTAGTTTTAAGATTGTGAACTTTGCTTATTTATTTTGTTTTTTAATGGATGGATGACAATAAAGATTCTTGAATTATGATTCATCTTACCGTACACGTGAATTTAAAACACTAAAATACGATCTTATTATAAAGTGAATCTTTTAAGGGTGAATATAAATCGACTAGGTCTAACATTCTAACTAATAAATCTATTTCCGCATATTAGAACCATTGCGTATAATCTAAGCATAATCTTTCCATAACCCACAGAAATATTATGGATAAGCGAAGATTTCACATATGTTTTCTAATTTATGTTTACTGGTACAAACTAAAACGGCAAATTTAAATATTGAAGTTGGTTAGCCTTAAACTATGGATTGCAGCTGAATTCATGAAGTTATACTCAATTCCACGTTCATCTTTCAGTACAGGCCTTATGGGAGATAGATGTTATATTATCTTTTCTGAGTTTATTTTTTTACTAAATCCATATCATGTGATGGTAAAATCATCTGCTGATTATTATTTAATATGGGTAGTACAACCTACATGTCATTCAAAACTTCATTAAGGTGAAGGCTTGTGAAAATTCCATACTGGAAGTTGAATAAGGAATTGAGAATTGTTTAAATACCTGCATTGTCTTAAGGTAAAAAATCAGATGACAAATTCAGCCTGAAGGGGTTTTTAAAAACAGAAACTTGTTGCATACAGCAAAGATTCAATGACTGATTTACTTAAATGCAGGTTTTTAGCAACTATAAATTTATAGGATACCGGTCTCTACAATCTATCATGTTGACGTGATAAATCTAACCATGTTGACGTGATAAATCTATACCATGTTGACGTGATAAATCTTCCTTATCCTTAAATCTAAGGATAAGGAAGTCTCTTAAACAGTAGTATGTCATCCGGGACAAACTTGCATGGATAAAGTTCTGTAATGGAAAGGTGCCTTTCAATGATCCATCCTCAGCTTGTGACAACATCACCTTCGTCGTGCTTGTGGGTAATCTCTGGTACTAAACACGGTATTAGACACCTGTGATGCTCCGATACTTCAAACTTTAAATAATGGTGCAAAATGTGAGCTGCTTAACTTTTGTACAGTTGCTACACTTGTGAATAAAACTTGCAATGAATCTATGCTCTTTTATGTACTAACAGATATGCGGTGTATATGGATACTAATTATGTGCAATAGAAGTACGAGCTTTTTTCTTTTATGCGTACAGGATGGATGTAAACCTACCGATTGCCAGAGTTAAAGTATCCTTAGGAGATCCAAGTTGTATTCCTAATTTAATTATCACTAACAGAGTAAAGGTCCTGGAACAGATCAAGTTATATTCCTTGTGTACTGGTAATTACGTGCTTAAGAATTTTGTTGAAATCGAAATGTACCAACGCCAATATATAGTATCATTGAAATTGGTACGCTTGTATTGACTGACAGCCGCAATGGAGATAAATGTTTGACGTTATGACGTACTCACAATTACAATTTGTTTGGTATTTCTTTGTTACCGTTTCCAGTAATTGTGACAACATTTAGAAACAGTTACAAAACACTTAATCATTTTTTTTATATTTTGAGTCCAGTCCCTGAAAAAATTACCCGTACGAAAAATTACGCATTGTCACTCTCCTTGTCGTCTTAAAAAATAACTAACTCTTCAAAATAATATTCTTTGATCACAAGTTTTTAATACCAGAAATATATCAAATAATTGACT
Organism: Flexamia atlantica; assembly: GCA_035578135.1. NCBI lineage: Eukaryota > Metazoa > Arthropoda > Insecta > Hemiptera > Cicadellidae > Flexamia > Flexamia atlantica. The sequence goes on along the minus strand of JAQJVK010000015.1, from coordinate 22,719,537 downwards.
TTGAAAAGGATGGATAAAAGCGTGGTATTATCGGCTCGGCGGACGGAAAAGGACTGCATTCACAGGGTGTGTTAAAGTGGATTAATTTATATTACCGAGAGCTTAAAATTTAAATTTGCCATATCTAAGATTATACTGCAATTAAAAAAAATAATCAATAAGTAAGTAGATATCCAATGAGCATATACATCTGCCAAAAATATTCATGAAATATAAATTGACCGAAGTGAGTCCACTTTAACACAACCCGTTTACTGTCGTCTTTATTGGTAATTTGATATAACATGACACATTCACAGTAAAAGTTCCGTATTCTTCCTCTCTTTATGAAATATTTTGTCACAGGAATTTTAAAAGCACCATTTATTTGAATCTCCATATTCGCAATTGCCAATGAAAAATGAAAACAATCTATCCTATCTTAGCTAATGTTTTTCACACATATTTAGTATCTGTCCTAACCAAAACCAAAACGTCAAACAATTTTATTTTAAAACGCTAAAATCGTTCCCTTTAAACTTTTAATAAGTAGGTAATCAATGCTTAAAGTATCATAAATAATAGGTATTATAAATAAAAATATTATCATTTTGGACAGGAATTCCATAAACGTTTTTCAAAAACAATAATTTTTTATTTGGGATTTACACGTTTATTTACTTTATATATGTTAGGATTATTTCTATTTTAAGTAAAACAGAAATTTAATAATGTTGCTAGGCTCTTCTATGCCTTGGCTTCTTGCTCTATTTACTCTATGCTATTGTCCATTTCGGATCACCTGAATGAAAACAAAAGTATCATCATTATATCATACAATATCACTAAAATTTGCTGTTGGTCACAAAATAATTTGGTCTTTGATATCCTCTTCTAGGCAATCGTTTGTCTGGAAACTATAAATAACATTTCATTTGACATTTTAAATATTTTCTGGATGTTATGCGTTGATAAAACGGTTTTTTTAATTAGTCTACAGATCATATTGGCTGTTCTTGATAACTATTAAAAGTCTTTCAACTTTATGTACACTCTTTTTTAACCATGCGAATTCCGTTGATTATATTAACCGTGCAATAACTTAAAAAAATATTATTTTACCTATTGAAAATATTTCTTTCGAATTTTTTTCAATCACTATTAACCAATCAAAAAGGTACTAGAGGCGAAATACACTACTATCCATAATAATAATATTTACTTTATGTTTAAACATTTTTAGGTAATTCATGATGTATTTTTAAGAAAACTAATCAACTCGACTTATTTTTGTATAAGACTATTTAACTAAAAAACAGTTTGACTAAATAAATTTACCACCGAAGCACCTAGAAGTAAACAGTACTAGGTCTGAGGCGGGTCGTCCATTTACCAGTGAAATATATCAACGGAAATGGAGCCCTCTCACCGGAAACGTAGATTGGCCGAACAGCTCACTTCCGCTTACGGTTTAACACACCTGAATGTTTGAATTGGATAGGGAGGTGTTATGTGATGAAAGTTTAACGATTTTTAACCGTGAAGCGATTAGTAAACCTGAATGTTTTATTTCTTCTTTGGTCATCCCCCTCAAGCTGGGTAACTAATTTATTTTGATGGGTAAATCCTTAAAGATAAAACATTAATTAATATGTAGTCTACAGCTTCAATAATCACGACAAAACAAACCAGAACGAATTCCTTATATATTCATTTAGAGAATGAAAGAAAAAACTGGAAGAATTAACTGGAAAAGACGAGTTCCCAATCGACACTGTTGATATTACATTTCCTTCAATCAACGTCTAATATAATGGAAACGTTTGTAAAATCGTTGTAAAAAAGGAATTACCAAGTTTACCATCTGAGGAGAAGCAATTTGCTATCCGCTTCAGTACTATCAGATGATTTGGTGACGGTTTTACAGTAAATTAAAGCATCAACGAATACTTGTTCTAGTTAATTATTAATTACCATTCAAATTGAATCACTCACCGTATTAATATCACTACTTGAAAATGATGAATATGTCAAAACTGTCAGCTCAATTGGAATGGGAAATCATCAGAGTGCATTACACCCTCCTTTGTTAATTGCCATCCTCACTTTACAAAGAGCTGAGGCAACTTAAAAGTTTAGTTTTACTAAAATAACAAAGAAAATCTGTGGTTTAGCTTTATAATTTTTCATTATATAATTTTAATTAAAGCTATTTTTTATTTGAATGTTTGGTTGGATTTGTTTAGCAAATTGATAAAGTTAGCTCTTTATTAAATTTGTGAGTATACTTTAATTTTTTAGTCTTACACATTTTAATGATAACTTAGTGGCTATAGAACTACAGAACTGGCATATTATGATATATAAAGAGCTGTTAAGATTTTTATTAAACGAACTAACTCGTTTATGTGTAAAGGGTGGAATAAAAGGCTGAACACAACTTAACAGTTTTGTAGCAAAATTTATTAAAATAGTCACACTTTGCACCTCAATGTATATTTATGATTTATTTTTATAAATATTTATCGATGTATATTTATAATCTTTTTGCAATTTTTACCTGTTTCGATGTTATTGTGTTGAGTTTAATGCCTAAAATTGCTCAGAAAAGTTAATCTGTTATTAAATCGTATATTTTCAAATATCTTAGGAAACAATTTTTAATTGGCCTTCAAATGCTGGTAATTGTTATGTATCAGTTGTTGTACATTTAAACCATGGGAATTTAATTTTGAAGTTGAAAGCATTTTATGAATGCCAATTGACTTGTAAATCCTCCTGGGGGACGTGCAAAGTCACTACCAATGTAAGCACAGGTTGATATTTACGTTGATAGACGGCAGGGAAATTCTCTGCCGTCAATCACTTATAATAAAATAAATAAAAAGTGGTAATGTTTTAATTGTGTAGACGTCCAGCATCTTTTTATAAATTTGGCTTTTGAGATGTGGATTGTGGCGGAGTATTCTACTTTATGAGCTCTTGAAACATACAAAACAACATAAGATACATATCAACCTTTTAACTGAATAAACCGACTCCTCATGGGCCGTCTACGGTCGAAGTAAAAAACGTTAATCCTGGCATATAACCGTGTTTATAAATATGTAATTTGATGTGTAAAGAATTCACCCTCAAGACAATTCAGTTACAAAGGATTTAGCCTTTTTCCTTTTCGAAAGAAGTAATAGTTACGTTTGTAAAAGTTGATAAAACAGTGCCAGTACGTAAATTATATAGGTTTTAAACTCAGTTATTGTTCTGTATATTTTAATGTTTTAACCACGACCGTTGCAATAAACACCAACAGTGATAATACAAGTAACGTAATGTACATTAAAACAAATAAATACCAGTTTCATGAAGAAAAAATTATGATACACTTCATGACACAGGTTCTGGACCAATGAGTACACGGCATTAGTAGAGAAATGTAGTGCCAAGGTGCTGGAAACTAAGCAGTTCAAACATCAGCAGTTAGTGATTGTTCCACTAGGATTCATGTTTTATTTTGTTTATGTACCTATCCCGATCTGTGAGTTAATTATTCCATCTTGAGTGAAAATGATGAGTTTCGTGTAACTTCAGGGGGATTTTGTTGTATATTGTAGAACATAGATAAAGATATGTACGCAACGATTAAGCCACTAGTGAAATATGCGATTCTCTCGTGGCTTAAAAGCGTGTATTCATAAAATCGTTCTATAAACACCCGATTATGAACACAATTTGAAATATTTCTGTGACATCTCTCAATAAAAGAATGAAGCATAAGAATATAAATAAATAAGAATACCTCTATTCTCCGGCTAAAGCCACATATCAACACTGACATTCTTGACCCGCCCCCTTCTCCCCCCTTCATCCACCCCTTCCCCTTCCCCTTTGTTCCCAGTAGAGATTGTGTTACATCTCTATAATACACCAACTTTGAAACGTGCATATTCTCTAAAATAATGTCACTTCTCTTTCATGTGCATTTTACATTTCTTAACAGTGTAAATACTTGATTGAATCTGTTACATACATGATACATGATTGAAGGTTACAGTACATGTCCCGTACTGTTCTCCTTCTACTATCCGACATAGAGCAATTTCATACTAAATCATTTGTTCCTTAGGGCTGAACTTACCCTGGATCTTTTCTTCAATAATTGTATTAAAAGACTGTAGAAGTACAGTTGAAATCGAGAAATTTCTCAAAAGTGAGAATCAATATATAAAAATCAAAGTTTCACATAGTATCCTGTAGTTTCAATATAAACTACATATGATCTTCAACTATAATGTAGAAATATTTGGCTATCTCAAATTATATTTCTTAAATTATTTAATGTAACTTATTTAAAAAAAAGTTATAATTATGTTTCATTTTGTTCTAAATTAATTTATGTTTAGATTGAAAATTTAGAAACATTGTTTTTCAGACGTTTTAAATGGGTTAAACCATTATAACTATAAATAAACCATTTGAGGTACCAAATTTACACTTTGTTACATGTATGATGACCTATTAGGTAAAAGATGATCAATAAATTTATTTTACTTGTAATAAACAATTACATTTTCTCATTATACTAGACACTAAACAGATAATATATTCGACGATATCCCATATATTGACTCATGAAAGGTTACATTTTTAGTTTATAAACTGTATTAGAGCTATTTAAAATAATATAGTAAAATTGAAATATAACTTGTATAAAAGAAACCAATTTATCCACCGTAATAAAAATTTATAACGGTCATGTCTACTGTGAATATATTTACGGGAGTGGTGTATTAATCTTTTATTGTTTTATTGGTGGACTACAGGGGGAAAGTTGAAATTGATAATTTTCATAACGAGAGAATCAAAATAAAAACTTTAAAGTTTCGCAAGATATGCTGTAATTTTTATATAAATCATGTATAATCTTCAATTATAAGGTAAAAAAGTTTGGCTATGTCAGATTGTGTTTGCAATTTAAATATTATAACTTATTTTGAACAAAATGTGGGTTTTAAATCTGTTACATTTCGTATAAAATGAATATACAATTACATTGCAAATATATAAACATATTTCCAAGCATTAAACCATCATAGATTTAAACCATTTGAGGTATTAGATTTAAACTTTGTTACATGTATTATTACCATTAAATTACATAATGACTAGTAAATTTATTTTACTGTCAATAAACAGTTACTTCTTCCCTTGATACTAGTCAGACAGTATGAATGTACAGTAACCAAGACTCCCATGATTTGATTACTAATAAGCATTTCCCATCTCTCTTGACACAGACACTAAACAGATAATTATACTCAACGATATCCCATATATTGACTCATGAAAGGTTATATTTTGATTTTATAAACAGTATTAGAGCTATATAAAATCATATATATATATATATATATATATATATATATATATATATATATATAAAATTTAAATATATATGATTTTATATATATATAAATGAAAGTATAACTCGTATAAAAGAGCCCAATTTATTCACCCTAATAAAAGGTTATAACCACTAGTCATACTAGTCAAGTCCACTGTGAATAAATTGATTGGAGTGGTGTCCGTTTTAACATTTCCAGTTTACTGTCGTCTTTATTGCGAATTTGATGTTTATTGATCCTGCAATTTGATATGTACATGACGTAGATATTAAAGGTTCCTTCGCTTCTACAGAGCTGATATTGCAGGAATTGCTTTGTCATTTTTTTCCATTACGTCTCCTGAATAATCCATATTGACCATTTGCACGCATTAACCAATCACCTTGAGAACAGCTACCGTTGCTTTTATGGTAAAATATTGTTTTACATAAACTTAGGTTTAATGTTCCATTGCTGTATGAATAAAATAAATCTTTTTATTTAAATATTTAGGAAAGACATGTTGATTTTGTAATTTTAAAACGAAATATATAATTGGACCGCCTTGAAGAATATTGAGTGTTATTGAGTTTAGGAAAGTTTTTTTGTAACATAATTGATAGTTATTTGTTATTCATCAATTTATTCATATTCTAGGAAAATATGACGAAAAGCACTTAAAAAATATGTAGGCTTAAAAAAGAGCAGAAAGAATTCAACTTATCCACAAGGTCTTCTCCTAAGCTGTTTCGTGATTGATTGTTTATTAAAGATGTTTTTAAATGCTCTAAATGAAATTAATTTTCAAACAAGTTGCATTTTAAATTAGATAAATTATAATGAAAGAAAATTACCTAATTTGACTTTATTACTGCAAATGTTATACAGCAATTTTAGTTATGTAATAATAAGGGTAAAGTTCATTTTCTCAAATAAAAAACGTATATTTTTAACTAATTGCTTTGGTATGTGACGCAATAAAACACATGAGGTTCTATATATTTACAAATAGCTTTTCTTGTAATGGCTTGCGGGATGGTAAAAGAATAACAAAACTGCATTATTACACTGCAACCCAAGTGATATTAGCTTGCCATTATATACCATGATTACCTAATATTCGTACATGTTTACCTCTGTTAACAGAAACAATTTGCAGCATTTCAACTTTATGACATCGTCAGGCTTTGCAGTAATTGCTCTGTAACAATTGACGCCTGGTAAATTTTTGTCCATTGAGGGGTGGACCCGTCGTAAGCTTAATGCGTTTAACTGTTTTCCTAATTGAGTATTTTTACGTAGTATATTATATATTTTCAATTGATAATACATGTTACATGTAAGCCTACATTAAATATACATAAATAAATATTAAACCAGTTCATTTCATCAATTTTATAATAATGTAAAATATAATGAAATAAAATTGAAGCTACGTACATATACTAGATGAAGGTATCCAGATTCGTTAGGAAAAAGTAAAAAATACCTACATATTTTTGAATACCAACAAATGCATCAGCTATTCAGCCCTTTTCTTCATAGTAATGCCCTTAGAGAAATTTTTATAAAAAAAACTAATGTTGTTCCTGGGATTTTTCTCACAAAAACCTTTTTATTCTAGCATAGGGTGGATGGGTTTCAGACTTACGGTTTTTTCAAAAGTTACGGGTAGTCTGGGCTTTAAACATAGATGTTACACGTTTAATTCTCTGTATAACATACACTTCTTTAAGTTTAGCCGCAGTAAAATCTGTCAAAAAATCAAGTACTGTATTTCATTTTTTCGAGTTAATCAATTTCTAGCCAATTAGCAGTCACTTTTACTTTCTTTGGTTTGCATTTCTTTTCATGTACTATAATTTATTCAAAGTAGTTCAAAGAAGTAACTGTTTATTGACGGTAAAATAAATTTACTAGTCATTATGTAATTTGAGAAAAAATATTTTTTTCTCAAAGTCTACATAATTTAAGCCTACATATTTTTTAAGTGCTTTTCGTCATATTTTCCTAAAATATGAATAAATTGATGAATAACAAATAACTATTAATTATGTTACAAAAAAACTTTCCTAAACTCAATAACACTCAATATTCTTCAAGGCGGTCCAATTATATATTTCGTTTTAAAATTACAAAATCAACATGTCTTTCCTAAATATTTAAATAAAAAGATTTATTTTATTCATACAGCAATGGAACATTAAACCTAAGTTTATGTAAAACAATATTTTACCATAAAAGCAACGGTAGCTGTTCTCAAGGTGATTGGTTAATGCGTGCAAATGGTCAATATGGATTATTCAGGAGACGTAATGGAAAAAAATGACAAAGCAATTCCTGCAATATCAGCTCTGTAGAAGCGAAGGAACTTTTAATATCTACGTCATGTACATATCAAATTGCAGGATCAATAAACATCAAATTCGCAATAAAGACGACAGTAAACTGGAAATGTTAAAACGGACACCATTCCAATCAATTTATTCACAGTGGACTTGACTAGTATGACTAGTGGTTATAACCTTTTATTAGGGTGAATAAATTGGGCTCTTTTATACGAGTTATACTTTCATTTATATATATATATATATAATATATATATATATATGATTTTATATAGCTCTAATACTGTTTATAAAATCAAAATATAACCTTTCATGAGTCAATATATGGGATATCGTTGAGTATAATTATCTGTTTAGTGCCTGTGTCAAGAGAAATGGGAAATGCTTATTAGCAATCAAATCATGGGAGTCTTGGTTACTGTACATTCATACTGTCTGACTAGTATCAAGGGAAGAAGTAACTGTTTATTGACAGTAAAATAAATTTACTAGTCATTATGTAATTTGAGAAAAAATATTTTTATATACTCGCAGCTGGTTATTAGAGATATCGCACAAATACTATTACTTTGTTTCCATAATATATTTCATATAACACGGTTAGAAAAATGGTTTTACCAAGGGGTAAAACATTTTACTACAATTTACTTCAAGTAGTGCTTTCCGAATTCCTTGTTTGTTGCTATTCAAATAATTCGTGCTCTTACTTCTAACTTTTTTCTTAGAAGTACATCAGTCGTTTCAAGTTAAATAATCTTCTGCCCTTATTATCAGTTTTTTGTTGAACTCATATAACAAATCATCCTAAAGGCGGCATTAACTTTTCTATAATAAATCCTCAGTAGAGCCCTCAAAAGTAACACTCAAAGTGTGGTGATGGTGAGTCATTACATGTGAAGTATGTTCAAATACAGATCAAAACGGACAGACTACACGAAACTGATCGAGTCCTTAACTGCCTAATCTCTTATTCAGATATGATGCAGGGAAAGATCTACCTTCAAACGGTTTTCATCAAACTCAAACATGACATTACAAGGTAACTTCAGAAGTCATTTGTTTTTGATATGTTTCATGTCCTCTATCATGGCCATCTCTAGTAATAACGCCGCTTCTCAAGGGTTTTTTGCACTGTAAACCCTACACAGCCAGCTGGTTTCAAGTAAACATAAAATAGTGCCATAAGAGAGAATGTATAAACAAACAAGCTGAACCCTTAGGCGCAATGTTGCCATTTACTAGCGATGCGGCCTTGTTACTAAAGATTTCTTGCCTCCATTCATTAAAATAATCCACCTTTGAAATACTCACTCATGATTTCCCCTACTACTACAATAATTGAAAGTTTTACATCCAAAATATAATTTCATCAATAGTCGTATTAGTTATATTATCGCTCCTCGATACAGTACCATGGTATCATGGATCGACAGGCCTAGTTCTACTTCCACGAATTCCCATCCAACAAAACTTTTTGAAATACCAAAGCAAACCTTAGACATTAAAACTATAAAGTTTAAGCCAATTATTGAAAATCGAACTGAATTAGTGAAAACTAGCTCAATAGAGCCGTTAATAGATAAAATCTATAAGAATGATTATTTAACTTAAACAAAAGAGTAGTGGCCCAGAACTGATTACCTGCGAGAATCAAAGAGTTATCTGCAGAAGGGTTGGAGCGGGTCGTCCATCACAGCGGAAGTGGAGCCCTCTCACCGGAAACGTAAATTGGCACGAACAGCTCACTTCCGCTTACGGTTTAACACACCTGAAAGTTTCAGTCCATCCTTGCAGCCTGATTTCGTGGATAACAAGCATTTAGAGCATAGCAAATTTGGAGACTAAACAAATGTTCCCAAACCATATTTGATATTAAAATCAACGTTCAGAAAGGAATGGCTCTTCATGACCGTGAGCCAAAAATAAGTTTAATAGTAAATCACCGTTGAAATAAGTTTTTGTTGCCTCATACGGTTACCTCATTAAACAATTATGAAACACTGGATATGAAACATTTATGGTCGAAATAATCAGAAACTATGAAAGTTTTGATTTAACTCCTTGTCAAACTGGTTATTCCTTATCCAGCATGGCAACCCAAAAAGCCTATTTTAATTTCTTTATCTCAAATTCGTTTTTCTACGTTCATTTATGCTGGGATTGAGCATCAATAGGGTTAGGGAAATATATTTTTATAGATCTACTGAAATTTGTTCAACATTGCACACGAGCTGAAAAATATGGCTAAATTCTTACTTGCTATGATTAATATGTAGATATTTTCAAAAGCTATATAAACTACATAACCATCCTATATTTAAGAAAAACGCATGAGGTTAAAACGTGGAGGTAAAACATAGTGTCATGTTTATACAGAATAAGACTGACCAAGCTTAAATTAAGGGAAACATTTAGTTTATTAACAACTAAATATACACCTCAGTGTTGTAACAAGCTGATATCAATATGGCGGGATGGATGTGTCAAAACCATCCACTTCGAGGGGAAGGGAAATTAGCAGAGTACATTAGACTCCCCTCTGATAAGCGTCAACCTTACCTTCCTGCGAATCCAGTAAACTTACTTCCATGTTAATAGAGAATGTGTATTTCGGAAAGTTTCTTCTTATAAAATTCATTTTAAAGATAAAGATTCAGGACGTATCAAACTTTTTGACAAGTCTTTTGGATTGGCTATTAATAATAGAGCTTACTTAAGTATTACTTCAGCAGAGTTAAAAATAAATATGCAAATAACTCTCTAATTCAAAGTATCCTAACCAAAAAAAAAAAATGATTTCAACTTTCAATCTTAAAATGTGTACACTATCAATGACTGAATATTATCCACAATCTTTTGCTTCAATTTAGTAGTCATTTTCTTTTGATTGTTTTTTTTTTCAATAATTAATTTTATTAATTATTTGGTTTATTATGAATTCTTGTTTCAAAGTGGATTTACAGAAATATTATTTAGACAAGGTTGATTTTAAACTGTTATTTTATTTAACCCTTATTTTTACAAGTGGTTGAGAAGCTAAAAATTTATCTATGTTTATTTTATGATAGCAAATTTCTGCTTTTAAAGTGGCAAATATAAAAAAGGATTTAAGAGTTAAAATTCAAAATGTTTCTTACTTACTGAGAATCGTAGTCTTTAGCGAAAATGCAACACTAATAATGCCTTAAAAAGTGCAGTATATTGAGTTGCTTGAATACGCAAATCTGTTGCAGATAAAAATTATTATGTTACATTACGGTAAACTAATTACATTATAAAATATTATTCTTATAAGGAAAATTAGAAAACCAATTTACCCTTTATAGCTATAAATAGAACTCGGTGTAATTGATTTAAGCATTAATATCTTCAAGCGAGGAAATGAAATGTTTATGTATGATAGCTAATTCGCAAAAAAATTTAACATTCTTAAAACTTCGAATGTTTCAAAAATGGCTCTTACGTTTTAGTTTAAAATATAAATAATTACGTGATTCATTGAAGAGTGTAGGCTTCAATGGCGTTTTCACAATATGTTAATTTCTTGTTTCTGGGTTAGACCGCGTAATCGAAGGTTTCCGCCGATGTTTCGGCGACATTTTGCAGTACTCCCCTTGCAATTACTTATTTCGCCCTGAACATGGAGTACTGCACTGTCTCCTAAACGTCGATGGAAATCCTCGACAATACGACGCGGTCTAACCAAGAAGTCAACAATTTAATTACATAATTTAGAAATTTTACAAAACAAATCCTTAAGAGTATAAATGATTATAAAATGAAAGTAAAAATTATAAGCCCTAAAACAAAAAAAATTGATGCATATCAAAAATGATATATACAGGAATTCTGGTGGCATTATTCTTTTTTTTTATTGTTCAACGAAACTAACAGGCACATTAAAAACGAGAAAGTGTTTTACAAGCCAGAATACGGATTACAAACATAGCTGTATAAGTTTCTCTAAAAAAAAAAAAAAACACCACCACAAAACTCCCCCCCCTTGACGGCCACTTACCACCTCTGACAGGCCGGACCCGCCCCTCCATCACAGTGGGAAGGTTACTCTTTGTCTTCAACACACCATCATTCTCTCCTTGCTCTCCCCCCTCGCCTATTTAGAGCCCCGGTAGAAATTGCAATACAATACACTTATCTTGAAGCGAGCAAATAACTTTAACTGTCACTTCTCTTCGTTTAACTCGACTTGACAATGTAAGTACTTTGGTGTTTACTTTACTTCTGCAACTGGTTTCTTCGGAATAAAGAATATTTCAAACAGTTGGGATTGACCTAAAAATCTTTCTTATACTCTGCCTTTGAACATCTACCCAACTAAGAATAACTGTGCGAACATCGGCTATTTCTAATCGATAAGGAGGAAGAAAGAAATAAAAGTGATAAAATTCGAATGGATTTCCCACAAATTAATGAATAAGGTAAGTTTCACATATAGAAACGACAACAATCCTCAAAGTAAAAAGTTACAGAAGTATACTTATATGATGCCGTCTAACACCAAGACGATCATCGATGCCTTCCATTCAGCTAATAACATTCTTAGGTATATAATAAGATATTAAGCACTAGTACGAAAAATTCCAAAGCTGAGGACATAAAAATCTATTATACAAGTTATTTGGTTATGGATAGAACATTCATTCTTAAAGGCGTTCTAATGGAGTCAGAGGACAATATAGCCAAACAACGATTTTGCAAAAGCTGTTTATTCGGCCTACCACAGGAATAAGTGACAACTAGGCAAGATTTATTTGATATCTACAGTAGATCTTACCGCTAAATACAGTTATTATCTTAAACGTAGTAATAACTGAATTCGAATAAATAGTTATATTATACATAGAATATCATGATATCACAAAAAAAGTGAATTTGAATTGTCTGAAAAAATACTCTTATAAAAAAATTATCTAACTTATATTATTTTTATTTATAAACATATAAATAAAATTATATTGTATGAAATATATTGTAATGAAATTGTAATGAACATATTGTAATGAAATGACATATAATATTATTATAAATACAAAATTTACAAGGTATACTCGTATGTATCTTTGACAGTATAAAACAAATTAAGAGTTGTCGATTTTATTTCTAAGCCAAGTGTCATAATATGTTTAAATTGTTTATTTAACCTGCGGATATTTGGCTGAAAAGTTTATGTTAATTGCTATAGTTTTTATTCGTAAACCTTATACAAATTATTGATTATATATTGTTTTTCAAGACACAAATCTATTAAGAATAACAACGAAATCAGAAAAACGTACATTACATTTAGCCCTGATAGTCTTAATACCTTTTTACAAATAGCAGTAAAAATCTTCGTTTAAAAACTGTTTTTAAGATGTACTGAACAATTTTTAATTACCTACAACAATAATTAATGTATTGTTTTTCTCTTCTTGAAGCGCTCTTATTAATAATTATGTGGAATAAACATTCCCTACGTTATTGCCTAGGGCCTAGGGGATGTTTATTTGTATACTATACTGTAGTATAATAAACACTGACCCCACGAATAAGATTAGCTATTGTAAAAGCCAAATAACATTTTAATTTCAATAACATGGTAATTTACAATATACAATATTTACACTAAAATATACAAAAGTGATTTTTTTATTTATTTGATTACAATAGAAAATTGCACAGACTTACTTTAACAGTAGTGATATGTTTAGTTAAGCAATGTTTGGCACAATGAACTTTTTTAGGGAAAGATACCTTAGTTTTCGTTTCTTTCCCTCACAATATACAAACCAATTAATTAATACACATAGGCCTACATGACTTATAAGTACTTCACTTTTTTTATAGTATGTATGATGAACAAAAAAAAATCTCAGATTAAAAAAAATATTTAAGGATTTGAGCGTAGATGCAGAAACTTCATTCCATGACATTGGTACTTTGTAATTAGCGCTTTATAATCATTCATTTTCAAAATACTAACTTTTCGTACCAAAACGTAAGTGTAAGCACAAATCGTGCACATTACTGACTTATATTACTATTTTAACCAAACAAATTTACGCATTTGGAAGTAAATCAGTTAAGTTGGAAGGAGCAAAAAAAATACTTATTGAAATAAAAACGTTTGTGGTATTTTCAAAGGCTGTCTTGTTGATTTCAAAATAAGCTAATTGTTTAATGAAGGCGGAATTTTTTTCAGTTAGGCCTAATATTTTTTAAGTTATCGCTGAATAATTTTTGAACCCTCCTTTAAAGTTTAAATTCCTAGTCATCGACTAATTAGAAAGTACCTACGAATTTACTTCACCTCCTTAACTCAAAGTATGAAGATATCTGAAATAAAATATATAATGAAAGATTTTTCCTCACCAATAAACACTGAATAAAGTAAATTAAACTGAAAATAAATCTCATATTTTAAAATGAAATAAATTTATCTAATTTTAAAAGTTTTTTTACTGTGCCAAAAATCTTGGACGTACAAATAGCATATTTACATTTAATTTGAAAAATATATTATCGAGCAATATGGCCTTAACTATTATCTTAAGGGGGATTATAACTGAAAAACGAGGTAAAAAGCGGCAACGATGAAATGAGAACTCTTCCAACTGACAGGGCTACCATTGTCTGAAACAGAAGAGAATATAACTAAGCATAAACGGCGTTTGCAATTAACATAATTATGTATATATTCACGCAGTACATGTTTTTGTTGGACTAATATATTATGACAATACTAAGATCATCTACCATCATCGTAGATATATGTTCGTTATAGATCGCTGATGATCCTTGTCAAGATGAACATGAAACACGAAGAAACTTAAAATCTAGGTTTAAGTCTAGCTAGAAGCTTAAACTTTAACCCCAAAAGTTTAAAGAATGGTAATTTTACTAGATGTGAGTATTATTTAAGTACCGAAATTCCCTATATACCAACAAACTTTGACGAGAAGTCCATTAAAATGAATTTATCAATTCTACCCAACAAAACTCAAATGGTTGATTTCAAGAGTAATTAGGCCTACCTGATTTTCGTTTTAATTTATTTTCCTCTTTATTTCATATCATGATGAATCAGGCGAGCACAGAATATATTAACAACAATGATGCTATGGGTAATTTTTTCTCTCTCTGTACAATTGGATTCAAGCCGTTTGTACAAGCACGAGTCATTTTCCTCTATTTTCATGACTAGACAAATGTCTATTAGCCCTTTATGTAATATTCATAGTTGTAAATATCACATCTAATTTCACACGTTCAATTAGGCTATAAATCAGAGAACGAAAAAACTGTCATTCGGCAGGGGGCTAAACAACCGTAACAAAAAATGGCGCGATAGGTTGTGAGCTTACTGACGAAACAAATGTTATATTTCGTCAGTAGGGCCGGAGGTAAAAGAAAATATGTTAAATTTTATATTATTTTATAAAAAGAAATTATAAAGTGTTAATTGCGGGGCTTCATCTGAATTAGGGTTAATAGAGACGTTCTTTGTGCGAGCTTAACTTTTTCGACTCAGGTATGAAACCGAGGTAAAAGGAATACGACATAAGAACAAATTAAGACCTCTTCAACAGCTGACTCTTGCCCCGGCGAAACAAATTTTTCATCACAACACGACGTAAACAATAAAAAACATGACCTGTTTTAAAAACGTCATTTAGTGGCTGAAACCAGCTCTTTTCCGCCAGAGGGCCTTAAGACTTTCGGCCCTAGAGCCAAGAGTCAGTTGGACATGTACGAGTATTTGCTTGAAACAACGTGAGGACATTACATAAATATACAGACTCGATAGTTTCCAAAGATATGATGGTTGCGATTATTTTCATAGCTGTGTTTGCTTAAAGCATAAAAAAGCTTTGATGACAAGGAACTTGTATCATAGCTCTAAGTTCAACTCTAAGTTTTCTTTTCAAGTGTGTAAAGACTTTTAATGTTATATGGGGTGAATATAACTGAGCAGTTTGGTTGAAAATAGCGTTCGCACCACGCCCGAAAGAGTTTTAAAGCTCTCGATTGTTTAAAATTCTTTACAACCTCGTGTCTAATTCTAAAAAATATCTGGGCCCTAGTTGCAAGGTATACTATTGCATTCTAGCGCATGTTTGAAAAAGTGTTTGGAATAATATCACGAAAATGCAACCAACCTAAAACACTGAAATGTATTTGGAGTAACAACATTTATTTGTTCTCTACACTACGGCGAGATCACCTGGTTTACATATATCATATGAAGACCAAAAATACTTCTTTTCTATCAGAGGGCGAACATTTTGGCCGAAAGTCAGCTGATCGTTTATTTTCTTAAAACAACTTGTGAACGATATTCAATAGGTTCCAACGATAGGCTAGTGGCGACCATATGAGTTTAATTGCTGACGTTGCTTAGCAAACATGAAAAAAATAAGTTCTATCATCGCTCATAATAAATGTTTCAGATGGTTTATTCCATTGAGAAGTGTGGTAAAAAGTGTCCTCATCTCGGACGAAAAGTTTTGCAGCTCTCAAGCGTTCCAAAGTCTCGACATCGTCCCTAATTGGAAACACAATCTCGAGCCTGTAAAAGCTCATTTTCGGCCCTAGGTGCAAAACATATTTATTTGCGTTGAGAAGGGCCTCACTCACCGGCCGCCGGCTGCACCAGGAAGGGCGAGCTCATGGACCCCCGGCTCCACTCGGAGGGGTACGTGGGGGCGGTCGTGCTAGTCACCCAGTGCACCGGCCTCTCTGTAACACCAAACAAGAGCATTATACTCCGTATCAACTGCCGTGGAACCTGACGGATAGTGGACCTCGCCATCTCACACGTGGTCTCCTAATCCTTAGGTACCATAGCTGTTGGAATAGTATAGAGTGTACAGAGTTACCTTTAAGGTATTTTGTGAAAAATCATGTTTCCAAATTGTTTACTCCGTTTGATTTTTGATTTTGAACCAGTGCTAGGGAGTTATAGATAAATCGTTATTCAAGCGATGAGATTTTTAGAGGTCCGAACTGCCAAAACAGGTCGAAAAGTCCATTTTGTTGCAATTCCATATGGAAACTAGCTAGTTATTTCTACAGTGGATATCACTGCATTTCAGACCGTGATGATTCACTAATGTCTAGTATCTAACAAAAAAAAAACACAATTTCACCCTTTTTTAATTGTTTTACAGCTTCTTTTGAAATCTAAAGGATTGAAAATTACATTATATTCATAGCCTCTCGGTATTATACATGGTGTTCAAAAAATGTGGGGCAATAATTTACACAGTGATTCCTTAGGTGAAAATAAGTAAAAAGGTTTATATAAACATAGGTCCTAAAGTGCTCCGTTTTCTGTCTGTGTGTCTGTTTATGATTTTTACATATTTAATCATATCTCACGAACCACTTAACGTATAAACATCAAACTTGGTATATGGATAGTGACTATTAAGAACTATTTTCGTAAGATGTACCAAATTTCTACTTTGTACCATTTCAAAATGGCGACTATATTTTGTTTTCAAAGCTAAATATCTTAAAAACCGTAAGTTTTAGAAAAATTATACAAGTGTCAAAAAAAGTTGCAAAATTTAATCTTAATAACGATGATATTAAGATTATAACAATCGGATGACTAGTAATGGAGAAATGTTTAATTTTCCAAATAAAAACATGCAATTTTCAGACAGAATGTTCTAAGGAACCATGTTGTTATGCAGAAAAGTTTAAATTTCTCCGTTAATAGTAGTCCGATTATCATAATCTTAATATCAGCATTCATTGGATTAAATTTTGCAACTTTTTTGTGTCTTGTATAATTTTTCTTAAACTTACGGTTTTTAAGATATTTATCTTTGAAAACAAAAAATAGTCGACATTTTAAAATGGTACAAAGTAGAAATTTGATACTTCTTACAAAAATAGTTCTTAATAGTGGTTATCCATATATCAAGTTTGATTTTTATACATTTAGTGGTTCGTGAGATCTCATTAAATATGTAAAAATCATAAACAGACACACAGACGGAAAACCAAGCACTTTAGGACCTATGTTTATACAAACTTGTTTGCTTATTTTGACCCAAGGAATCACTACATAAATTATTGCCCCTCATTTTTTGAACACCCTTTATATAGAGTCCAACAAATTTTCAACTTATTTTTTATAAACCATTCCTTTCGGGGTTGTACCGAGAAACTGAACATTGCATTTGTGTAAATTGACTTGGCAACCCTATGCAAAGAAATTTTACAAAACA
The DNA here is from genome assembly GCA_035578135.1 of Flexamia atlantica. Classification (NCBI taxonomy): domain Eukaryota; kingdom Metazoa; phylum Arthropoda; class Insecta; order Hemiptera; family Cicadellidae; genus Flexamia; species Flexamia atlantica. Next base: position 22,701,588 of record JAQJVK010000015.1, on the reverse strand, counting down.
AATTCATACCGCACTACTAATAAAATGCAGTATAAAAAGTTTGTTTTTATAATTTTTGGACAAATACTTACAATGTTTTGAAAACAATGGCATAACTTGAATTTTGCATGTCTCCTTGAAGATTTTTTCAACTTTCGGTAAAAGGAAATTGATTTTATAGGAATCATAGGAAAGAATGGTAGTGTAATTATAATTTTATAACCCTCATAATGGGGGTTATCCATAAACCAATGATTTCTCATGCATTAAACAATAGCCTTATCCAGAGGATCCTTTAAAGTGGTCAATGTTAGCTAGAAGACGTCTCAATAGAGGCATGAAGAAGGAATCAGGAGGAATATGGTTCTGACACGATCCCTCAATAAAGACATGAAGAAGGCTACATAGTTGATTATGCAGAATGTACTAATTTTGCCTAAATCCCCCACCTTGTTATACATAACATATCAACATACATCTAATACAACACAACAAGGGGATCGGTGAGTGTTAGAAACTTTTCTAAATCCAGGCAATAACAATAATACCCCCGTTGCAGCAGACCTGCATACTCAGCGAATTTCAAATGCAAAACAACATATCTCAATTTAACATAGGGAGATTTTACATGTTTATGTAAGCTCCATAAGAATAACATGGGGAATGAGTATGCAGGTGTGCTGCTACAGGTATATTAAAACTGGGTGGTTTTAATTCAATATTTAGTAGATCTGAACTAGAAGAAGCTATTTACCAAGTTTTATTGAGATATGTTGAGAAATAAGCGAGATATAGAATTTTACTTATTTCCCATAAGGTTAACATTGGGACAACGTACTGTGTTTACCACTTTCAATATCTCGGTAACCAATGGACATAGAGCAGTGTTTCAAAATACCAAATTGTTTGTTTTTTTGAGCTGAATTCAATGGTGCCCACAAAAATTCGATAATTTTTTTTCTATGTAAAAAATTCAAAAAACCCATTTTTGGGGGGTTTATCCCCCTTTACCCCCCCTTCCGGTGGTCCGATCGGGCTGGTTCACGAACTCGTCCAATTGATTACCACTTTACACGTCCGTACCAAATTTCATAAGGATCGGACCAATTTTGCAGCCGCTATCGTGCTAACAGACACACACATATATATATATATATATATATATATATATATATATATATATATAAATTCAAACGAATAGTGTTTTTTGCTTCTGGGGGCCCCAAAACGAAAAGTTATAGTGGTCCCGAGCTTAAGTCTTTCCATGAGACCTACGGTAATAGCTTCTTCCCTATAGGGGAAATTCGCTCAAATTGACTGCTTAGGGTATTAGGTACACCATTTGTTAATATTGAAGCTCACGGAATGAAATGTGTTCACTAACCTTGTCTTTTTGGACTGCTGGATAGCACGACTTTTGGAGGAACAGAAGGTCTTGGAATTTCTGCAAGAATAATAAAATATATATAAAAGTAAATAAAAAAACATATATTAAATACAAGGCTATAAAAAAGTAAATATATCTGTAAACTTTGTATTCGTGTTCATTATATACCTCAGTATTCATGGCTACAATAAACATCTTCTGTGTAATTTAAGTTGTTTTATCAAACATATTTTTTTCTGTCTGATGAACTAAGTTAATAATACTCAATATAAAATAATTAATAAAAGAGATTAAACTCATTACAAAAAATCCGTTTCAATCACCTTTTGAAAAACGAACCAACATCAGTAACTATATAACATTATTATTTTTTCTCTATAATTTCCACTATGAATACAATGTATAAACCCGAAGAATTTAAAACCAAAAATTGCGAAGTTAACTCACCATAGAGTCTAATCGAGCCCTCAGTTTCCCCGAGAGAGTTTTTGCTGACACACCTGTAATTTCCAATGTCTCGCTTTTGCAAATTGTGAATCGTCAGCCGCATTTTGACTCTGAAATCAAAATTGTTAAAAGTAAGTATATATTATTAATATTATTACGACAATTTTATGAAAATGCAATCCCAATGTCAAATCGCCTCTGTCCCTTCACTATTCTTCTCTATACATAAACGGTATTTGCCTAAAAAAACATGGCTCATACTTTTAAGTTAAAATTCTTTTCAAATTTCCCCCCAAAACATCATGACTGTACAATGTATAGCGTACGATTGCGAATCATTATGAAATTATACATATGAGTTCAAACTTTCAACAAGTAAACCTAAAACTTAGTACATAAGAACCGTGTAATTTCCCTAGCGCATGAGTATTTGTTTCGCTTGGCTTCTAAAATAATTTCAATTTTTACCAATAATACGAGGTGAGGGGAACCAGTACAATTTAAATCAAACGGTGAATTTAATTTGTACTTTCTTCCCTGCACATAGATCTCCTCACATTGGCACTCCCAACACCACTTATCCAAAGCTTTTCCTATGCAATCTTTTTCGCAAAAGAAAAGCACTTGTACCCATAGGGAAAGCACGTTTCTACCCCTTAGGGTTAGCACTTTCTACCCCTCAGTGGGCTATGAAACCTCTCACTTCATAGCCCAATGACAAATGGCAATTGAAGTTTGTTTCAATCCAAGTCAAGATTCGAACCGATGACGCTCAGGTTATGGGACGAGCATTTATCCTCTCGGCTACTCAGTCAATAGTGCAGATAATCAATCGTATTCCTAACTTTGCATCCAACTAAAAACCTTAACAGTCGACTCTCGATAGCTCAATAACCTCAATAACTCGAAACCCTCGATGACTCGAATTATTTATCGATCTCTTAGGAAAAACCTGTCTGTCAAAATATAAACTATGCATATTATAACTCGAAATAATTTTACGATACTACTTTACTTCTGTCAGTCGAAGCAATTCAAAAAATACCGCTATAAGCTCGGTAAATAAGTCTAATTAAAACATTAACAAGTTTACCTCGACATCTCGAAATTTACCTAACGGACTTGTTTAGCCCTTTCGGTCCCAGCACTTCAAAAATCAAACAAAAAATCTTTCCTCTTGTATTTGGTTTAATTAGTGTCTAGGAAGGCCAAAAAAATGTTTATAATTTTTATCATTATTTATATAAAAAATATAAAATGTCCTTGATTATGGACAAAATGACTGAATGAAATTTTTTTTAGTCGAAAATACAAAATAAAAAATATAAAAACTTGAAAAATATTTGTTTGATTTACAATAAAAACATCTAATAAACCTAAAGATATATTTTGGATCCCATTTGGTTAAATATTTCCTATGGTTATCATAAAAAAGGCCATGTCTTTCGACAAGCCCACACTTTTTGCACTAAAAATCAGATTTACCCTAAGCATAAAACATAATAGGTAAAAAGAAGTTTTTGTGTACCTCATAAATATATAAGAAAAATAAACAAAAGCTTTTGTACCTCAATGGTAAATTATTTATATAAAAAATATCAACTGTCCATGAAAATGGACAAATGACTTGGATGATTTTTTTCACCCCAAGATTAGCAATTAATTACAAATAAAACAAAATTGTTTGATTTCGCCTTCGACTAGGGCCTAAAATAAATAAAAACAACAATATAATAGAAAAAATATGATGTGATATTACTTATATACTATAAATATATTTTAAAGTAAAAGACCACCCACTCACTGTTAAGTACAAAATTGTCCAGGAACTTGGACAATGACTTTTTAGGTTAGGTGGGCATCAAGAACCTGTTGAGTCACATCGTCCACGTTCTGGGACACATAAGTTTAAGTCTTTGTGGCATCAAAAATAATGAATAACATGCCGGAACTAATGCATATGAAGTTAATTTGATCCTTTTAGATTGCTATTGTAACATTTTTATAACGTCAAATTATGTAGGGTATTGCCAAATAAGTAATAAAAAAGTGCTTGCGAGCTCTCTTGTACTGATGGTCAGACATGCTCTCACAAACAACTTGTGATATCAGGATAGCCAACCTAAAATCTGTTGAAAATCAAAAATTCCCTTCTTAAAGAGTCCATGAACCAGGACAAATGGACTGGAACGATGTAAACTGATAGAACATATTTTAATAATTGTCTAAAATGTGTGTCCATGATCATGGACGCTGGGACCGAAAGGGTTAGGTCAAAACCCCGGAATATAGGTCGCGACGTGTCAAAGAGTGATGTCGGTCCAACGTCACCAATCTTTACCTCTGCAACTCCAATTTTCATTTTGTTTAACTCTTTATCATGAATTAATTTTAAATTACGAAAGTAAGTAGAAATTAAATAAGAATTACCTCATAACACGAACCATTCCTAAGTCAAACTATAAGTAACAATAAGCCGAGGCAGTAGCTCAGAGGTAAAGCGCTTGCATTCAGTTTCAAACGTCGCTGGTTAGATCTCAGCGGCGGGCGACTCCTGATCAAACATGAACGATCATCTCTGGCTGGCCTATGTGACTATTGCCGTTACGATACGCCGCTATCTTTTGATCACCGCACAGGCTTATTGGCCCATCGCGACGGGCTGATAAAAAAAGAGACTCGAAGGAAAATCGTATTCCCGTGATATTTCGAGTTAGCGAGAGTTAACTGTATTTTCCCCCTACCTGTAGCCGTTGACGTTGGCACTCATGAAGTGTTTGGGTGTGGGCAGCAGCATGTTGCCCTGGTAGACCCAGTATTTGATGGACCGAGGGTGGGCCTCAGTCAGACACTCCAGTGTCACGTTGGTGCCTACCTGTAGCCGTTGACGTTGGCACTCATGAAGTGTTTGGGTGTGGGCAGCAGCATGTTGCCCTGGTAGACCCAGTAGTTGATGGACCGAGGGTGGGCCTCAGTCAGACACTCCAGTGTCACGTTGGTGCCTACCTGTAGCCGTTGACGTTGGCACTCATGAAGTGTTTGGGTGTGGGCAGCAGCATGTTGCCCTGGTAGACCCAGTAGTTGATGGACCGAGGGTGGGCCTCAGTCAGACACTCTAGTGTCACGTTGGTGCCTACCTGTAGCCGTTGACGTTGGCGCTCATCAAGTGTTTGGGTGTGGGCAGCAGCATGTTGCCCTGGTAGACCCAGTAGTTGATGGACCGAGGGTGGGCCTCAGTCAGACACTCTAGTGTAACGTTGGTGCCTACCTGTAGCCGTTGACGTTGGCGCTCATGAAGTGTTTGGGTGTGGGCAGCAGCATGTTGCCCTGGTAGACCCAGTAGTTGATGGACCGAGGGTGGGCCTCAGTCAGACACTCTAGTGTCACGTTAGTGCCTACCTGTAGCCGTTGACGTTGGCGCTCATGAAGTGTTTGGGTGTGGGCAACAGCATGTTGCCCTGGTAGACCCAGTAGTTGATGGACCGAGGGTGGGCCTCAGTTAGACACTCCAATGTCACGTTAGTGCCTACCTGTAGCCGTTGACGTTGGCGCTCATGAAGTGTTTGGGTGTGGGCAGCAGCGTGTTGCCCTGGTAGACCCAGTAGTTGATGGACCGAGGGTGGGCCTCAGTCAGACACTCCAGTGTCACGTTAGTGCCTACCTGTAGCCGTTGACGTTGGCGCTCATGAAGTGTTTGGGTGTGGGCAGCAGCATGTTGCCCTGGTAGACCCAGTAGTTGATGGACCGAGGGTGGGCCTCAGTTAGACACTCCAGTGTCACGTTGGTGCCTACCTGTAGCCGTTGACGTTGGCGCTCATGAAGTGTTTGGGTGTGGGCAGCAGCATGTTGCCCTGGTAGACCCAGTAGTTGATGGACCGAGGGTGGGCCTCAGTCAGACACTCTAGTGTCACGTTGGTGCCTACCTGTAGCCGTTGACGTTGGCGCTCATGAAGTGTTTGGGTGTGGGCAGCAGCATGTTACCCTGGTAGACCCAGTAGTTGATGGACCGAGGGTGGGCCTCAGTCAGACACTCCAGTGTCACGTTGGTGCCTACCTGTAGCCGTTGACGTTGGCACTCATGAAGTGTTTGGGTGTGGGCAGCAGCATGTTGCCCTGGTAGACCCAGTAGTTGATGGACCGAGGGTGGGCCTCAGTCAGACACTCTAGTGTCACGTTAGTGCCTACCTGTAGCCGTTGACGTTGGCACTCATGAAGTGTTTGTGTGTGGGCAGCAGCATGTTGCCCTGGTAGACCCAGTAGTTGATGGACCGAGGGTGGGCCTCAGTCAGACACTCCAGTGTCACGTTAGTGCCTACCTGTAGCCGTTGACGTTGGCGCTCATGAAGTGTTTGGGTGTGAGCAGCAGCATGTTGCCCTGGTAGACCCAGTAGTTGATGGACCGAGGGTGGGCCTCAGTCAGACACTCCAGTGTAACGTTGGTGCCTACCTGTAGCCGTTGACGTTGGCGCTCATGAAGTGTTTGGGAGTGGGCAGCAGCATGTTGCCCTGGTAGACCCAGTAGTTGATGGACCGAGGGTGGGCCTCAGTCAGTCACTCCAGTGTCACGTTGGTGCCTACCTGTAGCCGTTGACGTTGGCGCTCATGAAGTGTTTGGGAGTGGGCAGCAGCATGTTGCCCTGGTAGACCCAGTAGTTGATGGACCGAGGGTGGGCCTCAGTCAGACACTCCAGTGTCACGTTGGTGCCTACCTGTAGCCGTTGACGTTGGCGCTCATGAAGTGTTTGGGAGTGGGCAGCAGCATGTTGCCCTGGTAGACCCAGTAGTTGATGGACCGAGGGTGGGCCTCAGTCAGTCACTCCAGTGTCACGTTAGTGCCTACCTGTAGCCGTTGACGTTGGCACTCATGAAGTGTTTGGGTGTGGGCAGCAGCATGTTGCCCTGGTAGACCCAGTAGTTGATGGACCGAGGGTGGGCCTCAGTCAGACACTCCAGTGTCACGTTAGTGCCTACCTGTAGCCGTTGACGTTGGCGCTCATGAAGTGTTTGGGAGTGGGCAGCAGCATGTTGCCCTGGTAGACCCAGTAGTTGATGGACCGAGGGTGGGCCTCAGTTAGACACTCCAGTGTCACGTTGGTGCCGGTCGGCGCGCCCACCAGCTGGTTGGGGACGAAAATCATCGGGGAAACTGAAATAAAGTGAGATTAAAATTATATATTTTTCATGGGTTTATTAAAAAAAAAATTAATTCCACTCATTCTAACTTTTAAGCCTATTACGATCCAAAAGGTATCATTCTACCTATTTACTTGCTTGTAAACAAAATTCAGATATGGAACTTCGAAATTTTTTTTCTTTCGTTTAGGGCGAAATTAGTTATTTATGCACTGTAAAAAATCGCTGGGATTTCTTTTACATAAAGGTTTTGGTTTTAAACAGATTGTGTTAAAATTGACACCAAAATTGGTTCAATGCGTCTTAAGTAGCCAATTCGTATTTGTGTTAAAACTGTGCAGTGTTAATTTAGCACAGTAAATGTGTTTGTTGAATGTTAACACGAAAATGTGTTGGTTTTATAATATATTAACAGTTACACGGCAATTTTGTATTGGAAAAGTGGAATTATGGGTAATGTGCGATTTCTTCTTCTTCCGGTACCGCATCCAGCCATCCAGCCGTTTCTTTCTCTACGCCTCGTTTAGCTAGAAAGTAATTTCTTTTTGTGGCAAAATAAACATTTTCCAATTTATGTAAGTTAAGTGAAATAAAAGTAGTAGTTTAAAAGTGCAGTTATATGTAACAGCTGTTTGAAAAACGAAAGCTTCTAAGTCTATCCTTTCAGGCGTTTGCAGGTAAAGCCTATGTAAGTTAGCACCATTAAATCCTAGCCCACCTTTAGTCCTTCACCCTAACATTTGACAAATTGAGTTCCAGTAGGGTAGTTTCAATTTTACAATCTACGTACATAACATACTGTAATGAATGTAAGGTTATCTACATGTCAGTGTGGTAGCTAGGCAGCTCACTAACTTTTTAAACTTGTCATTTTTGGGTTTCACAAGGCTAAGATACTTCCTAAAGCCATAGTAAGTTTTAAACTTGTCTCTTTTGGGTTTCACAAGCCATAGTAAGTTTTAAGATATCTATAGGAATGCAAAATGCTAGTGCAGAAATTCTAACGGAAGCTGTTTGTAAAGGCTAAAACGTCTTTAAAGTCACAGCTGCTTAAAATTTAGTTCACTCTCCCTGATTGAGTAGAAACGAATAGGCCAACGAAAGATTCCCCAGTCTTCAGACCATTCATAATGCTTCAGACTGTTGAGAAGACTCCAGATGTAAGATGTGTTGAGAGAAGGCTTAGGCCTAATTGGGGGGACATTCATTACCGTATTTTATATACGTAGATTGTAAAATTGAAACTAGCCTACTGCAACACATTTTGTTAAATGTTAGGGTGAATGACTAAAGGTGGGCTAGGATTTAATGGTGCTAACTTACATATGCTAACACAAGGAGCAGAGTGTTAGTTCGACACAAATTTTGTGAGGTCTTCCTGGGACAATACGTTGGAGTTAAATTTTTGTAAAATCAGCACAATTATTTTTTACAGTGTGTAAACCAACTACTGCAACTGTATTTATTTTTCATAACGTAATAACTTTATGTCTGATAAATGAAAAGCATTAGCCTACTACTGTATTTTGTTTAGTTTTTTAATTTTCCTAATAATGTAATTGTATTTTAAAACAATACAAATATTTGTTGAAATAATAATAAACCACGCAATTCCAGGCGAGCCCCTGGGGATGGGTGCAATTATTATTGTGTTCTTGCGTTTCACCAAACCATCAACTCTGATTTAATTGCCCATATTTTTAACACTGTTGAAAATTACTATACGGTTACCTTTGACCTTTATTGTCATTTATGTTTCACTGTTTGTTTCGTATCTTACAAAAGATTGAATTGGTAAAAAAAACAAAAAATAACACATTATCAAATGTCATTTTAGAATCTGATTAATTTAAAGGCGACTAATAGCTTCTAGGTAATTTGCCTAGGTAGTTTTACACGTGCTATATTTATACTTATACACATAACATATATTGCAAAGTATTACTTTCTATCTAAAATTAAAATCATTTATGAGTAAGATAAAGAGATAGGTGATGCAAAATCACACATTAAACTAGAGGTGCCCGAGAAAAATGCGGTTTAGGAACGTGAATTTCCCAACCAGTCAAGCAAAACCACGCTCATCATTTGGACAAACTTTTGAAACCTGGACTCAGCAATAGGGCTTTTATGCATGTTCATATTTATAAACTGTTTGTAGTCTAGCGAATTACTGCCCAAATACAAGTGCTGTATTCACGGCCACACTTATTTCACAATCGCTATACTGTATAGCTCGTACTTGAAAAAAATTGTTGCCGAACCCCAGAAGAAAGAAACATTTTCAGTAGTTGATCTACTTTTCCCTTCAAGTATAGCCTCTGGGATCTTTTGTGAGATATTCAATTAAATTTTAAAGTTTGTGGTTATATCATTTTTAAACGGATAACACTTATTTTATGATTGATATCAATATTTTATCTTCGCTTTCATTTTTATAATCCGCTTAAAACAAACATATGAAAAATATTTGGAAAAATTACAACTGGACCAAAAATTGAATTGACAAAGCTTAATATTAAAAAATCCTTAACTACAGTATAAGATAAATCTAAGTAAAAAACTAACCTGCTTAATATTAAAAAATCCTTAACTACAGTATAAGATAAATCTAAGTAAAAAACTAACCTTCCTGAAATATAAATCTTAAAATTCAAAAAGTTCCAATAAGTCAATATACATTGCCAAGTTGTTTCATAGTAATACTACCTGTACAACTAATTGAAACATAAACTAAAATTCAGTCTGACGAGTGTAGGCCGACACAGGTTAAATGTTAGTTTAACTTTTATATTTGACTTTGTAAATACCTACACTGTGCGAGGTGTGGTAACTGTACCAGTGATTGTGGATGTCCTTGATCCATGACATGAAAGCATTGTTCACCAAAACTGGAGATGGCGAAATAATAAATATGTAGCAATATATCACGACATGTTGTGAAAAGCATAGAGGTAATTCTATTCTAATATTATCGGTGTATCGATATTTTTAACCCTTATGAAAAAATGAAAAAATATTATAATAATTTTTTTGTGTTATAAAAACAATTTAAGGAAAATGTTAAAAGTGTTATTGATACCGTTTTCTGGCAGTAAAAATGTTTAAAGCATTATTTTTTACGATCAAAAAGCTAAGAAGTTTTCCTAAGTAAATTTACAAAAATCTAGACTTCCGTGGGGGCAAAAACCTGATTATGAAAATGGTTTGATTCTTCTTTGAACTTGTAACTTTTTCTTTTTTTCCAACAAATAACGGGGTCTTGATTCATCGGAAATATAAATATTTTGCTCCCGATATATCAAAAAAGTGATTAATCGATATTTTAAAAATAATTGCGATTCAATGAGAACAGGTATACTTACACTCGACGTCAACCACTATCCGCTTGGCCACGGAGGGAGGCACGCCGTTGGACGCTATACACAGGTACGCCCCCATGTCCTTGCGGCTGATCCGGGTGATGTTGAGGTAGTCTCCGTCGTACGTCAGCACTGCAACAGCGAGAATCATACTTTTATTGGTCTGTTTATAATCTATTCAAAAGGTAATACGTCGAACGTCAACTTTGTACACCAGCGAGAATCAAACTTTTAATTGTTCTATTTTTAATTTCTTTAGGATTACTTGATGTTCAAATAATTTCCGTTGTACGTCAGCACTGCAACAGCGAGAATCATACTTTTAAATGTTCTATTTATAATCTATTCATAAGGTAATACATCACACGTCAACTTTGTACACCAGCGAGAATCAAATTTTGAATCTTGATGTTTAGGTCATCTCTGTCGTACGTCAATACTGCAACAGCGGGACTCAAACGTTTAATTTGTATATTTATAATTTATTCAACATTACTTAATATATAGGTAATCTTCATCGTTCGTCAAATTGCATTACACCGGGAATCAAACTTTTAACTGTTCTATTTCTAATTTATTCAGCATTACTTGATGTTCGGGTAATCTCCGTCGCGCGTCAGCACTGCACTACAGTGAGAATCAAACTTTTAGTTATTTTATTTCTAATCGATACAACATTACTTGACTGGAAAACCCCTTTGATCTTTAGCCACGAGAATAACTTTGAAATATTCGGATGATAGTAACTAGATTGGTGAGAGTGAGATGAAGCATTGTGGGATCCACCACCATCAGCGGGGTTCCTGTGATTGAAAAAATAAAATCTAAAATAACTACTACTCCTGAGGTCATCTCTATTCTTCCACTCTAAGAGGCCGATCAACTTATCTGTCCATTTACTCCACTCTCTGAGTCTCAAGGATAGGCGTCCTGGCTCAAAACAAACATGTGTGGATAAAGTTAAAAGAAGTGCTATGATAAATAGTTAAAAGTTTCCCGAAATCTTCTATTGTTAAATACAACAGAAGATTTACCGTCTTCTACTGTATTTAACAATAACACAAGCATTTGACAAAAATTTAACAAGAATGGTGTTGACAGTCCTACCAATATTCTCAATATCACCTTCTTGTGGGTTTGTTATTTGATATCTCTCCTAACGGTTTGTTATCTGTTTGTATTTTGCCTTTGAACACTATCTGGTTTAAGTTGTTACGTACCTTCATAATCCAATTACAACATCTCATATTCATGCGATTGTTTCAGGATGACAGTATCAAAGTCATATTACAAAAATAAATTAATATGGATGAACACCCAGAATATATAAGAAATAAATAAATGATAAACTTAAATCAATTCTGACAATCAAATAGCTTCTCGTTCACATAGGTACATCATTTTCCCATCACTCATCACAAACCAAATCTGTATATACACACAATCTGTTTTGGTAACTTATTTTTTCAATAAGCTTGCGTTTTGTATTAGGTAAATATTGTTTATTATTATTAATGTTCTACTTATCACTAATAATAATAAGCAGATAAGTAATGAAAATTATCAGAAATGCTGAATGTGTTCAGTGAATAGTTAATTACTATCGTTCTCTATATCAAGGTGGCAAATTTATATGATGAAAAGGTAATAAGTTTTATTTATCAATTGACATACAAACACAATTTACAATAATATGTTCAAAGGCTGGTTGGATTAAGCTAAAGGTAAGGTAAGGTTAAAAATATTCTCAACGATATTCTCTGAACATTTGTAATTTCACAGGTAAACCTAAAAATATACTCAAATATATTTCCTTTTCATCTGTAATTTCACAGTTAAAAGTGATGCTCACAAATGACAGTTGACTAAACAACTCACACTTGTCTCTCCGAGCGGTAAAGATATGTAAACGAGATCCAAAATCAACTTGTTTTATTTAATACAACGTCGCGATGTAACGTCTAAGACAGCGCGCGGAACGTTTTAAATTTCTTTGTTTTCCTCTTTCGCAATATGAGAGCGCGGCAGCAGCGCGCCTGTTTTACTATTTCAATGTTCCCGACACGAATACCTTTGTTGCTTCGTGTTATAATCATGTTTGCCCCTCCCCCTCCCTTTTTCAAACCCCTTCCCCCGTCCAAACACACCTTAACATTCAGCAACTGTTGTCTTTCTATTTTGTTATACATTTGTTTACACAACAGTGTTTCCTATCGTTTGAGTAGGCGTGGCTGTAACAAAGTAATAGTCACAGTTGGATTCCTTCAAGTGAATAATTACTGTATACGAACTATTTCATTTATCATAATTAGCTATAATACTCAAATTTAATCTATGGTTTGTATAATCTCATGTTCTAAAATCATTGTTGAGTATGTTAAAAACTTACTATTTTACCTGTTAACCCCAGCTTGTAAAGAAAACCATTTTTATTTTTACTGGTAATATTGTGATATTGTAACTTTGTAATATATTTGCAGTTATGAAACGGTATTTAAGTTTTATTTACAATTACTTAATCATGTAGTAATAAAACTAGAAAAGGTTTAATTTACTTGCGGCAGTCCTCAGTCGATAGCACCCACTAGTAAACATTTTTTATGAATTCAAATAAAATGTGGTTGAATAGTTAATTTTGTAGCTACCGAGAACGAAACATTTAACTTTGCCTCGTCAAAGTTTCTCCCATATCTTGTTTTGGACTATGAACTACGTATACTTATTCATTCACAAGAGGAAATCACTGACCATATAGAACTCATTATTTAGATAATCAAAGATAACATGAAATCAGATGTCCTTTGGAATATAAGAAAAAGGTTTAATCATTTAACATTACATAAGTACTTAGGTGTTGTAAGAACACGATAAGTCCATTTTTTAACTGTTTAAATCAGTCCATCAGTTTAAACAAAAATATACCTCTATGTAACATTTTACGTAATATGTGTTGCTTTTGTAATTTGGATTCTGTTACGTAAGACTTTTAGAAACGCAATATTCAGTCTCAGTCTGTGGATCTCCTTTCATAACACTTAAAAGGGTTCATTTTTCGACGGTAACTCTCCTTTTGCAACAAAGAGTAAATCAAATGCCCAAAGAAGAGAGAATAGTTCTCTTTAAGAATAACGAGCCTTGTTATATTGAAGAAGTCGTACAATTTACTGGAGCAATCAAGCTTTAGAAGAAATCTTGCAATTTTACACGATCGCTTTCTTTTACTGGTTTTGATTTTATTGATCTTTAAATAAAATTAAAGGAATATTTGACGAACTGATGCAATTATTTTACTTAAATTGAGTTAAGATATGAAATCGCAAAATTCAAACTATTTCCTACAAGGGACGTTCTTTTATTCTTTTTAGAACCCTGTATTTCCTTTTCTTTTGTATCATAATTTTAGTCATAATTCAATTTTTTTGTGTTGTTTGTCGAAAGTCGTTATCGAACAATCACTTTAAATTGCATATCATTAAATCGTGGAGATGTTTCTTCCTAATGATGTTTGTCATGTTTGTAGGAAGTCAGTAACGTAAAACACTTAAAACCACATATCATAGATCATTGAGATTTTTCTCTCCAATGATGTTTTTAGATAACGTAGATTCAGATAGCTATTTTACTTATTGAAAACTACTTGTTTAAAAATAATAGCTTATCAAACGTAAAAATGTATTTACAATAATTTAATTTGTATTTTAAATGATCCTGGAGCTAAACTATTCATCGTCAATATTATAAAATAAGTATGTGGACTCCATATTCCCTATTCCATTTCCGCATGTAAATAACAGGCAGGCCTTTGCCTTTCATTCTTTTACTATTCAAATAGCAACCGAAGAGCACACCTGCATTTCCCTTTATAACACTAAGCGATTCCGTTTTTATTCCTTCTACAATGTTTCAATCGAATAATTTTGAATTGGTATTCAACTTTTGTCGTTGTAAAAACTACGTTTTACTCATTAACTAAAACAGTGTTGCCTGGAACAAAAGAAAATGAAGACGTAGATCGATAATTAATATCAATATCTATCCAGGAATCCATGAAGTTGTTAGCACAGTATTTATAGATTCACCAAGTTAAGGAAAGGTATATTTTTGATTGGTAACTAGTTTTTGTAATGAAGTGGTGACTTTTATATAATAACATAAAAATACTACGAAAAATACACTTTTTAAGATTTTCTACATGTTGAGAGTCAATGAAAATCGCAATTGATTGACGGAAATACATTATGATTGTTAAAATGAAAAATAATATTTAATAAGGGTTGAATTATGTTTATTGGTTTTATTGAATTTTAAAAACTTAAAAGGCAAAACATAAATAAACGTCCTTTACGAAATAGATATACAAGAACTTGAATGATAATTTTTCAGAATATTTACGATGTTTCATGTATTTGTAATTATTATTTACATAAACATAGTTGATTGCAAGGAAAATATTGGGTTGTATTTTCTTTCATAAGAGTATTTTCATGGATAATGTTAACATTTATATATTTTATACAAAAATTAGTAGATTTTCGAATTATTGATGTTCGAATATTCGAAAGCCGAGTGTATTAACGGATTTATAAAGATTCATTGGAAGAATTGTTGACTCATTGGCACTTTACGATTTATAAGCCAGAGTTACAACTTAGAGAGGCCCGTTGAATAAACTATAGAACATATTGACTAATTTTGACTAATAGAGGTAAATTTTGACTAATAGAGGTGAAATTAGTTGCTTACTCGAAATATTTTGTGAACTACCAGTTAGAGAGGTAAGTTTTGTGTTGCTTCGACTTTCAGAGGCAAAGAATGGCCCCAAAATTGTTTTGATATTGTTTTTATTTTTACTTCAAAAGGTTTTTCCTATGAGATCGAAAATAATTTGAAGTTCGAGGATTTCGAGTTATCAAGGTTCGAGACTTCGAAAGTAAACACTAATGGATTTGTATAAAGACGAATTGGAAAAATTATAGAAATTTTTAAAACTTCCCTAATTTTTGAATCTATTTTATAAATTTAGCATCGCTGTAAAACGTTTTTACGATAGAAATAAGAAGAGGAATTCTCTGCCACAGATGAGATGTGGCTGTAAATATTGTACAATACGACAGCGGGCTCAGTAATGCCGCATGACAAATTACATACATGTGATGTTTCTCAAATTACCACTACTTCCAGGTGGAAAATTGTTTTCAATTCTCTGCGTCATTTAGTCTCTTTGAATTGCTTTGTTGCTCAATCTTTTGTTCTATAAAAAGTTATTAAAAGCATATTTTTAACATCGTGAGGATCATGTGGGAGCTGGCAGTTTCGAACAAAGTGTTTTGGAGCGGATTTTTCTGGTCGGATAGACTATAAATAGCATAACTCATCAAAAAGACACCAAGAAACCGGTTCAAATGACTTTTATTTGTAAAAGCCTTCACCATATTCGTCACTAGGTATGGAACATAATACACCGAAACTCGTTTCCACTTCTAATGGACACTTTGATGCACAATATATTTTTAATGTAGGTCCATGCTTAATGTAATATAAAACTTATAACACAATTTCTTTATAACGCTAAGCATAATAAAGACCTAAGGTAGTTGAGATCAGCTAGAACGTAATATGCGTAAAGTATATTGGAACCTGTGGTCACTAAGAAATGTGCTTAATTATTCTTTGATCAGTAAATCTGCTTGATCAGCTTGAAGATTTTTAATATTAAAGTATTTTATTTGAAAGGAACATTCCTTTTCAAATTAACTATACGTCTATCAATATTGAATATATTTATAATTCATTTTTTAAACACAAAAATAATACTTTCAATTAATTGGTAATATTACGTGGAGAGTAAAATTGAAATTTTATACCCCTATGAATTTTACTTGACTCCTACAGAGTTTTTAGTAAACCATAAGATAAACTACAAGCAATTTTGTCTCCAACTAATATATAACTTTATAAACCATGTGGATTGAATGGTTACAAAAGTATTATCTATTTGTTTACTGTTCACTATTTGAGAACTGAATTTAGTTGCACTGATTTTAGATGTAAAATATTTAAATCTGTTTTGTAATAACCAATAATTTATTCTCTCACCATCCGCTGTGAAATTTTTTTATTCATCGATTGAGTGCATCAGCTACAAAATAAGCGATTTTAAGTTTATATTCATGATTACGAGCATTTTTGTTGGATTTATTCGAAGATTTATGAAACATTAATTGGAAGTATAAAATTTAAAACTGTTATAATCCTGATAGAAAAATGAAAAAATACCCTTATACAAAGTATGTGGTTGTGGTGGTCACCGGTCAGTAAGTCTAATAGAAAGCGCCTGGATGCGATGCAGTCGAAGACTCTGCAAAGGACCACTTACCATCTGTGGTTTGACTGCAGCGACAGGATCCGAGCTACGGCAGGGACTCTAAAGCTTCATGAGTTATTTAGAAGACTTCGATCGCGTTGAAGACTCAGGTTTCGATCCACCAGGGAGCTCTGCGATCGGTATGCCGACACCAAGGTCCAAAGACCTTGACCTGCCGCTATCCTGGACGATCCTCTGAAGAACCACTAGTCAGCCTTGATTTGTCTGGAACGACTAAACTTTGGTGCCGGCCGCACACTAGTTTGCACCAGGTGATAGTATTTTGATTAGGATTTTTGCGGACATTTGCCATCACTGATTAGTAAAAACACAAGTTTTTTACTAATCAGTGATGGCAAATGTCCACAAAAATCCTAATCAAAATATAAAATCACCATCACCAACAATGAATTTCAAACAAAGAAGGTGATAGTAGTTCTATCACTGCCGTTCCTTCTGTCAAGCCTACTCACCGTGGTTCCTTCTGCCTACCAGTAGCAGTTGGCTGTCTTCTCGTTTCCACGTCAACTTGATGCCGGCAGACACTCCACCTTGTATCTAGTAGATGTTCTGGTTCTCCCTCACCACCATCCCCTCTGTCACAGTCTACTCACCTTCGTTCCTTCTGTCCACCAGTAGTAGTTGGCTGTCCTCTCGTTTCCACGTCACCTTGGGCGCCGGCAAACCCTCCGCCTTACACAGTGGAGGGGATGATCTGGTTCTCCCTTGCCATCGTTCCTTCTGTCACGGTCCACTCACCTTTGTTCCTTCTGTCCACTAGTAGCAGTTGGCTGTCCTCTCGTTTCCACGTCACCTTGGGCGCCGGCAGACCCTCCGCCTTACACAGTTGAGGGGATGATCTGGTTCTCCCTTATCATCGTACCCTCTGTCACAGTCCACTCACCTTCGTTCCTTCTGTCCACTAGTAGCAGTTGGCTGTCCTCTCGTTTCCACGTCACCTTGGGCGCCGGCAGACCCTCCGCCTTACACAGTTGAGGGGATGATCTGGTTCTCCCTTATCATCGTACCCTCTGTCACAGTCCACTCACCTTCGTTCCTTCTGTCCACTAGTAGCAGTTGGCTGTCCTCTCGTTTCCACGTCATCTTGGGCGCCAGCAAACCCTCCGCCTTACACAGTGGAGGGGATGATCTGGTTCTCCCTTACCATCGTTCCTTCTGTCACGGTCCACTCACCTTCGTTCCTTCTGTCCACCAGTAGTGGTTGGCTGTCCTCTCGTTTCCACATCACCTTGGGCGCCGGCAAACCCTCCGTCTTACACAGTGGAGGGGATGATCTGGTTCTCCCTTGCCATCGTTCCTTCTGTCACGGTCCACTCACCTTTGTTCCTTCTGTCCACTAGTAGCAGTTGGCTGTCCTCTCGTTTCCACGTCACCTTGGGCGCCGGCAGACCCTCCGCCTTACACAGTGGAGGGGATGATCTGGTTCTCCCTTGCCATCGTTCCTTCTGTCACAGTCTACTCACCTTCGTTCCTTCTGTCCACTAGTAGCAGTTGGCTGTCCTCTCGTTTCCACGTCACCTTGGGCGCCGGCAGACCCTCCGCCTTACACAGTGGAGGGGATGATCTGGTTCTCCCTTGCCATCGTTCCTTCTGTCACAGTCTACTCACCTTCGTTCCTTCTGTCCACTAGTAGCAGTTGGCTGTCCTCTCGTTTCCACGTCACCTTGGGCGCCGGCAGACCCTCCGCCTTACACAGTGGAGGGGATGATCTGGTTCTCCCTTACCCTCGTTCCTTCTGTCACAATCTACTCACCCTCGTTCCTTCTGTCCACTAGAAGCAGTTGGCTGTCCTCCCGTTTCCACGTCACCTTGGGCGCCGGCAGACCCTCCGCTTTGCACACCAGAGAGATGTTCTGGTTCTCCCTCACTGCCACTGACGACGGTGTGCTCTCCTCGTCCACGATGTTGGGTGGCACTGGACACCATAGGACAGCGGGTTAGTAAACTAAAGTTGGTAAACATCACTCATTGGCAAATCACTCGTATTAAAACGTCTCCTGCTTAACAATGTATAAGTTCAACAGGAATAATTTAAATCTAGAGGATGGATTATGATGCATGTTAATTCATTCCCTAGTTGACCATTCCCCATCGGTTATTCGATAAACAAAGGTGAACGATGAAAAGGGCAATAAAGGTTATAAACTACTATTTACGATCCAGAATGACCAACCATGAGGCTGATTGTTACATCAATCAACAAAATTGCATTTCATGAGTTTCATGACTCATTTCATTTCTCTATAGAGAGTCTTGTTAAGCATTGCATACCAAACATTTCGGTTCTTCCATTTAAACTACGTTTTTACGTTACCAATTTTTTTATTCATCTCACCCATACTGTGTTTTAAAATGTTTGCTAGCTATACCTTGCTGGCACTCATTCGAAAATCCTTTGTTGAACCAACTTAATTTATAACTCCTGTCTTATCTCTTGCTTCCCTATTATTTTGTCTTACCTTTAGTCATTTCATCACAGCACGCTCAGCTGTCGCCTGCGAGACGGATAGCTGGACCGCAAGGTACCCTTATTTTTTGTAGCAGAACCCCTAATCAAGAACTGGACCGCTCTCTCAAACAACCCAGAGAGAGCTGATCCACCGAGAGGGTGGCGAAGGATGCTCTGGGGTGTGCGAGAAGGTGCTGGAATGCTGAGCTGAAGGGACTTTCTGAGTTCCATAAAACTATCCCCAACACCCGTGTAATTGTTTGAACGAATATGAGTTAGTCCATAATGAGTTGTTGGTTAGTCTAGGTTAGTTTAGGTTAGGTTAGGCCAAGAAAGGTTAGGTTAATATATTGTATTGAGATAACAACTCAACCACCAGTTCATACTTTGTGTTCCAAAACGTTTCCAAAGCATACGGTTCCTGTTTAATTTATATTTTCAAAACGAACACACATTATATTATGCAAATAAAATGCAGGTTACTTTAGGTTTGGTTAGATTAGTTGAGTTAGGTTACATAAGATTAAACTAGGTTAGGTTAGGCAACGAGCATATTAATCCAAGTAGGCTTTCGAGCAGGTTCCAGGACGAGTGTTGGTTAGAAGACAGTGACCTATTCCGTAGGCCATTCTCTCCCCCTCCTTCTACCTCCTACGACCCCTTCAAACCCCCGGTCCAGTTGTCCGACCCTCAGACTTGGCCACTCTTAAAACGCTGAGTGATAACGATTTAGGTTACCTTTCGATCCAGCTTTTCTCCACTCACATTTAAAACTCCTATCTATCTTATCTCTTACCCAATAATTTTCTCTTAACTTTAGGTTACTACTCCCCAGAACGCTGCCGTGTTTACATCCACACTAACCTTTGACCTGGAGGTAGCCGACCTGGCTGATCATGGGGTTGGTGTTGACCTGACACATGTAGTACCCCCGGTCCTCCTGCTGCGCACCCGTCACGTGCAGCAGCCACGTGTTCTGCGAGTGACTCACGCTGAACCTCGGCACCCGGGAGATCACGTGCCTGTGGATAGTCAGGATCATCTGGCGGTCGATGTGGATCCAGGCCACCTGGAATGGAAGTTGGATGTTAAGATGTGCCTGTGGATAGTCAGGATCACCTGGCGGTCGATGTGGATCCAGGCCACCTGGAATGGAAGTTGGATGTTAAGATGTGCCTGTGGATCGTCAGGATCATCTGGCGGTCGATGTGGATCCAGGCCACCTGGAATGGAAGTTGGATGTTAAGATGTGCCTGTGGATAGTCAGGATCACCTGGCGGTCGATGTGGATCCAGGCCACCTGGAATGGAAGTTGGATGTTAAGATGTGCCTGTGGATAGTCAGGGTCATCTGGTGGTCGATGTGGTTCCAGGCCACCTGGAATGGAAGATATATGTGCCTGTGGATAGTTAGGATTAACTGGCGGTCAATGTAGATCCAGGCCACCTGGAATGGACGTTAGATGTTAAGATGTGCATGTGGATAGTCAGGATCATCAGGTGGTCGATGTGATTCATAATTGTGTTTAAAAATTTTCAAATACTTTTGTTTTTGCATATTAATTTTCTAAGCTTATTTAGTAATATTTTCCAATAAAAGTTTTCTAATTACTTATTTCAATATTCTTTGTGATCAAAAATAATTAATTGTGAATTACATTTCAGTTTAACAGGAGCCCATCATATGCTCATAGTTAATGGTTAGAAAAAAAAACTCAATACTTCTTTTTATATTTTTATTGAAACAAATGCAAAACAACAAGTTCAATGATCAACGTATGTTCCAGCAAGATTTTACCTTATTGTTTAGTTTAATTTGAAGTTATTAAATAATGCAAACGACAAAAAATAAACGCAAAGAATTTCGCAATTATAACCACTCTAATTTGTTATACCATATACGTTTTTCTAATATTCTATTCATACACATTTCGTCGCAGTGATGCAGCTTAACGTCACTTCCAACAATAGAACCCATGATATACTGTTAATTAAGCTACACACAACCCCCAATACTTAAAGTACCCAGTTTTAACTTCGAGCTAAAAGAACATTTCTGATTTTGAATAAACTTTAGAATTTGTTACACTAAACACAATTTTAATTTTACAGTAAAACACGACAATAAACATTAAGTCAACACACTTATAACCATAGACAGTGAGTATATTTATCTAAAAAAAGGTGTACAAGTTTAACAAAATGTAAAGCCTCTAATTAAGCTGTCAGTATTATCGTACACACTTGGTAGTTAAACGTTTTTATTTTTCAAATACACTAAAAAGCTTCGATTACTAAAAAACCGTAGAAGAATTTGTTTAGAAGCGCTACACTGAGTGAAAAACAAGGGAACAAGGAGCCAATTATTTAGCACAGTTTTGACTAAATCCCCCTTCAAACGACAAGGTCGCACCAGGTTCTTTAAATGAAATTATGAATGGTCTTTCCAAAGAAACCGACCTCTAAACCCCCCTGCAGAGGTTTTACGCCCTTTGATCTGAGACATTTGATACCAAAGTCAATGCTATTCAAGACTTTTATTTCCAGCTTTCAAATCAGATTTATAATACGATGTCACCATTTCATGGGTATTTTACTTCAATATATATTAATACCTTACGATATTTTATTTCTGATATTTTATTTTATTTTATTTTACTGGTTTCTTTAATTATTTTTGAAACTCTGAAAATTACAACAACTCGATTTATTTTCAGTACACAAGGGTAAGTGTAGATGGGTGTGAACCTCACCAGGCTGTGATTGAAATCAAATGTTAAGGATACGATGTTATGTTAATAATGACCTGAATTGCATTACTTCGTTTGAAAACAGGTCTATTTTTAGCTCAGGACCACTTCCACGTTGACCAGCTGTAAAATATAAAATAGTATTTATTATTAATTATTATTTTTGATATTATGTTTATTTATAAATATGATCACAATTATTAATTAATTTTTAGTCTTCAAAATAGTAAATTCGAAATAACTCGTAGCTCGCGGTTATTTGTCCAAAACTCGTCTCGTCTATCACTAATAGGAGAGTGTCAGGAAATGAAACTATTAGAAGTTTTGAATGACTGAATGGTGTTGAATAGTTATTTATTCAAAGATGTTTTAATTATGATTGTGAAGCACAGTACTAAGATTGTCACTTTTAGTGATTTAAAATCGAAACTTTTACTAAACTAATAAAGATTTATAACAAACGCATGACTATGGTTAATTTTAGAAACTCTCACACACTGTTCTTAGACCTAAACCCAACAGAGTACAAAATGGTTAATTTTAAATGAATTATTATTTTCCCCTTTGTTTATACGTTCAAAATATTCGAGGAGATACCTTATTTATTAGGAAGTTGAGGGATGGCAAAAGAATATCAAAATATCGTTATATATCGCAAAAAGCATATCGATATTTTTAATGTAATATTATTGGTGTATCGATATTTTTCGACCGATATATATATATATATATATATATATATATATATATATACCGCCTCAGGGAAAACAGTTTTTAAAGACAATTTTGAAAGAGATTTGTGTTATTGTGACTGTTTTCAGGCGGTAACAATGTTTTCAGTACAATATTTTGCGATTTAAAATTTAAAAAAACATCCCAAGTAAGATTTCCAAAAATTTAGAGTTCCATGATGGCAAACCGTGATTACGAAAATGGTTAAATTCCTCTTTTAACTTGCAAAATTACCTTCTTTTTCTTCACAAATAGCGGTTTGCGATAAATCTGAAATATCGATATTTTGTTCTCGATCGTATGTATCGATATTATAACGGCTCAGATACATTGAAAACCGGTTTATCGATATTTTAATAGTAGTTTAGGCAACGATTGTATAATGAATGCCTTTAAGCCACGAGTGAGATGTAAGTTAGAACACGAGCGAAGCGAGTGTTCTAAATATCTCACGAGTGGCTTAAAGGCATAATACAATCGTTGCATACACTATTTCATCTACGACCAACAATATACGACAAAATTTCCCCCGAAGTTAAACAAAACTCATGACTTCTACTAATGATGGAATAGGTCAACTGAAATTTGAGGTTAGGCAAATAAGCAGACTGAACCATGAATCGTTGTGGAACAAGCAGCTGATGGGATAAGTAAACTCAAACATGAATAGTAATGCAACAATCAGCTGATGTGCGAATTGCATAATTGTTATTATGACACTACTTCCGTCAAATGCCGAGCTCTCATTGGTTTAGAACCAGTGCTCTAAAGTGACCCCAGTACTCTAAAGTCGTCATTAGAGTACTGCTTGGTTTTTGGTGTTTTAATGGATATCATTATAATGTTTATTGTAATACCATAATTGGTGCTTGTTGCAATGGTCGTAGATAAAATTAATTTCCATCCCTATGGAAGTTTATTTTCGTATTGTTGTATGACCTGTGCAGCGCAGTCAGCTTATTAGCAGGTCGCTGCATTGTTTATAGGCCGAGGCTGTAGGACGGACGCCTTTGTCTCGCCATCATTAGCGCTCCGAGAGTCTACGTCACAACTGGAGGCTCTTGTCTCGGTCAAAACGGACTGACCGTTTCCCGTTCAAGATATAACAGTCATTGTAAATAGCGGGGGAGGGGGGTGGGAGTTAAGTAACCAAATCAAAACTATTCCTTCCACCTGTTATGCTTAGATGCTTTTTCACCTTATAATGGTAATGTTAACCTTGTAATGGGTGAGTTAACACTGTCTCCCAGCGGGCGTAAAGTGATAATCCCATAATCCCATAAGAATAACATTGAAATCAATAATTCGAAATTCAAGCGCCTTCAAATTTCTACGGAGACATAGAAATTTTTTTAAGTTCAACAGATTGCAGGCAATGACAGCTGATTTAGTGGCAGGAATAATCACATAAGAATAACATTGACGCAAATGGGCACGTTCAACCGCAGTCGCCGTTGAGTAATCTACCAACATGTAATAAGTGAACGGTAGTGGTGGATTTACCACCTACCGATCATTGTTGTACATCCACCGAAAAATGTTTGCGGTTGATTCCGTAAGTAACTGGACATTGTTGATCGTAAAGATCCTATTGTGGATTGTCCTATTAAGTACTACGGTTACTGGTTAGTCACCGGTGATTGCGGCTGAACGCGCCCAATCAGGTGTAAGAACATCTACAAGAATAAAGGGTGTAAGACTGTTGCAGCAATCAGCTGATCGCTGGTCCATGAATGGTTGCAGCAATTGTATTGTTTGTTAATTACCAAGGTAATGAAATAGACTTTTATGAATTGGGGATTTATCAATGCAGGTGGGGGAAATCTTTTATGTGTATTTCAGGAAAAAAGTACATTATCCCTCTCGAAAACATTGTCGTCCTTGTGTTTCTATATTTGTACTCGTGATACAATTTTGTAATGTTTTTCTGGAGACTGGAGAACTGGGACAAATTGTCCCCTCTGCCCCCGTTCTCGTGACTGCCATGCTATCAAACAGATAAACCAAACGTTCTGCATTCATCTTTGCTTCAAGGACCAAGCATAACAGTTACATTGTTCTTGTCAAGTCTAATAGCATGCTGTAAAATAAAGAGTATAACGATTTCTAACGTCATAATTATTTTATAGAACTTGGGAACTGTGCACTGAGAAAAATTTTGTCCTGAAATACGTGGAAAATACACGTAAATAAGGGTGTGCGGGTTACCCACTGCAATCTGGACCCGGCTCAATGCTCTGGCAGTGAGGCCGCCACACGGAAAATCAGGACTTAGTTTGTCTACATAGTTATGACGTCACTGGCTATGACGTCATTACTGTCGGTTGTAAGTCCTGCCGATCAGAGTTGGCTCTCGTAATTACAGAGACTTTTCTCAGAATATCTTGCGATTCATTTTGCCTTTACCACAGTTTATCACAGAATGTACATTCCTATTCACGTAAAATACAACCGATATCTATGCACTGACTTGCCTAGTCTCTGCATTTACCAGTTTTTTTTATTTAAAATCAGTAAAAAATGTCTGGGTCCTTCTTGCGGTCACCTATCCAAACCCTAACCACGCTCGTTGTTTCTTGACTCGTATGTTCAGGTGAAGACTGCTACATCGATTGCGTTACGGCTTCCTGTTGACAGGTGTAGTTGTTGAATAGCATCTGAAGAAGTGATAAGTGTAGTTTTAAGCCTAATGGTACTTGTCTACAGTGACAATTTATTGCGTGATAGAGTCTAGAGTAGCCCTCCGTACGTGTCGTGCGTGTTTCCCGGTACCGGAATTTTTATAAAAAGTTATGTTTTGTTCGTTGTGTGCGTCTGTCCGTTTGTGTTACGTGGGTATGTGTCATGATGGTTTTTAATGCTTCTTGATGACTTCCACTGGAATGAAATTTGATTTCTATCGCCTGAGGAAGATCTCTCTAAGATTGAAACTGGCATGAGACTACAAATGGTCACTTTGACAGCACAAGGTATTTACACCATTAATAGTTACAATTTATTGCCCTGACATATTTATTTGATACATTTAAAAGTGGCAGCAAATCAATGCAAGGTTATACTCGACCTGCATTCTATTTCTTACAATTCATCTTATTTAAGACTTTGCTGAGAAATACCTGATTTATTAAAATCGAAGCATGATTTAAATAGTGCAATTACTTTTTTTGGTAATTTTTTCATGTAAACTTTGGGCAGATAAAATTAATCTTAGGTCTAAAACTAATCCATGTGTCCTTGCAACTATTTAAAAATAAAACAATATTTAACATAAGTAACTGTTTACAAATAAAACGATTTGATTTTCTTCAATAATCTAAGCTTTTTCTCTAAAAATTTTTTTTTGTGAATATGTGGAAATTTGATATTCTTTTTCTCTACCATTTACTTTATATGTATTTACTATCAATGGTAATACAGTAAGTAAATCTATAAAAACATTAATAAAATATGTACTATAGAAACCAAATGTTATCATTCAAACTTGTATCACATTTGTAAATTTTCAATCCCAAATATAAAACTAACACAACGGACTTAAAATCAATCCAGATTTGGTTAAAAAATATTTATTCGATTCAAATAAAATATTTGATGATAGTGCGAACTAAAACAAGGTAAAGACTAACTGCTTTTACCAAATCACATGGAAATAATTTGTAGTTCTCATCCATACGCCTACCGTAAATGCAGTGGGCTGCATGCAGAAAGTAATCATGGATAAACTTATGACGTGTTAGTGACGTATACAAACCATCCATGACGTCACTTTAATGTTTTTTCCTTAAAATCACGGTAAATTCCCTGATTATTTGCAAATACGGCAGTTCGAGCGTAATTGCAGAGAAATAGTTCTTAAAGAAGGACTGCGAGTCCTGCGTCTGTACTAATGCCCAAAACTCTGCCGAGTCATTGAGCTGGGTCCAGACACAACACTCCTGTACGTGAGCCAAGTCCTTATTTACGTATTGGGAGTACAGATTCTAGACTTGGGGCAAAAACTCTGCTTTTCCGCTAAGATATTTTTCTCAGTGTGAGCCTTGCTAGGTAATGAGATTTTTAATTTTTTTCTTTTGATTTTTGCGTTTCATATTACTTGGGATTCGCCTCAAAAATTAAAAGGAATCTGTACGAGAAATGGATCTCACTAATCTATTTGTGGCAATGGATTGGTCTGCCAGAGCAAAGAGAGGCAAAATCCTCTTGACTGTCCCCTTGTCTTCATGTTACCCTCTTATCCTTCTCTAAAATTTACTTCCCAACGTCTCTATTTCACTTTATTTTTTTACTTTTAGGGATATTTTAATTTCCTTCACATTTCCAAGTGAGACACCGATGCCACTAATTTAAGGCGATCATGAATGAGTGAAGGATGACTGTGGGATGAATGACATGACAGCTTTATTATTGACAAAGATCACTTTACTTACATTTTTAAAATAATGTTTTGAGTTAAGTTGTCTTTCCTTTTCACAAAAAGTAATCACATCTGCGTCTATATTATAATCTTAAGAGGTTTTTAAATTAGAAACCTTTCCTAAAGCAAATTAGTCTCGGGTCAAAAGTAAAGTGGCCCAAGCTAACCTACCGTCTTCTTACCTTGTGTTGTCCGAGGTTCTCTACGACACAGGGAAGGTTGGCATCCCTGCCAAGTACCACAGTTACGTTGGGGATTGGCTCCACGAACCTCGGCCCGTCCGTCAGGGCTGAAACAATAACAAGCGTTAAAGCCCACACTGGTCCTCTCCAAAATTTATTAATTATTGTATCAAATTATGGTTGATTATTTTCAACTTAGAGTTATTTTACAAAGTGTTAAATTCTAAGATGTTTAATTTTAGTTACTCAGAAAACAGGTAACATGTACAAGCATTAGATTGTATATTTACACCTCCTAAACCATTACACAACTTATTTACTTTTAACGCCAATAAATATCAGTCAATATCAATATTGCCCAAAACATGTAACTTACAAAATATTTATACAACTTCACTGTTTGTTTTAGGACGTAAATTTAAATACAATTAAATCAAACTAATATTGACAAATAAACTAAAATTTAAGGATTCTATGGCAAAATCTTCATCGTGAAAGGTTTCTTTGACTAAGAATTCATTTGAGCGCAGTTTTTAAATTTGTTAACGATAAATTAACCTTTAAAGAATGCACACATCACAGAAGCGGTAAGGGTAAAGTCTGAGGGATAAAGACTGAATACGACGGCAGGGTTGGTGTGGGTCGTCCATTACCAGAGGAATATATCAGCGGAAATGGAGCCCTCTCACCGGAAACGTAGATTGGCCCGAACAGCTCACTTCCGCTTCCGGTTTAACACACCTTACGTTTAACCAAATTGTTTTACAGATCTTCGATAACGATCCGGAGTAGGATGCATATATACTAAACTGGAGTAATTTTTCCAACGTCCAATAGAGGAACAACAAACAAACAAATAACTAAGGTATTCTACCAATCAGCTTTTTAATGAATTACTTATACTTAACGCCAGATAAATCAATGTAAAAACTCTTTCAATACATATTAAAGAAAATCAAAACAATATGTTTTCCAACAATAACCAAAATTAAAAACTAGATATAATTTCATCTTTTAATTTTTCGATCCAGACTACAACACACTGCTGAAAAGTCTTGTCCATTTTACATTGCCCATACATTACACCGAAACATCCCATACAACATTTTAGAGGTGGATGGGGGCAGTCTATTCGTGTACAAGCGGAGGATAAGAGAATGGTTGCTTCGCCTTGGCGCTGGTAACGTGGAGGCACTGATACGTTCTAATTATGCCCATTGACAAAATGATTGAAGTTCCAAGCGCGATCGATTAAATTAATATACTATATATATACAATTTTGATACCAGTTTGAATTTTAAATTCTCATTAGTAGCTTTCTTTAGTATTCTTTCGATAAATATTTTTTTGTTTTAGGCTTGTTTGTCTCCCTTAACCAAGGTTCACAGGTATTGTTGTTTCATTTATTATTTTTTCACTTTTGTTAAGTAATGTTAATGTTAATCTTAAGAGTGTAGTTTTTCAAAATAAATTAATTTGAAAATTAATTGTTTTGTGTTTTTGATCCAGCAACAATATTTTTCCAACAATAACCACAATTGAAAACTAGATTTAATTTCAACTTTGAATCTTTTGTTGCAGATTTTTTTATTATTTTATGGTCTGAACAGACCCACCCCGCGCCCCATCCCACAGATGGACAGTCTATGTGGGGGTGATTCCATTTATTTCACCATGTATTCTGCTGTATGTTTTTTTCTGGGCTACAACTTTTTTCAATTTGAATTTTGAATTTGTTAAGGTGCATTAAAGCCCAATTTGATGTCTTATGTCTTAAAGAAATTAAAGACTTAATGTATCAACTCATAGGTGTTTTTGCTAAGTGGTTGCATTATTGATTAAAACACGAAGCTTCAGCTAAAAATCAAACTACAACCCATAATTACTGACATAAAATTTACATTTTCACTCAGATATTATTACATTTACTTCTCCAGCGTGAGATGGAAAGTTCGTTTACAATAAAACTATCCTACCTCTCTGTTACGGCAAATGAATATTTTTATTGCGTGGAGCGAAGACAGGGCAAGACGCTCCATGTCTTAATGCTGCCATTACATTGAATTACTCTGAGGATGCACAAGCGACGTACAGGCGTGACAGTTCTCAGTTTATATCGAACTGCATAACAGTTTACATTATGACTCCTCACATTTTCTTATTTACATTTTAGGTAACGTTATTCCTGGTTTAAAATTCTAGAATACATTGCACAATTAATTCACCCTTAACGAGTGTTTTTGTTCTGATATTGGATCTGTCAATTAAATACCTCATTCTTTCAAATAACATTTCAAATTTTTATTATAACTTATAATACTTATTTTAATTTAATGAAAGATGTATTTTCTATGGATTGACGATAAGGTACAGGGAGTCTAAAAAATTGCTCATTAATTCTTTACATATTTGTTTAATAAATATATCACTGTTTCTTCTTTAATGCCTATTTGGTTGAAAAATATTGTTTATCTACGACCATTGCAATAAGCACCAATTATGGTATTACAATCAACATTATAATGATATACATTAAAACACCAAAAACCAAGCAATACTCTAATGACGACTTTAGAGTACTGGAGTCACTTTAGAGTACTGGTTCTAGACCATTGAGAGCTCGGCATTTGACGGAAGTAGTGTCATAATAACAATTACGCAATTCGCACATCAGCTGATTGTTGCATTACGATTCATGTTTGAGTTTACTTATCCCATCAGCTGATTGTTCCACAACGATTCATGGTTCAGTCTGCTTATTTGCCTAACCTCAAATTTTAGTTGACCTATTCCATCATTAGTAAAAGTCATGATTTCTATTTAACTTCGGGGGAAATGTTGTCGTATATTGTTGATCGTAGATAAAATAGTGTATGCAACGATTGTATAATGAATGCCTTTAAGCCACGAGTGAGATGTAAGTTAGAACACGAACGAAGCGAGTACACGAGCGAAGCGAGTGTTCTAACTTACATCTCACTCGTGGCTTAAAGGCATTCATTATACAATCGTTGCATAAACTACTATTAACAATCTATCGTTGCAAATTTACAAAATACTTAACCAAAGTTATGATCGTGTTTCAGACCTATAAAATAGACTACCTATAGCACTCAACTGCACTACTATGAGTAAAATAATTAGAAAAATGTTTAAGGAATTTTTTATAGGGCACGAAATAACTGATTTTAGAATATTTAAAATTTAAAGTGAATGTATATTTGTTGTTGTGAAAACATTCTGGAGCTATTAGGATCGCTAACCAATGCTTCATGTCATCAATTCTCGAGCTTTTTATTTTCTATTAGCAAGTAATTTTTTGACAGTAATCTTTCATATTTCTTCCCTGAACATTTCGTAGTAACCATAAGAACCCTTATGGCTGTATATGTTAATATATGTATAGTTTAAAGTTATCACTAATGTTAACTCATTCAAATTAGTAAATTTACATAAAAAACAAATACATTGAAAAGCGAACTAATTATAAAGAGTTATATTAGTTCTGTTTCGCCAACCAACTAAATTAAGTATCTTATTATTTTTACTCATTAGTTTAACTGATAAAACAGTTAAAATTATTTAAGTCCGAGATTCAACAAAAGCGTTCTGACTAATTCCTCATGAAGTGCTCTGAACAAACAATCAGGATTTTTGTTCTTTTTAATTCATCAACCACACAAGGGAAAAAAGATGAAACAGTGATGTCCGTTCCCTCACATACGGAGTTGTTAAGGTAATTAAAACACGTCGCAGAATCACAGTACCGTAAGATTTATTCAGATTAAGAATACATTGTTTACACTTGTATCCATTTTCGTGTTGAACAGCTTAGTTATTGGTTCGACCACCTCAGAGATATTAAAGAAACAAATTAAATATTTTACATCCACTCTAAACTTTATTAATCTATACCTTGAAAAGACATGTTATTGTAGTTTTCGTATAAGCTTAAGATTTTACACTGAATATTTATATACAGCTTTTGAAATATAAGCTAATATATATCCTCATAGTAAGCAAGTCAGACAATTCTATGAAGCCAACGGATATTTGTCACACATTTACCTGAACACAATACAAGCTACTTTCCAGGGGTAATACAATCCTATGGAAATATCAAGATCCCAGGTGGCATATTTTGTTTCAGAATGTGTCTCTGGTTGTCATTGTATAAAATGTTTATTTACTGAAGAAACTCCAAGCGAGAGTAATTTCATTCGTTGAACTTTTATACACCCTCCTTCGGTGTAGTTCAACTTTATTACATGAAACATTTTAAAAGTGAATTATAAGAAGTTCTTAAACTAAGTAACTGTATATTAAATACCAATATTGTTTATCCTGACACTATGCAGTTATTCGGGGGACCGAAACAGGGACAGTTTAAAAATGTAATTTCTGGGCCGTTATAAGTGCTAGAGAGTTCGTTTTGCAACAAATGATCGATTAGTAAGTCATGTAAAGAGTAACTAATGTATATTGTCAGAAGCCCAGGCATCTCTTTATTTTTAAGACAAATTTAAATAAAATAAGGAATCTGTTTAAAGAAATTAATTTAGTTTTCCATAATAATGGTGTCATTTAAACTCTTAAAAAGAATCTAAAGTAAATTAATAATATTAATTATTTGGTATTAAATTTATTTTTTCTAGTTGGGCAAGGCACTAAGACAACACACACCTAGTGCGCATGACATCGACGACCCGAGGTGACGCGACGTTGCATTGAAATAAAAAGTTCATAACTTTTAAATAGTATTCGATAAATCGGGGGAATGAGAATGCACCAATCAATGATGGTTTATGGAAACTATAATTCCTACACTCGTGATCCCTAGACGGCAGTAGGGAAAAAGGTATTTTCATTACTCTACACTCGAAAGTACACTTTCTAAACGTAAAATGAGCTAAGAAAATAGGTTATTCCCACTGTTGCACGGCAAAATTACATAACGTTAACTTTCTGTGCATATGTGGTGGACGGAAAGTAACCGTTATGGGATTTTGTGGTGCAGATCGATCAACTGTTGCACTAGGCCGATCAGCTGTTGCATTGTTGTTCAAACCAAACCGTTTCATCGCTTAGTAAATACTGACATTGTCAGTTAAGTTATAGTCGTTGTGGCGGATTGTTTGTTAAAAAATATTCATGTTGTTCAAAGTTTTTCGATATCATAATAAAAAATAATGTTCATTACTCGTCTCAAAAGTGCCATTGCGGGGCTCGATAGCTTTTTCTACGCTCGGCTGCGCCTCGCGAATAAATGCAATCTCTCCCCACAATAGGTCACTTTCGAGACTAGTAATGAAAACTACTATTGCAGAAAAAAAATTATCCAGTAGATAAGAGAAATTTATTTTTTGTCACCCGCAATTTAATAAGATGATGAACAAGATATTAGTAAGATGAAAACTAGTAAAGGTAACCTGAAAAAATCTAATTTCTTTAGGCTAATCTTAAAATTCATAAATCAAATTTACCTTTTTAACCATACGTTTAGTTAATACGTTGTATAATGTAAAAATTCTGAATGTAATATCAGCCGGCTTCTACTATTTAAATAAAAAATATGGTGATATGGTTTTCTAAATGTATTTGACTTTTAGATATTGTTTGTTGTTGGGTTGCCTTGTAATCATGAAATTCTTAAGTCATTGATCAAACATTGTGGTCTAATTCATTCATACTTTATGAGCAATAGAGTAAAGATATGTTTGGGGTTTGATATTAAATGAAGTTTCATTTAATTACGTTTCGTTTATATTCTCAAGCAATTCAAACAGTGATAGAGATAAAAATGAGTGAAACGACATCTATCAAAATATTAAGATAAATTTGTAGTAGTACTATACACAATCCTAAATTATCAACTCTTAAAAATATCTATAGTCTGTCATTAGAAAACTCCATTAGAAACATTGTTTCCTTGTATATATAATTGTATGATATGAATAAGTAACCGCTTTGCCGTGGAAGAATTCGTTAAACTTTCAACATATAACATCTCCTCAGCCAATTCAAATATTCAGGTGCGTTAGACCGTAAGCGGAAGTGAGCTGTTCGGACCAATCTACGTTTCCGGTGAGAGGGCTCCATTTCCTCTGATATATTCTACTGTTAATGGACGACCCACCTCAATTCTGATGCGGTTAACTCTTAGGTCTTGTGGCTTACTACAATTTACACTTGAAAGTTCTTGTTTTAGCGAATTTCCCCTATAGGGAAGAAGCTATTACCGTAGGTCTCATGGTAAGACCTAAGCCCGAGACCATGATAACTTTCCGTTTTGGGGCCCCCAGAAGCAAAAAACACCATTCGTTCAAATATATATATATATATATATATATATATATATATATATGTGTGTGTGTGTGTCTGTAAGCACGATAGCGCTCCCAAAAATGGTCCGATCGGAATGAAATTTGGCACAGGCGTGTAAAGTAGTAATTATTCGGACGAGTTCGTGAACCAGCCCGATCGGACCACCAGAAGGGGGGGTAAAGGGGGATAAACCCCCCAAAAAATGGGTTTTTTGAGTTTTTTCCATAGAAAAATAAAATTTATAGAATTTTTGTTGGCACCATTGAATTCAGCTCAAAAAAACAAACAATTTAGTATCTTGAATCACTGCTCTATGTTCATTGGTTACCGAGATATTGAAAGTGGTAAACACAGTACGTTGTCCCAATGTTAACCTTATGGGAAATAAGTAAAATTCTATATCTCGGTTATTTCTCAACATATCTTGATAAAACTTGGTAAATAGCTTCTTTTAGTTCAGATCTACTAAATATTGAATTAAAACCATTCAGTTTTAATATACCTGTAGCAGCAGACCTGCATACTCATTCCCCATGTTATTCTTATGGAGCTTACCAAAACATGTCAAATCTCGCTATGTTGGATTAAAATACGTTGTTTTGCATTTGAAATTCGCTGAGTATGGAGGTCTGCTGCAACGGGGGTATTTATAAGTGTTTTTGTTTAGTTTTTACTAGAATTTATAAATTTTCCTACACTGACTAAAAACTGTTCTGTTTTACTGTTTTAAGTGCCTTTAACCGACAAATGCATTTATCCTGTCGCTAAATCTATAGAATCAAATATTATTTGCTATGAAGTTTTTCATGAATATGTACTTAAAATTAAACAAGTACTTAAAATGAGTGTACTACTAAGTTTATTACAGTCAACAGTTACGGAATGATATTCTACTTTAAATACACTAAAAAACCTAAGACACCTCTCACGCTGTATTCATTGGTAAATGTCATTAACTAACAATGTACTTATTTTCTCTTTGCAGATTACTTTACTCTGCCTTAAGAAGCTTAGCGTTTGAGAAAATTAAAAGTTTTTGGAAAACATTGCCGGAAGGAAAACAAAATAAGTGCTAGGGTTTCCTTGTCAAGCGCTCAGTTGTATTTGCTAGCAACTTAAATGTTACCCGACCAGGGAATTTCCCCTGTAACAGAACTGTGTTTATATTAGCTGCGAACTGATAAATATTGTAGCGATTTCCGTATCGGCTAAAATATTTCTATTGATATGCGAGAATCACGCTCAAGCACCTATATTGTCTGAGTCAAGGCAGAATTTCTTTATAAGGAATTTGTCAAAGGAATGTGAACGCATCAGTACGTCTTGCATCTTCGTATCGTATGGACATGTTTCACCTTACTTTTCGAAGAGTTGTTTTTGCATTATTTTGTAGCAACTTCATTTTTATACGTAATTTAGCGAATTAAAGGTGTTAGTCTGATTCACAAAAATGTAAATACATTGAACCATAAAATATTCGTTTTGTAAAATATAATCTTAGATTTAGTCTACCTTTTTATAACATAGGGATGGACTAGAAATAACTGTGTTTCCCTTCAATTGTGAATTTCCCTTTATTAATTGTTTTAAATCATAATTTTTGTGTCTTTTATTACTCTGAAAAACGTTACAAATTTTTTTACTGAATTTCTCTACCGATCACTGCCTGAAGGAACATTTTACCCTAACATGAGTAATTTTCCCAGCTAATTTCCCGTCATCAGTGACATAATGTTTGATGCATCAATCTCCGTGATGTCATGTAGTGTCAAGGCGGCTGACAACGTTATAGCTGTTTTAAGGGGTGATTAACATGTTTTAACAAAGCACCACTAATGTAGCTTTCTTTTATAAATAGGACATTCTTTTATCCAAACATAAAATCATTACAATTTATTTAATAACTTCATGAACTTCATACCTCTTCTAATTAGCTGATAAATAGTTTGTCCAATAGGTTTTTTAATTAAATGTTAGTGGTGGTGAGTTAATGTAACGAGTTAGACATTTTCCATTAACTTTTTGCAACGTATAAAACACTGAAACCCAACAATAATTTAAGATAAGACTATTAAATAAATAAATCAATTATGCTCATTCTCTCACACTGGGAGTTGTTAAAGTAATTAAAACCCGTCGCAGATTCACCATAGGTTTTATCTAGAGTAAGAATGCATTGTTTATATTTAAATCCATTGTCGTGTTATTCTGCTTAGTTATAGAAAAACGACCACCTCAAAGATAGTAAATAAATAATTAAATATTTTGGATCCGCTTAATACATTACTAAACAATAACATAAAAAGACATGTTATTTTTGTATATATACTAACTTAATAATGTTTCATACTTAATATTTGTCTACAGTTTTTAAAATATATCAAATATATATCCTCATAGTAAGCAAGCCAGGCAATTCCTTGAAGCCAACGGATATTTGTCACACTTACCTGAACGCATAACAAGCTACTTTCCAGGAGTAATACAATCCTATGGAAATATCAAGATCCCAGGTGGCATATTTTGTTTCAGAATGTGTCTCTGGTTGTCATTGTATAAAATGTTTATTTAATGAAGAAACTCCAAGTGAGGGTAATATCACTCGTTGAACTTGTATACGCCCTCTTATGGTGTAGTTCAATGTTATTATATGAAATAATTCAAACGTGAATTATAAATTCTTAAAATAAGTTACTGTATATTATATACCAATAATCAATACTATGTATTTTAATTATACGGGGAACCGAAAGCAGGACAATTTAAAAGGTAATTTCTGGGCCGTTATAGGTGCTGGAGAGTTTTTTTGTGGAAAATAAGCGATTACTAAATGTCATTTAAAGAATAACTAATGTCGTATATTGCTAGTGGCCTAGGCATCTCCGCGGTTTTTTAAACTTGTTTAAACGAAATAAGGAATCTTCTGTTTTACAAAATTTGATATCGTTGGCCATCACAGTGGTGCCAATTCAAATAAAAAAATTATAAAAAAACAGAAGTAAATTGATAATTGTATAAATTAGGTTACAAATGAATTGTTTTTAGACTTGAGCAAGGCGCTAAGACAACAAACACCTAGCGCTCATGAGATCGACGACCCAACGATACGTTGTGTCGAAATAACAAATTCATAACTATTGAATCGTTTTCGATGAAATGGAGATATGATGATGTACCAACCAATGATGACTAATGACAACTATAGTCCCTAAACGGCAACAGGAAAACAGGTATTTACAGCAAACGAATTCTTCAGTATATTCCATACTTTGAAATATTCTTTCAGTAATAAACCTGTAAATTCTCGAGATCATCGTTTACATCCATGTCAAGGCAACTGATGAAATGAGGACAAGTGCACAGATACATGACTACAACACAAGGCATGCAACCGACTACTGTCTCTCTGTGCACAGTATGAGCGCAACTGAAAAAAGTACGAGTTACATGGGGGCCAAGATGTGGGACACCTTGTCAGAAGTCCTGAAAAGAATGGACAAACAACAGTTCGCCCAAAAACTAAAAACTTGGCTTCAAGACCAGCCGTTCTACCCCGTGAGCGGAATTCTTCCACTGGAGACAACAACATGCATAGAAGAAACGGAGAACAAACCTGAATTGTATTTAGATTAAGTTCATGTGACACTATTTGTAATCTTGAAGATTGTAAACTTTACTAAAGATTATTATTTTACTAAAGATAATTTATCTTTATTTAATAAAGATGAAATAAAGAAATAAAGTTTTGTTTTTGCTTTTTGAGCAATATAAGAAAACTAATGAAGGTACCTGACAAAATCAGATTTTCTAAGTCTAATCAAAAAATGTGTTGATATTTTTTTACTGTACGTTTAGTTAATACGTTGTATAATGGATAGATGCTGAATGGAACATCAGCCGTTTTATACGGGGTATTTTTAACGCAACCAAGAACTGAATTTTATCAGTCTATGATTATCCCCTCCCCCCCCCAAACTCCCCAGATTTTATCCCATATTATTATTTTCTTTAGGGATACATAAAAAAAAGGCCTAAGAAAACAATTCATAGGATATTCAGCACCTCAAAACAAACATAACAAATTTAATGCCAGAAATTCAAAGAGGTAACTTGCAAAACGTGTTCAGGAACTTGATGAAGGGAGCACATCTTTATAAAAATACCAATGGCGAATTATTTGAACACATGATGTAAGTTAAATGTCATCAAATTTAAATAATATATAGGTTGTATAAAATGTAAAGATTAACAAAACAATAATCATTTCATATTTATATATGCATTATTCAATCTTAAAAAATGGGTTGCGTTAAAAAACACCTTAAATAACTAAAAAAATACGATGAGATAATTTTCTAAATTAATTTGTTTGTGGTTTGTTTGCCTTATAATCAATAATTCTTAAACTGTTGAAAAAAAACATTGTTTTCTATTTCATTCATAGTTTAGGAGTAATTAGTAAAGATTTTTTTCATTTTAAAAGTGGAAGTATATTTAAGGAGTAATACTTAAATAAGATTCATTAGTTACTTTTTTGTAAATTCTCAAGTAATTATTTAAGCAGTTATAGAGATAAAAATGAGCGATGACACATTCATCAAAATACAGTATTAAGATCGAATTCTAATAGTATTATACACACTCTTCAAATATAGTTTGCCGTCAACTATAATTATCAACGCTTCAAAATGTCCGTGGTCCGTCGTCAGTTGTTTTTCTTCGCTTTCAGAAAACTCATTTAGAACCATCGAATCCCTGCAGATGTTCATGTACGAATAACTAATCGCTTTACTTTTGAAGAATCCGTTAAACTTTCAACATATAACGCCTCAGCAAATTCAAACACTCAGGTGCGTTAAACCGTAAGCGGAAGTGAGCTGTTCGGACCAATCTACGTTTCCGGTGAGAGGGCTCCATTTCCTCTGATATATTCTAATGTTAATGGACGACCCACCTCAATTCTAATGCGCTTAACTCTTAGGTGAAAATAAAGTTCTCGTTTCTAATAAGTGTTTAGTTTTTCTTTTAAAAATTTAAATACTTTCCTATATCAACTTAAAAAATTGGTTAACTTAAAAAAAATTGTGAATCGACTAAGGCATTTATTTTGTTGTCAAATCTATAGAATCAAATATTATTTGCTGTGAAGTTGTCCATGCATAAGTATTGACAGTGTAGACTACTAAGTTTATTACAATTAACAGTTACGGAATGATTTTCTACTTTAAATGCATTAAAAAACTTAACACACC
The DNA here is from genome assembly GCA_035578135.1 of Flexamia atlantica. NCBI lineage: Eukaryota > Metazoa > Arthropoda > Insecta > Hemiptera > Cicadellidae > Flexamia > Flexamia atlantica. Next base: position 22,662,792 of record JAQJVK010000015.1, on the reverse strand, counting down.
TCTCATATTGTATTCATTGGTAAATATCATTAACTGACATTGAAATTATTTTTTCTTACGCAGATATCTTTACTTTGCCTTAAAAAAGCTTTAAAATGAGAGAAAAAATTAATTTTTTAGAAAGCATTGCTTGAGGGAAAATGAAATAAATAATATAGGGATTTCCTTGTCAACCACACAGTTATATTCGTTTGTAACTTGAGAGTCACCCGAGCAGGGAATTTCAACTGTAACAGAACTGTGTTTCTATTAGTTGCGATCTGAGACTTATAAATATTTTGTTGATTTCCTTATCAGCTATAACATTGCTCTTGATATGTGAGAATCACGCTCCAGCACCTATTGTCTATGTCGAGGCAGAGTTTCTTTATAACGAATTTGTCAAAGGAATGTGAACGCATCAGTACGTCTCGCGTTTTCGCATAGTTCAAATTCAAATTAAAATTCAAAAATATTTATTTCGCAAGCGCAAATTGATTACACTGCAGTGCCGGTGCATTGTCTCTCTAGCTAAAGCTATTTGAGAGACCTCACAAAATACTTACACATTTTTCATTTTTAAATCACATATTGTGCAAGATGTATTAATTGACAATAATTGAATATTTTTTCAACCAAAACATAGATGGGAGATTTTACAAATAAATATAAATATACAAATATACAAATAAATATAAATATAATTATAAACATAGATGGGAGATTTTACAAATAAATATAAATATACATTCATGCTGCAACTTATCAGCTTAGTATGAATATGTTTAACTTTACTCCTCGATGAGTTGTTTTTAGTATTATTATGTAGTAACTACATTTCTTACACATAATTTACTGGCACTTAAATGTAAATACATTGGACTTCAATTCTATGACGATAGTGAGCTGTAATTTCAATGAGGTAAGAGCATGTTCTTGGTAAGTAAAAAAATCCTTTGAAAATGCTTTTACTATTTTATTAGTAGGGCATATTACATTTAAACTACTCTGTACACACATCAAAAATGTTTAACTTTACGTTTTTCTTTGTAATAAAAAAACGAGCCACGTTCTTTGTAATGGCGCGGTTGGAGCCATTATATGATAACCTATACAATTTTCGTTTTACAAAATATAATCGTAGATCAAATCTACCCTTTCATATTATAGGAATAGGCAAGAAATAACTTTGTTCTCTTCAATCGTGAATTTTATTTTTTCGATTGTTTTTTAATGATAATTTTCGTGTCTTTATTATTTGAAAAACGCTTAAAATAAAGGTTTTATTGAATTTCCCTACCGATTAATGCCTAAAGGATCAATGTACTCTATGTATTATTTTCAATGGATTAAATAAATTAAACCATACACTTACTTTACAACTAATTGTATCATTACTATATAAATTATCTTCAATAAAGATTTTTATGCAAGTATTTCCATAACTTATTACTTTTGAAATTAGTACGCCTCTTGGGATACTTATTATCCAATGACAACAACTTTCCTACGTAAAGATTACAAAGCCAATGCATTGTTTTCTTAAATCGTTCACTCAAATTAATTAAGTTCTTCAAAACAGTTCTTTGCACTTAGTTAGAGTAGAATATCCGATAATTAGCTCTTATCAAATAAAGATAAAGAACATTACCAAGAGCCAGCGCCGCAGACCGAGTATAATGCTGGCTCGTCCTGGCTCGGTATATTCCTTTTGTTTTTTTACAAAATGTCGGCTTTTTATAGCAGCCATGTTTTTAAAGAAACTTTGCCTGTGTGTTTAGAGGGTTTCATACTAACCTAAATAAGACCGCTGATTCGTAAAATATGAATGTTTTTTTTTTATGTATCTGTAGGCGTAAACTTATGAACATTAGATTATGTTTTGATCCTCGAAAAGGTGAGCCTTTAGGAAGCATAGGCTATATTTAAAACGAGTACAGAAGCACAAAGATGAGGGACCGAAGACAAAATAGAGTTCTATATGCTCCCAAAATTGGGGGTAAGGGAGCATTAGAAATGTCGCTTTGTTGGTGGAATTAAAATTTTATTTGATTGGAAATGCACTCACAGCCTTGATTATGTTTATATGTGAAATAAGTTGTCAATATTCGATTTGATTCGTCTCACACCACCGGCCGACGTTATATTAGATAGGAGCATGACGTGAGCACCGTGAGGGTCTGCTCAAGTGTTGAGATGACCTCTAAATATTTAAGCGTTCTCTGCAGCGGACACAGAGGAGGTAATGGGATTGAGGACATAGGGTTGATTCCTTAACCCGAATTATCGTAATTGATATATCTTTGAAAAATTATTTTGATTTTTTATACTTCTTGTTTGATATTATTTAGTATTCAGGGTTAGGCCTATATTCATTTTTTTACCGTTCATCTATTTAAAGGAACTTTCACATATAATACTATGAAATGTATGTAAGTAAATAAATGAGATATACTGTTAAACTTAATCAATGCATGTGATATTCTATCAACATATTTAATTTAAGGAAAATTGTGAGATTTCATAATTAAGGGAAACTCTATGTATAAAATGCTTCTGTTTTGAAATCTTATGACGCAAGTGTACTTATTGAAAACAGGATCACAAAGAAATTTGTTTGAGCTTTTCCAACTAAGATTTAAGATTTCATTTATCTCAAGTTTTTTATTGAGTTAAAATTATCTTATTTTTTAATAGGAGAAAGTTACTATATTGTTTGTGAACTTACGGTGAACTTTTGTAAAAATAAATTCAAGATACAGTACCTTTTTAGTATACTTAAATTTTGTCGAAGAAATTATGGTGAAAATATCAACAATAAAACAAAAGAGTGTTGGAGGTGGTGTTAATTATTGTTGTAAGCCCACAAACGCTAAACGAGATCACGCTCAGACCTACAGTGGCACCAGATTTTAAATTTATTAAACCTCTTCCTAGTTTATACTTTCGTTTTAATAACAATACTTGGTTATGTGTTTATAACATTTATGTAATATACGTATCGTACAGTTTTGTTGTTTTTTCTCTATACAACAATAGAAAGTTATACAACAACAGAGAAAAAAACTGTTGTAGTGAAAGGCAACCGGTTTTCCTTTTCAAAGTGCCCGTTTTCAAAGATTATAGATATGTTCGCGAAACATGTCAAATGAAAGGTTAATTAAACTCATAATAATACATTTAGTGCTTTTGTGTTACCTGTCTCGTCTCCATTTCGTAGAAAGCAGTGAACAACTACATTTTAAATTTAGCCATTTCCGTCATTATTAAGTAGAATAATGTGTCATTTAATAAAACACTAACTTAATTAAATTAGCAGTTTAGTCGTAAGACCATTTTAGCATAGGCTTACCGACGGCATATGCCCCGTGACTGACTTGACCATACAAAGCTCCGTGGGTTTGAAGGCCAGGTAAGATCATTTCTAAGTCGGTTACTTGAAGCGGGAAACTTGAGGTACGAAAACTGTGAAGAGCAAGAAGGCTGATAAATAGCATTGTTGAACATGTGAACTGCTAAGAGAATAAGATTATTCTTAATGATAATGCCCCCTCTCTCATTTCATAGTTGATTCAAATATAACCTAAGCTAAGCAAGAGGATACTTGACTTCCTTTGAAAGTAATCTGTGTTATTTCCTGCTAAGCAATTTGTTTTCGTTCACAGTTTTTAACGAGTGTCAGTGTTTGGATGTATGTCACTTTTTGAGTTTTGTTATAAAATGACGATATTAATTTGAAATATGTTTCATTACATTCAAAGATAAGGCATTGAAAATTTATATTAACATACGAAAAACAAAAAGCCAAACTGATTATTTAGATATGGTAATTGATTGGCTGAAATGCAATATAAAATGGCAATAGTTAATAACGTTTTGAGGTTGAAACAGATATAGTGATTGGATATTAACCGTCAAAGGAATATAAAGTGATAGTTGAAAGGGAGGAGGATTGATTATGTTTAATGTGTTCCGGAATAATGCAACAATGTAATTTCAAACACACGTAAATAGTTACATAACTCATTATGTTAGATATGTTAACTAAACCATGAAAACCTCATATCGTATTCGAAGGATTAAACTGCACTAATATGAAATATTTACAAATGCCTTATAATCTCCACGTAAATAACCTGAATATAACAAATCATTCAATAACATATTTTGTATTCAGCCATTAAAAATTCGCTTTTAAAAGGTTATACTTATTGTTGAAAATTAGTTTTAAAAATTAACCTATTATTTAATTAAATTAAATATATTCTGAGATTCCTGAAATAAGCGCTTGGATATAATTTATTTTTAATGCTCATGTAAAACGTGTATTAGCGTTTATTGGTAATATAATAAGGGTATCTTACAATATAAAATGATATGAGAAAATTTATGCCAATATATATTTATTTTCACAGCAGAGCAAAGTTTCCAATCCATATAGTTCTATTAAATACGATAACAATTACTTTACGTAGGTGATATTCAACTGTAACTGATATGGTGAGTTGTTTTACAGTCACTGCAATTAGATTTTGTAAACAATTTATCTATAAGACGATCCTTCCTCATCCCCTCAAATCCTAGCAGAGTCATTTATTTATCAACATAATATGTGCATTTTTAAGAAAATTTAAGAGTTTGACAGTTGTTTTTTGCATCCAAGCCCAAGCTAGATTAGGGAATGATTTCTTTCTTTGATTCGGGTTTATTTATATCTATCAGGGCTTAAGAGACAATTTTGGAGGATTCAAATAAATATTGTCTAGCACACACATTTATCTTACAAATATTAATTGAATCAAATGTATTTTTATTCACATTTTTGTAAAATTGTCAAAGCCACACTTGCAGAAAATAATTCGAGCAAAAGAATTACAGTTTTTACTCTTTTCTCATACATTTCCCCGGGAAGAAACTTCTTTTGGCGCAACCTAAATGGCATAAGGCCCAAATCAATGTTCAAACCCCTGTTTCAGGCTAGGGCCCTAGTAGAGGAAAAGAGGAGTAGAGGAAATTTTTAGGAAAGCCCGACGGATTTCGAGTCCAGCAAGTCTCACAGTGAGCGTAACTTAATTCCTCGAGGGAAAAACTATTTAAATTCAATTAATAACTAGATAAATTTAACCGCGACATTTGGTTTATCGGTTACCTCCCGTGAGCGGCGGGTGGGCTGAGCGGCGGGTGGGTTGAGCGGCGACTTTCAGGTAGACGAGGGTCAGAAGTGATTAGCCGGTTTACAACCCTTCCTTTGAGCGGCGGATTCTTTTGTCACCCTCTCTCTTAACTTTCGCTTGCACACGTTACTACTGGCACTAATGTGTATCGATGGTTTTGTTTCTTCCCATTTTCTAAACATCGCACCGTATTATGGATTCGGACTCTGCTTAGGTTCCGTAAAATAAAATGAAGAACTAAATAGATTTACTGAAATATTGAAATTATGTGTGTAACTGTGGTTATAAGAATGACACGATAGATCACCCATAACTTAGAATGTTTAACTATGTTATATTAAATTGCATTTCATCATGTTTAAGATAGTAATAGTAAACCCGTTATCGAGCAATTGTCATGTGTATTGACTGCTAGATAAAACAATAATGGTACAGTATTCTAGGACCATTTTTTTAAATTATATGGTTAAACTTAAAAGCCACTTTCGGTAATACTGAGATTATTTACCAAAGTTCTTTATAAACAATATTTCTTGTGAATCTCTCAGGAGATGATTTAATTTAGGTTAAATTGTAGATAGTTCCAGTTTATATGGAACATCCTCACTAAAACCACAGAAAATCACCTAGTAAACAACAAATATATTACTTTAATAGTACAGATTTTTAACATAATCATAACTAACACATCACAGCTGAATAAAATTCAAATAGTTTTATGAAAACCTCACAATTTGCGACATTTGAACAACTTGATCAAGCGCTTTAATACACACTAAATCTACCAACTCGTAAATGAATGCTTAAAGTATGCTGCAGTATAAATATTCAATGATTTCAATTCTATTAACATATGGCTTTGCTGGAAAACTTTGTTTACTGCATCAGTTGATTTATTTGAAATTTCTTTTCCCATGTCATATCTTGTGGACAAATACAAAACTTTAAGGGTGTCTAGGGCCTATCCCTTTAGCCTAATCTTCATAAAAACTTCCCGCAAAACTACACGCCAATAAGCACTTTCCAATGACTCTTAAATGATCAAAATTGGCCCAGGAGTTTATGAATAGTAACGATCACAAAAAACCTCTAGCGTATTAAATAAGTATTGATGGATTATTAATAAAAGTCTTACGTATGCGTAATTGATACGCGAACTAACTAATAAAGATAATGTACATATACAAATAAATATCGTTGTCCGTCAGTAAGCATAAGTGTGTTCGCTAAGTAGCTAAGACTTTACATGTATATATATATATATATATATATATATATATAATTATATATATATATATATATACAAATGAAAATGAACGAACGGTGTTTTTGGGCTCTAGGGACCTCAAAACGAAAAAATAACATGGTCCTGGGCTTAAGTCTCACCATGCCGCCTACGGTAATAGCTACTTCCCTATAGGGGGAAATTCGCTAAAAAGGATGGAATAACACTTTGTGTTGATGGTTCGTCACGTGTCAGAGTCCGAATTCATAACACGGTGCGATGTTTAGAAAATGGGAAGAAACAAAACCATCGATACACATTAGTGCCAGTAGTAACGTGTGCAAGCGAAAGTTAAGAGAGAGGGTGACAAAAGAATCCGCCGCTCAAAGGAAGGGTTGTAAACCGGCTAATCACTTCTGACCCTCGTCTACCTGAAAGTCGCCGCTCAACCCACCCGCCGCTCAGCCCACCCGCCGCTCACGGGAAGTCACCGGTTTATCAGTGGGTAACAGTTCAATAACAGCTGCAGACGCGGGACTGGAGGTAGTGTTTGGAGGTCGAGCGATGTCTATTAACCAGTGCAATTAACGCCGCTGATTGTGTGGCAAATCTCGTTGCTATCATTACAATACTGTGTACTGCAGTTCAATAACAGCTACAGCCCGCGGGACTGGAGGTAATGTTTGGAGGTCGAGCGATGTCTATTAACCAGAGCAATTAACGCCGCTGATTGTGTGGTAAATCTCGTTGCTATCATTACAATACTGTGTACTACAGTTCAATAACAGCTGCAGCCCGCGGGACTGGGGGTAATGTTTGGAAGTCGGGCGATCTTCATTAACCAGTGCAATTAACGCCGCTGATTGTGTGGTAAATCTCGTTGCTATCATTACAATACTGTGTGCTACAGTTCAATAACAGCTGCAGCCCGCGGGACTGGGGGTAATGTTTGGAGGTCGGGCGATGTTCATTAACCAGTGCAATTAACGCCGCTGATTGTGTGGCAAATCTCGTTTCTATCATTACAATCCTGTGTAATACAGTTCAATAACAGCTACAGCCCGCGGGACTGGAGGTAATGTTTGGAGGTCGGGCGATGTTCATTAACCAGTGCAATTAACGCCGCTGATTGTGTGGCAAATCTCGTTGCTATCATTACAATCCTGTGTACTACAGTTCAATAACAGCTGCAGCCCGCGGGACTGGGGGTAATGTTTGGAGGTCGGGCGATCTTCATTAACCAGTGCAATTAACGCCACTGATTGTGTGGCAAATCTCGATGCTATCATTACAATACTGTGTACTACAGTTCAATAACAGCTACAGCCCGCGGGACTGGAGGTAATGTTTGGAGGTCGGGCGATGTTCATTAACCAGTGCAATTAACGCCGCTGATTGTGTGGTAAATCTCGTTGCTATCATTACAATACTGTGTACTACAGTTCAATAACAGCTGCAGCCCACAGGACTGGAGGTAATGTTTGGAGGTCGAGCGATGTCTATTAACCAGTGCAATTAACGCCGCTGATTGTGTGGTAAATCTGGTTGCTATCATTACAATAATGTGTACTACAGTTCAATAACAGCTGCAGCCCACAGGACTGGAGGTAATGTTTAGAGGTCGAGCGATGTCTATTAACCAGTGCAATTAACGCCGCTGATTGTGTGGCAAATCTCGTTGCTATCATTACAATTCTGAGTACTACAGTTCAATAACAGCTGCGGCCCGCGGGACTGGAGGTAATGTTTGGAGGTCGAGCGATGTTCATTAACCAGTGCAATTAACGCCGCTGATTGTGTGGCAAATATCGTTGCTATCATTACAATGCTGTGTACTACAGTTCAATAACAGCTGCGGCCCGCGGGACTAGAGGTAATGTTTGGAGGTCGGGCGATGTTCATTAACCAGTGCAATTAACGCCGCTGATTGTGTGGTAAATCTCGTTGCTATCATTACAATACTGTGTACTACAGTTCAATAACAGCTACAGCCCGCGGGACTGGAGGTAATGTTTGGGGGTCGGGCGATGTTCATTAACCAGTGCAATTAACGCCGCTGATTGTGTGGCAAATCTCGTTGCTAGTTTAAAACAAATTCGTTGTTCTTAATTTAAACATTAAAAATGAACGTGTTTAAAAACACCTAACTATTGTATTGGGATTAAGCAGAAAATCTAATCTAAATAAACCAGTATTTCCTGAAATACAAATTTTATTTCTATTCAGACACAATTATATTTACTTCTCCATCGTGGGATGGGAGGTCCGTTACAATAAACCTAACACACCCCTCTGTTTCCACAAATGAATATTTTCATTGCGTGGAGCGAAGACACAGCATGCCGGGATGGCGCGCTCCAGGTCTTGATGCTGCCATTCCATTGAATTACTCTGAGAAGGCAGCAAGGGACGTATAGATGTGACAGTCCTCAGTTAATATCAAACTGAATAACCGTATACATTATGACACTTCAAATTTTCCAATTCAAAGGTAGCGTTATTGTTGATTTAAAATTCTAGAATAAATTGCACAATTCATTTATTCTTAACGATTGTTTTTAGTTCTGATATTGTAATCGGGAATTAAATACCTCATACTATTAAATAACATTTCAAGTTGTTCCAATAACTAATTATACTTAGTGTAATTAAATGGGCACACATTAATGTAGGGTATGAAATAACAAATTTTACAATACTTTCAAATTCAAAATTTAAAGTGAATATATTTTTGTTGCTGTGAAAACATTCTGGAACTATTAATATGGCTAACCAATGCGTCATGCCATATATTCTCGAGCTTTTTATTTCCTGTTAGCAAATAATTTGTTGACAGTCATCTTTCACGATTTTTGCTGAACATTTCGTAGTAACCATAAGTACTCTTATGGTTATATATTTTAATATATGTTTAGCTTTAAGTTGTCAATAATGAGTTAACTCATTTAAATTAGTGACTATAAATCAAAAACAAATGCATTGAAAAGCGAACTAATTATAAAGAGTTATATTAGTTCTGTTCACAAACCAACCATATTAAGTATATTTTTATTTTTACTCATTAACTGATAAAACAGTTAAAATTATTTAAGTCCGAGATTTAACAAAAGCGTTCTGACTAATTCCTCATGAAGTGCTCTGGACAAACAGTCAGGCTTTTTGTTCTTTTTAATTCATCAACCACACAAGGGAAAAACAGTGATGCCCATTCTCTCACACTGGGAGTTGTTAAGGTAATTAAAACTCGTCACAGATTCACAGTACCGTAAGTTTGATTCAGATTAAGAATGCATTGTTTACACTTGTATCCATTTTCGTGTTGAACAGCTTAGTTATAGGTTCGACCACCTCAGAGATATTAAAGAAACAAATTAAATATTTTACATCCACTCTAAACTTTATTAATCTATACCTTAAAAATACATGTTATTGTAGTTTTCGTATAAGCTTAAGATTTCACATTTAATATTTTTCTACAGCTTTTGAAATACAAGCAAATATATATCCTCATAGTAAGTAAGCCAGACAATTCTATGAAGCCAACGGATATTTGTCACATTTACCTGAACGCATCACAAGCTACTTTCCAGGGGTAATACAATCCTATGGAAATATCAAGATCCCAGGTGGCATATTTTGTTTCAGAATGTGTCTCTGGTTGTCATTGTATAAAATGTTTATTTACTGGGGAGACTCCAAGTGAGGGTAATATCACTCGTTGAACTTTTATACGCCCTCTTCTGGTGTAGTTCAATGATATAATTTATACGTGAATTATAAATTCTTAAAGTAATTTACTGTATATTATATGCCAACAATCCTACTAATATTATAAATGTGAAAGTATGGATGTTTGTGAGAATATCTGTCTTTCAATCACGTGAAAAATACTGGACCAAGTGAGCTGAAATTTTGCAGGAATAAAGCCACTACATAAAAAAAGGACATAGGCCTAAGCCTATTCACTTCTTTTAACTCCCCTCGGGCTACGCCCCGAGAACGTCCTTAGCTTCAATGTTTACATTTTATAAGGATGTAAAAATTCAAATAAATACTGAATATTAAATAGCTGTGAATACTAAAATTTCACAGTTCAAAGAGCAGAAGTAAGACCAGCTGTAATTGTTATCGTGAGCGAAGCCACAGGCAACTGCTAGTATATGTTATGTATGTCAGTTATATGGGGAACTGAAAACAGGGAGAGCTAGAAAGCTAATTTCTTGGCCGTTATAAATGCTGAAGAGTTTTTTGTTTGCGGCTACTGAGCGATTGCTAAATGTCATTTAAAGACTGACCAATGTATATTGTCAGTAGCTTAGGCATATCTGCACTTTCTTAAACTTATTTAAACAAAATAAGGAATCTTCTGTTTTACACAATTTGATATCGTTGGCCATCATAACGGTGTCAATTCAAATCGTAAAAGTAATCAGAAGTAAATTAATAATTTTATGAATTTGGTTTTAAATTAATTGTTACTAGACTTTGGCAAGGAACTAAGCTTACAAAACCTAGCACCTTGTTCGGTTGCCTTGTAATCATAAAATCTTAAGCCATTGAAAAAAAATCATGTTCTGTTCATTCATACTTTAGGAGTAATAGAGCTAAGATATTTTTATTTAATTTTAAAAGCGCAAGTTTGTTTGAGGTTTAATACTAAAATAAGTTCCATTTAATTACTTTTTTATATTCCCAAGAAATTTTAACAGTGAAATATATGAAAATGCTGTGAGACATCTATTAAAATATTAAGATAAATTTTTAATAGAATTATACATACTCCAAAATTATTAACTGTTCAAAATATCTGTAGTCCATTGTTAGTTGTTTTTTTATTCGCTCTCAGAAAACTCCATTAGAATCATTGTATCCTTGCAGATGTAGTTGTACGAATAACCAATCGCTTACGGTTAGAGAATCCGTTAAACTTTCAATATATTTTCTCCTTAGCCAATTCAAACATTCAGGTGCGTTTAACCGTGAGCGGAAGTGAGCTGTTCGGACCAATCTACGTTTCCGGTGAGAGGGCTCCATTTCCTCTTATATATTCCACTGGTAATGGAAGACCCACCTCAATTCTGCTGCGGTTAACCATTGGACCTTCTGGATTACTACGATGTAAACTTGAAAGGTCTTGTTTATTCTAATTGTTTAGTTTTTTCAAGTTTTTATATACTTTCCTATACCAACTTTAGAAAATAGTTCGAGGTATTACCGTTTTAAGTACCTTTAATCGATCAACGCATTTATTTCGAAGTGAAATTTACAGAATCAAATATTATATGCCAGAAAGTTGTCCATGCATAAGTACTTAAAACTGGGCTACTAGGTCAACCGCAGTACAATTACAATTAACAATTACAATTGACCGTTGCAGAATGTTTTTCTACTTTAAATTCCCTAAAAACGTGTCACACGTTGTGCTTATGTTGTTTTCAATGGTAAATATAATTAACTTACAATGTATTATTTATTTTGCCTTCGCTGATTGTTACTCTACCTAAAGAAGCTTAGAATGAAAGAACAAAATTATTTTTTATTGTCTGAAAACATTGCTTGGAGGTAAACAAAATAAATAATGTCGGGATTTCCTTGTCAACCATGCAGTTGTATTCGCTTGTAACTCGAATGTCACACGACCAGAGATCTTCTGTTACAGCTGAATTTCAACAAGACTGTGTTTATATGAGCTCCGATCTAATAAATATTGCTCCGTATCGGCTAAAATATTTCTCTTGATATACGACAATCATGCTCCAGCACCTATATTGTCTATGTCAAGGCAGAATTTCTTCATAAGGAATTTGTCAAAGGAATGTGAACGCATCAGTACGTCTTGAGTCTTTGCATCGTATGAACATTTTTAACTTTTTTTCTCAAAGAGTTGTTTTTTACGTTATTTTTGCATTATTTTGTAGCAACTACATTTTATACACATATTTTAGTGGTTGAAATGTCAGTCTGATTCAGATACACGTAAATAGTTTAGCGCTGTGATGATAGTTTGCTTTAATTCCAGAGAGTTAAGAAAACGTAAGAGGAAAATCTCTTTAGTAAGTTTAGAAAATCATTTAAACATTTTTATTATTTAAAAAGTTGTATATTCTACATTTACATTACTCTAGTCATATTTAAAAATTTTTACCTTAACGTTTTTTATCCAGGCGTTTATTATGACGATTCATTAGGTATTAGTGTAAAATATAATCATAGAAATCTACCTTTTTATTATTCTGGAAAGGTCAAAAATTGATATTTTAATGAATTTCTCTACCGATTACTGCCTTAAGGATCAATTTACTCTAATCTAACATGTGTAATGTCTCCAGCTAATTTCCTGCCCTCAGTGACATAATGTTTGACGCATCAATCTCCGCGACGTCATGTGGTGTCAAGGCGGCTGACAATGTTATAGCGGTTTTAGAAGGTGATTAACATGTTTAACCAAACACCACTGATGTAGCTTTCCTTTATAAATAGACATCCTTTAATTCGAACCTCAAATCATAAGAACTTCTTTAATTACTTCCTGCATTTTAGACTCCTCCTGATAAGCTGATGAATAGCGTTTTTCAATATAGTTTTTACTCGATTGTTGATGGTGGTGAATTTAAGCAACGACTATTAATTGAATTTCTTGGACATTTTTCACTAACCATTCACAACGAATAAAACACAGAAATCCAAAAATAATTTAACAGTAATACTAGTAAATAAATGAATTATACCATACGTTTAATTTAAAACCAACGGCATCTTTACTGTATAATTTAATGTCTGTGTAGATTTTTATCAGAGTTTTACCAAAACTTATTCCTTTTGGAATTAGTAAGCCAATTAGGATACTGATTATTCAATGAAAACAACTTTCCCACGTAAAGACTATATAAGCCCAATAAAACGTTCTCTTAAATAGTTCTCTTTACCTAATTAAGTTCTTCGAAACAGTTCTTTGCACTTATTTAGAGTAGAATATCCGATAATGGGCTCTTATCAAATAAAGATAAAGAACATTACCAAGCGCCAGCCCCCTGCACCGAGTGTAATGCTAGCTCGTCCTGGTTCGGTATATTCCTTTTGTTTTAATACAAGATGTTGATTTTTCCAGGTTCCAAGTTTTCAAAGAAACTTTGCCATGAGTAAAGTGGATTTTATATTACCGTAAATGAGATCAATAATGTCTAAAATATGTTTTTATATACGGAAGCACCAAGGTGAACGAGCGAAGAAAAAATATAGTTAAGTTCTATATGCCCCGCAAATCGAAGATAAGGGAGCGTTCATGGAAATGCCGGCAATTTTTTATCGGCATTAATAGTACTTAATGTGATTGGAAATCCACTCACAATCTTAGTTAATTAGGCTGAGTAGAATAAGTTGTTGATATTCGATTGGATCTCTCACACCACCGGCGAACGCAATATTAGATTGGATCATTACATGAGCACCGTGTGGGTCTGCTCAAGTGTTGAGATGACCTCTAAATATTTAAGTGTCCGTCTAACGCACTCCGCAGCTGACACAGTTGAGGTGATGCGATATTCCTTAACTCCAATTATCTTGATTGACTCATCGTATTAGTAATTTTAAAACCATAAACGTCAAATCAAGTACTCTTTACAATAACCTGCTTAGTGAAGTGCGTGTACCTAATAAAAAAAGCCTTTAAAAATTACAGTTTTACCTTCTTTTTAACAAATAACCATTTTTAGCCTATAATATTAAGAAGTTTGTGAACAGCAGTTGGTCAGCAAAACTATTTGATTTTTTGCCTGTTGTTTTGCATAATATAAAATGTTACAGATAATGTTTGTTGGCTTGTCACAGATAAATATTATTTGTCTGTGACAAGGCAATGCCAATTTATTTGTCAAAAATATTTGGGTGGCTAATAAAGAGGTCCTGAGAGCTCTAAATTCTGAGTTCATTACACTCGGAGCATAAAAATAATTTCGCAACAGAAATATCGTGTAGAAATAGTGTATTACGTTACTAGGCCGGGAAGTACTGTTTTGCCGGACGAGCATGATAGTTCTCGCGCAAGCGAAAGCGAGTGCCAGATTTTCCTGCGAGTACGGAAAATTTCCCGGCCGTGTAACGTACGATACTTTTCATCATACTACGCAGAAAAAACATACCTTCAATCATAACGTAGTCCTTGCGTAAACATACGTTTCTCAAACCTTCAAACCTAACCTACAACAAACAGAGGAACATTTGCTATGGATGCAGTGCTGCCACTACATTTCTCTAAAAAGAAACCAATAAAGAAGCATTAAACGTCAGTTTGCTGCGATCAGCTGATTGTTTACTTCCGTTCTTTCCGGCTTAGGTCGGATAAGAGTTTATCCGGCCTAGGCTGGCTATGGGTAACTTTCGAGCCAACAAAAAGGAACTGAAAACATATGTTTCTGTGTTAGTATGATGAAAATATATTAATGCTGACGGTAACAAATACGGAATGAGCCGCCACATTGTAGATACCCTCGCCGGCACATCGGCCCTGAAACGATGTCTGCAGATGTATCATTGACCAAGGCTGCGACAGCGTCAGCCGCTGCGATGCCTTCAGAGAAACCGTCGGCTGTGTAGTTCCTCCAAACCTAGTCCTCATTACAATACCATACCAAAGGAATTATTCTTCCTTTAGCTTACAACATAAAAAGCTTAGTTACTATTTAAAGTTTACTTTCTGAATCATTTGTTGAGAAACGTGTAAAGAAGAAGCTCTTATTAAAATAATGGCCTTGCCTGCAAATTACAACGTATGCTTACTTTGTACAAGCTTAAATTGCTATTTATTTGCATACAAATTAATAATACTTATTACCGCACTCTTAAGAAATAGTTAACAAACGATATATAATAAGAGAAAATCAATAATAAAAGATGTATAAATTATTTAAGAAATGTTTGCTGACTGCGCTTAAGGGGATCATTTTTTTCATTTTAATTCCTTTGACGGTTAATATCTCATCACTATATCTGCTTCAACCTGAAAACGTTACTAATTATTTCCATTTTATATTGCATTTCAGCCAGTCAATTACTATAACTAAATAATCAGTTTGGCTTTTTTTGCGTTTTAATATAATTGTTCAATGCCATCGCCAAGTTTAAATTAAAAGTAATGCGAAACAAAAATATATCGTAAAACGTAATGAAACATTATTTCAAACCAATATCGTCATTTCATAAAACAACTCAAAAAGTGACATCCGAACCCTAATACTCGTTGAAATCTGTGGACGAATACCAATTGCTTAGTAATAACACAGATTATTTTCAAAGGAACACAGATCGATAAAACGGAACAGTAAACTAGTATCAGGTTTTATAAATATAATAAAATCTGGTGCCACTGCAGGACTGACCGTGATCTCATTTAACGTCTCCCACTTATTGTAATTGTGGGCTTACAACAATGATTAACCCCAGCTCCAACCCTCCTTTGTTCTATTGTTGATATTTTCACGATAATAAATTCATCAAAATTTAATTATAGTAGTAAGATAATTAATTAGACTACAAATTTTATTGCTGTATCTTGAATTTATTTTTACAAAAGTTCACAGTAAGTTCACAACAAATTATAGTATATTTCTCCTATCTATAAAATAAGACAATTTTAACTTATAAAATACATTAGCTTACACCTAGTAAAATCACCTTGAGGCAATACCGGTAGATAAATGCAATAAAAGACTTATTTTAGTGTTTTTTTTCAGAATAATAAAAGACACAAAAATTATTATTTAAAACAATTAAAAAAGGAAAATTGACAATTGAAGAGAACAATAGTAGTTTTCATCATACTGTCCCGAAAACAGCCGTTTTTAGTTCTCTAAATCGTACGCAAAATGATCGTTTTTGGATCACTTCGAATAGGAGTACTGGAAAAACATATGATAAATTTTGCCGTACTCTAATGTCAAAATTTGTTTATGTTACGTTTGAAAGGTTGAACGATTTCTTAACTTGTGTTTGTAAACAACTAATAGATGTGTAAGTGACGATGACTATTTTGGATAACCTCAAAATTATGTAGTCTAATTTTTTAACGATTAAATGGTTATTTATACATAATGATGAAAATAGTTGTTCATCACACGGAGCAAAAGTGTCTCCTTTGTACTCGATCGCATTTCCAAGCTCGGCTGCGCCTCGCCTGTAAATTACGATCTCGTACCAAAAAGAGCCACTTTCGCTCCTAGTAATGAAAACTACTATTTCATCACTAGGAGCGAAAGTGGCTCTTTTTGGTACGAGATCGTAATTTACAGGCGAGGCGCAGCCTCGGCTGCGCCTCGCCTGTAAATTACGATCTCGTACCAAGGAGACACTTTTAATCCGTGTGATGAACAACTATTTTTATCATTATGTATAAATAACCATTTAATCGTTAAAAAACTAGACTACATAATTTTGAGGTTATCCAAAATAGTCATCGTCATTTTCACATCTGTTAGTTGTTTACAAACACAAGTTAAGATATCGTTCAACTTTTCAAACGTAACATAAACAAATTTTGATATTAGAGTACGGCAAAATTTACCATATGTTTTTTCAGTACTCCTATTCAAAGTGATCCAAAAACAATCATTTTGCGTACGATTTAGAGAACCAAAAACGGCTGTTTTCGGGACAGTATGATGAAAAAGTTATTTCCAGTCTATTCAAATATTATAAAAAGGTAGATTTAATCTACGATTACACTTTACAAAACGAATATTTTATGGATAATCATAATTAATGGCTACATAAGAAAATGTGAAGGTATTTTTTTTTTAATTCAGTCCAGGGTAATATAGATGTAGTATCATAAAATAATAAAAGGAACTCGTAAAATAATAAAAGCATTTTAAAGAATTTTTTCAAGTCATCAAAGAAAATTTTCTTAACTCATTGAAATTAAAGTCCTTTAACGTCATAGAATTAAAGTCCAATGTATTTACACTTACGTGGGTCAGATTAACACCTTAAATTTGCTAAATTATGTATAAGGAATGTAGTTGCTACAAAATAAGGCAAAAAACTCTTTGAGAAGTAAAGTTAAGCATGTTCATACAATGTGAAGACGTAAGACGGACTGATGCGTTCACATTCCTTTGACAAATTCTTTAAGAAAACATTCTGCCACGACATAGACAAAATAGGTGTTGGAGCGTGATTCTCGTATATCAAAAGAAATATTTTAGCCGATACGGAAATTTTTACAATATTAAATATTTGTCCCAGATCGCACCTTATATAAACACAGTTCGGTTACATTTAAAATTCCCCTTTCGGGTGACATTCAAGTCACAAGCGAATACAACTACGCGGTTTACAAGGAAATTGCGACATTATTTATTTTGTTTCCCTACAAGCAGTGTTTTCCAAGATATTAAGTTTGTTCTTTCATTATTAGTTTCTTAAGGCTTCGTAAAGCTATATTTTTATGAAAAATAAATACGAGTACATTGTGAGTTAATAATATTCATTGTTAACAAAGCGTATAAGAGGTGCAGTGGAGTTTTTAGTGTGTTTAAAGTAGAAAATTAATCTGTAACGGTTAACTGTAATAATCTCAGTAGTCCACATTTTAAGTACCTAAGCACGAACAAGTGCATAGCATTTAATATTTTATTCTATAGATTTAACGAAAAAACAAACGCGTTGGTTGATTCAAGGCTCTTAAAACGCTAATATAGTAAAGCATATAAATTCTTGCTAGAAAACAAACTAAACACTTACAAGTTTATATTGTAGTAAGCTAAAAGACCTAAGAGTTAACCGCATCAGAATTGAGGTGGGTCGTCCATGAACAGTAGAATATTTCAGAGGAAATGGAGCCCTCTCACCGGAAACGTAGATTGGTCCGAACAGCTCACTTCCGCTTTCGGTTTACCACACCTGAATGTTTGAATTGGCTAAGGAGCTGTTATATGTTGAAAGTTTAACGAATCTCCAACGGAAAAGCGATACATTTTCATACAAGTACATCTACAGAGAAACAATGTTTTGAAAGGAGTTTTCTGAAAGCGAAGAAAAAACTACTAATGGCAGAATAAGGACGTTTTGAATACATACATTTTGAAGAGTTTGTATAAACTACTAGAAATTGGTCTTGATATTTTAATGGATGTCTCATCGCTCATTTTTATCGCTATCACTGTCTAAATTGCTTGGGAATCTACAAATTAAATGTGTAACTTAATGAAACTTATTTTAGTATTAGATCTCAAAAATATACTTGCGCTTTCAAAGTGAAATAGAAAAATCTTTACTCAATTACTCTTAAACTGTAAATGAAACAGAACATAATGTTTTTTTTCAATAGCTTAAGAATTTAAAATAATAAGGAAAAAACACAAATCATTTAATGTCAAATTAATTTAGAAAACTATATCTCCGTATTTTTTTATTTATATAAAAAATGCTGATGTTCCGTTAAGCATCCATTATACTACGTATTTAATTAATGATAATATTAACAGAACAAAACCACTCGTTAGGTGTAAATGAATTGTGCAAAGTATTCTAGAATTCTATACAAGTAATAATGTTACCTAAAATCTAAATAAGAAAATGTGAGGACTCATAATGTAAACTGATATGCAGTTTGATGTAAACTGACAACTGTCACGCCTCTACGTCCCTTGCTGCCTTTTCAGAGTGATTCAATGTAATGGCAGCATCAAGACCATCCCGCCCTGCTGTGTCTTCGCTCAACGCAATAAAAATATTCATTTTCCGAAACGGAGAGGTAGGTTAGTTTTATTGTAAACGAACCTTCCATCTCGCGATGGAGAAATAAATATAATAATTTCTCAATGGAAATACAATTTTATTTGAGGAAATACGAGTTAGTTTAGATTACATTTTCTGCTGAATCCTAAAATTGAAGTGAGTTGTTTTTAAAAATTTTCATGTTTAAAATAAAAACCCAAAATGAAATACACAGTATTATAATGATAGCTACGTGATTTGCCACTCACTCAGTTGCGATAATGAACATCGCCTAACCTCCAAACATTACCTCCAGTCCCGCGGGCTGCAGCTGTTATTGAACTGTAGTACACAGTATTGTAATGATAGCAACGAGATTTGCCACACAATCAGTGGCGTTAATTGCACTGGTTAATGAACATCGCTCGACCTCCTAACCCTTCCTCAAGTCCCGCGGGCTGCAGCTGTTATTGAACTGTAGTACACAGTATTGTAATGATAGCAACGAGATTTGCCACACAATCAGCACCGTTAATTGCACTGGTTAATGAACATCGCCCGACCTCCAAACCCTTCCTCAAGTCCCGCGGGCTGCAGCTGTTATTGAACTGTAGTACACAGTATTGTAATGATAGCAACGAGATTTGCCACACAATCAGCGGCATTAATTGCACTGGTTAATGAACATCGCCCGACCTCTAAACATTACCACCAGTCCCATGGGCTGCAGCTGTTATTGAACTGTAGTACACAGTATTGTAATGATAGCAACGAGATTTGCCACACAATCAGCGGCGTTAATTGCACTGGTTAATGAACATCGCCCGACCTCTAAACATTACCACCAGTCCCGTGGGCTGCAGCTGTTATTGAACTGTAGTACACAGTATTGTAATGATAGCAACGAGATTTGCCACACAATCAGCGGCGTCAATTGCACTGGTTAATGAACATCGCCCGACCTCTAAACATTACCACCAGTCCCGTGGGCTGCAGCTGTTATTGAACTGTAGTACACAGTATTGTAATGATAGCAACGAGATTTGCCACACAATCAGCGGCGTCAATTGCACTGGTTAATGAACATCACTCACAGTATTGTTATTGAACTGTTTTCCACTGATCAACCAAATATCGCGTTTGAATTGTATCTAGTTATTAAACCAATGTAGTTTTCGTTTTGGGTCATGTAGTTTCACTAACTGAGAGACTCGCTGGGTCCAAAATCCGACGTACCTTTGAAATTTGTTCTAAACTGGATCCACCTATTTGCAGCTGTCAATCCCTGGTAACAGTCGTTGAATGAGCTGGTTCTTATCCCCTTTAACCCCAAGCAAAGCACATCACCATTCATGCAATCAACGTTCATTTAACTTCACCTTGAATTACACTCTTTAAAAGGTTCGGCATTTTCTGAACTCAATAACCGAATTCGTAAAAATGTCATCAAACTTGCTCCAGCATTGGATGTAATTTTAGGAATAATTGGTAGTCATGATCAGTCACAGGGTGTTTAAGTCGGTATTTTTTATCCTACTTTTTGCCATTAATATGGAAAATTGAGTAGGAAGTAGAACTTGATAAGAAAAAGAAATAAAAAGGTTGAGCCGGAAAGTTTTAGAAGACAGCATTAATCTAAATCTCTAACCTTTGTCGGGATTCGAACCCTCAACAGAGCAGCTACTGTGGTTCCGAAGGCCAAAGGTTGACCACTCGGTCAACGCGTAATCAATCATGGTTTTTTTATTAAATATGTTCTAGTATACCGATACAATACAATATGTATCACAGTGCAATGATCACTAAGTCTCCGAGCAAAACATTAATTGGAATTTTGTTCCTGTTACAGCAATCAACGCCCGTTCATCACCGCCTCGACCGCAACATTTCAGCCCCCTCGGGGCAGCGACCAGGGTAATGTACTGGTAATGCACTTATGCTGCATTCACTACTGAACTATCTTCAATTTGTAATGTCTGTGGAAACACATTTAACTATAAAACTTGTTTGAGGGAAATAATATTCTTCGTAAAAAAATATTTAGTGTATTTATACCAAACACTGTTTATATGTAAATTAGACTAGAGTTGTGCGGGGGGGGTTGATTCGAGTTAGGTCGAGTCTAGTTCAAAAATAATCACGGGAATCAAGCTTTTTTAGATTTTTTTTAATATTGGAAGATGATCTTACTTACTTCTACATAACAATTACAATAAAAATTATGATTAATCATTTACAATAATAATTTTTTAGTCAATCAACTTAAAGGTGTCCCTGAATTAAGAGTAAATATGTCAAATAATACCAACAAAATTCAGGATACTTTTAATCGACCCAACTATATTTTTTATTTGAAGTCCTTACTTTATTAATGAGACAGACCTTACTTTATTAATGAGATTGCGATAACTCCTCATGTCATCCTTAATATAATTGCAAATCAGAACTAAATATTTGATTGAAATATCAGCCCACATGCTATATTTGAGTAACTTACTTTGGTTCTCAGTTGCATTTATATACTCATTTATACCATAATGTGTTTGAAATATATATTTTATTTGTTGAAAAATAAAAATAAATCACTGACAAAAAGATGGAATAACAACAAATGCTCTGGAAGTCTGGAAGGGAATAAAGTGATACAAACGAATCGTTGATGTTAGGCCCACAACTCAAAACCCCTTTATTTCAAGCAAATCAAATGAAAAACCCGTTACATTCGATTGCTCTTAAAACTCGGGGTAGGATTGGCTGCATGAGTAACTAATCGACTCAAACGTTCGAGTATTTTGTAAAACTTTGAGTCACGTAGTGTATACTCAGCTCGAAAAAAATCTACATTCACGTTCTCGCACACCCGTAGTTTAAACATAGGCTTTTGAACTCTATTTAAATTCAAGTAGCTCCAAATCAAATAATTCCAAAAATTATTCCCTTGAATTACTACTTAATTAGTGATTATATGACTCGAAACTTACATATGGCAAGGCTATACAGCTTACAATTATTAAGCTATTTTTATTTATATCTCATACCAGTTAATCTCATTAAAACTAGCCTGTTTATTAGATGAAAAATATATAATGAACCGTACTTAAATGCAAACATTTTAATAAACAAACCCAGACATATACATCAAAGACAGAGGTCACAACAGCTTCAAACATTTACTTGACTGGTTTGACTAGTTATTGGTTCGATACCACATATAAACACGTGTGTATATTACTGCGGTCTGTTTACCTATAACTTAAATACTGGGAAACAATCATTCTTGTAACCCTACAAATCCAAGCTATTTTTAAATATTTACTAGAGGCTGGTTTTTAATCTTTATACAATTTCAAACTAATGTAATAGTTATGATAGTGTGGTATAAAAATCATATTTTTCTAATTTGTATCCACTTACATTCTGCATTTTCAGGTACTCTAGAATATCATTGGTTTTCATTCAAACGACAAATAAATTAAAATTTGTTACAAGTGTGAAGTTGTCAAAGGCTGACGCAGCATCACCAAACGGGGTAGCTTTGATCAAGTGAGTGGCCTATACCGTCTATTGTCCCTGTATTGGTGACAGCCTTGTTTGGTAACATGTAACAACAATATTGGTGACAGACCCACAGGGGTAATAGAACATGGCTGGGCCATATTTGAAACTAGAAAACCAAGTACAAGTAGCCAATGATTTTTCTTGAGCATCAGTAAATAGATCGATGGATGAAAAATCAATATTTTTCTAATCTTTGTGCCTTAAATATTTTTCTAATCTTTGTTTGAATTAAGTAAATTTTAAGCCAAGCAACATAATACATGATCTTTTGATTTTCAATGTAGTGGTGGTTACTACCTGTGCTGCTTTGGTGCAAACGGTCACCAGGTACCCTATAAATATATATTGATAAATAAACCATGCATTTTGTCACCTATGCATTTTTACAGTAACATAGTACCCATTCAGTGCTGCTAATTTAAACGTTAATTGATAAGTTTATGCTCAAATAATTATATTCTTCTTTTATTGTTTTCAGATTGAACTTAAGTGGTAATAGCACCATGACATTGGGCATAATAACATGAATGCACGGGTGTTTTCTTTGTTTGTTTTTACTCAACCCATGTTCAAGATTGAATAAAGTACATAAATACAGATGAAATAAATATTTAATTTTACATTGAAAACACATCAATATTTTAAATAATTTTTAATGTGTGAGGCCTTTCATCATCAGGCATCATCAGGCACATCACAATCCGAAGGATTATATTTACATGAATTTTGAAATTTAAATGTTACATATAAATAATTTAAATACTATAATTATTAAATACATTTGGATAAATACATTAAATACATTAGGATCTCGGTAGTGATAAACCTTTATTGAAAAAATGAAATTAAGGTTGCACAAAAAACACTCTGTATATTTATATAAAGTTTTTTTTAATACAGAATCCGCACAAAATCGAAAACGATTATACATTTGCCTTTATAATCAATTTTGTGGTTGTATCATGAGAAAAGTTGAAAGTCATACGCAAAATATTTTACCTTGCTCGCTCAATCGACACACCAAACTCTTGCAATCCAAACTTTTAACGATTGCGATTGACTTTTCATCCATGCATGAGGTTAAACTGGGGAAATCACAATACCGTGAGTATCATTTTAACCATTAACTTTTTATATGACTTACAATCAATATCTTTAATGATAGTTTACGTTTATATTATGCATTTACGTAAAACTAATGAGTATTTTTTCTATTACTTAACAAACATAATTAATTCTCCCGTACCACTTTCTCATGTTAAAAGTCAAATATGATCTTAAGTAATGTTTCGGTATAATTTTATGATGAGTATCGAAACATTTTGTTTGATTTATTATGTCTTTTAAATTATAGACTTATAAAGGAAAAATCAAACAAATGAAATTTACAAAGGACATTGGTCATTTTGAACTGTTTACATCGAGGAAAAAGTCAAGGTGCTCTGTTATAGAGACGGGGATGGTTGATCTTCTTGAGAAACTGCAATTACAGTCTGAGAATATTTGATGCAATAAACTATCTTCTTGTTGATTTTCTCCCTGATCGGGATTATTTTAGGATGGATGGTTCTACCTTCAAGACGTAGAAATATCAATGTGTATACGACGTTTTTAACTTCCTTACAAATATAATTTTAGTACACCTTGAAAGGCATATAGTATAGAACATAACAAATGAAAACAATTACAAATAAATTCGATAATTGTGTTTTAATTTAATACACTTATTCAGTTTCATTGAAATGTAAGCGTATTACAATTATTAAAATGGTGATAGATTATACACGTTGCTTTCAATTGTGTTATTTAAAAGATGGTAGACGTAGTTGATTTATTTTACTAAGACTTGTCTTAAAAATTAATATCAGTCCAAATCGTTCGAAAGATTAGTAAGTGATTTGCGATTAGTGAAACTTGTCAGGCAAATTTGAGTATTGGCTTAGAATCTAGTCAAACAGTAACAAATACTCTTATTTAATCATTAGTTTCTTATATTACATATATAATATACAAATGTTTACGTCTTAAATAGTTTCAAACAATGTTTTAAAATTGAAGTTTTAACTTTTTTTACAAAAAAGTGACTATGGGTAGTTTTTTCACCACGTTAAAATATTTTATATATATATATAAATTATCTGTCTACATTGTATTTTGCATAATATATATAAATTACTTTTTTCACTTAACGTACATTAGTTTACGATGATTAATAGGTTCCAGTTATGTGAGGAATATCAAGTTTCTACTTATAAAACCACTTTTATCAGACTCTGCCAATTTTATGTAAATTGTTATGAATATTTCAAATAATTTAAAACCACCTAAATGATGCGGAAATAAAATTTAATTTCTGTGCATTTATGTAGTTTTGTTAAAGCCGTAACATAAATAACAGAATAATTCTAAATTTTTAGAACTTATTACGGCAATTTTGAGGAGGAAATTTATATAAATTCAGTGATATGTTATGATTTGTAACTGTTGAGGATTGAGATCAGTGTTTGAGTGTTGGCAGAATAGTGGAATAGCAGTGTTTGAGTGTAAATAGCGGAATAAGGATTAAGGTATGAACACGAGTCCGTGGAAAGGTGGTCCTGTATTTTCAAGAAATGATTGGTCAGAGCACGTCATTACTGAAACTGTGAAAGGGGTGGAATTGTTAATCTAAGCGGAAGGTTTGCCCTGAGGCCGATCGTGCCCATTGCCATATATACACCTTAAGCCAGCTTTGATGAACGGTAATTAAGTAGTTAATTCCATGTACAACTATGGTCCCACTACCTCGTTTGCGTTTCAGAATAATTGTATTGACCAGAATGATTGCAAATGGTTAACTACTGAGGACTATAATTCTCAATAAATATTTTATGTACTATTGAATTAAGTAAGGGTTGGCAGGAAGGATATATGGAATAATATTTTATATCTGTGAAGGCTACATCAGTAATTTAACAAGTGTCGGTTCTCAAAGAACCGACACTCGCTGAAACTACATCTTATAACCCTCAACTGGTATTTTTCCCTGGCACCCCGAAACCAAGTTAACTACCACATAATTGTAGAAAGGATCAATTTAGACGAGGTTCGCCCTATTTTACAAACTAGTAGGCTACTTTTCCGGATTAAAAGTTGTGAATTTTCCGGCGGGTGCTGTAGAAGTGCGGCGAGGGAGAAGCGTTTCAATCCCATATTCCCCTCTGACAATTCCAGAAGGTACGAATGGACTGGCCTTTGTTGCAGAGAGATTTTGGCCAGTACGTGATTTCACGCTATGTATGTATAATACTGACGCACATGGCACAGATTCTCATACAACCAAATATTATTGAAAAGGGAATAAAACTCCTTACTTCGACAGTTTTTGATTTGTTGACACATCTATAACTTTTAGGATACTATGCTTCGAAAAATTAAAACTACTGCCTCTTGGAAATAGTAAACTGAGTAGAAATGTGATATTTTGCACAAGCAGTAAATGGACTCTATTCATATCTGTTCAAAGTTTTAAACTTAAACCGCAAGTGGGTAAAAATTATTTGTATTACGATTTTTTTATATTAACAGACTGACTGATACAAAAGAGAGCGAGATCGAACAAAATATGCATTATGATTTCCTTTGTTTGTAATGACCCGCTGAATAACCTAAACAAGTTTTGGAGTGTCGAATCTGGACACCCTGTATAATGGTTTAATGCTATCCTACAAAAACGTAAAAATTAATATAAACCTTTCTCCTTATGTTTTTCCTTATTATGGTCACTTTTTCAAGCGAATATTTTGTAACGCCCATAATATTTCCTAACAAAAAATATAATTTAAGTAATACACATATATTTCAAAGCATTAACAGATCCTGGGCGCTCGCTTTGTTGACATCTTATCGATCTGAGATAATCGAACCCTAAGCCTTATCCCCAATCAGGAGAGTCTATAACGTTTCCAATTATCAACTAGATCAGCCCGGGATTGATGGGTTCAAAGGATTAAAGGGGTTCAACCCGTGATGGGAAAAAGCCTCAGGACTAAGTTACACGGCAGGACTCCGCTCAGTGCACAGTTGATATTTATATACAGTTATTTTATTAACGAATTTAGAATAGTTAGTGTTCAAAAGTTAAAGATTTTTTTATTATAACATGTTTACAACATCGATAAAAGAAGGCCTATTACTACAAACAACTTATATATGTGTAGGTTATGTACGTTAGGTAAGTAAGTAAAGAATAAATTATGGCAACAACAGTATATTTCATTACTAGTACAGAAAGTGGCACTTTCCTGTGTGCGTTCAAGTTTCATGCGTTATTATAGGCGGAGCCGAACACACGCCGAGTTTCACGTACGAGAAAAGCCGAGCATGTGAATCTGAGTATCACGTAGGAGGCGGAGCCGAATGTAATTTGAGCAAGTGCCAGAAAATCACTTTCGGTACAAGTTGCATACAGAATAAAATACAGTTTTCATTTGACTCATATGTTTTTCAATTAAAATTTATTAATAAGGAGTGTTGGTCATATTTTTTTGAGGAATTTTAAACATGGACGATGCTAACAACACATCAAAACTAGGTTATGCCTAACTATGTCTACTTTTAGATCGTTAAAGAGTAAAAACAACTTATTTAAATCTCATAAATAAATGGTGAGGAAACAGTATCGCACATAGTGGACAAATGGAAAACTAATTGAGAGCAAGGGAAAGTAAATTAAGAGCAAGGAAAAATCAGCTGATCGTTTTCCCTTGCTTTAAATTACAGCTTGATAAACGATCGTATTTGTTGATATCAGTCGTCATCGAAAATAGCTACTTCCATTACGGAGTTATGAATTGTGAAAAGAATGTTTCTCCTCATGGTCCTATTTTAATCTTGATCGTAGGAGAAAGAGAAGAGCATTTGCTTCAATTTAAAAAATAAAAGCAAAAGGAAATTCCACTCCCATATGGAAAAATTATATATTTAAATATATTTAAAATATATTTAAAAAGACCAAAATATATATAAAATATATTATCAAATATATATTATTTTAGTTTATATTGAAAATATATTTGAAATATATACCAGGATATATTTCAAATATATTTAATGAAATATATTTTAGGAATATATTTTGAAATATATAATATATATATTTCAATTCAAGTAAGAGTATATATTATGAAGTACTGTTAGTGAAATATATTTGAAATATATTCTTGTATATATTTCAAATTTATTTAATGAAATATATTATTGAAATATATTTTTCAATACATTACAAATATATTAAAACTGAAGTAAGACAAATATATTACGAAATACTGTTAGTGAAATATATTTGAAATATATTCCTGTATATATTTCAAATATATATAATGTAATATATTTTTGAAATATATTTTGCAATACATTACAAATATATTAAAACTGAAGTAAGACATATATATTATGAAATACTGTAAGTGATATATATTTTAAATATATTATTGTATATATTTAAAATATATTTAATGAAATATATTTTTGAAATATATTCTGCAATACATTACAAATATATTAAGACTAAAGTAAGACAGATATATTACGAAATACTGTTAGTGATATATATTTCAAATATATTAACACCATATATATTTTATAACATATAATTATGAATATATTTCAAATATAACTTTAATTTTATATTTGGAAATATATTATTAACAATATATTGCAAATATAAAAACAAATATATTTATAATATATTAAACAAATTGACAAGCATAAAATCAAAATATGCGGAACATCTTATACAGGGTATCTATAAAAGAACTCCGGGATTTTAAAAATTAATATCTTAATAACTGTAGAGGGTAGCGAAATGCATTTAATTTCTTTGAAACGAGTAGCTCATAAGGTTTAGCTCATAACCATTGGGAATGTTTTTATGAAGAGGTGGCAGCGCTGCGGAACATTGGCCTTGAAACAACTTAGTGCGGCTGTCAAGTGCTGTCTGAATTCCTGCGCTAAAGGCAGCGTCGCAACAAAAGGCTCAATGCATTATTTGGCTAGTATAAACTAAATCTGTCGTTACGGTACACAGAATCCTTCGAAAATTCGTGATGTTGACCACCTCAGGCAACGAATAATTAATTCTGTGGCAACCGCCCCCCCCCCAGAAATGTCAGCCAAGACATATAAGGAGGTGGAATATCGTTACAATGTGTTCTGTGCCGCCAAGGGAGCCCATTTTGAACTTTATGAAATTGCTAAAGAAAAATTCAAAATGCAACATTTTAATCATGTATAAAACAGTTGCATAAGCTTATTGCTTCATAACAATATTTTGCCTCAAAACCCTGAAGTTCTTTTATAGATACCCTAACATAATTATACCAAACACATAATACATGAAGTAAACATAATTACATAATATGAAGTCAATATAATTACACCAATATAGATGAAAACTAAAAAGTACTGACCAGAATGTACTCGTATAAAAATGACAAAGAAAAATTACATGTAAAATAATTAATATTTCTTAGTTAATTTTTATGCAATCCTATACTATATAGGATGTTTTATATTTAAGGAAACACTATTGAAATACATCTCAATATACTGTCACTCAACACATAATGTAATGCCCAATGCTAAATCAGATTATGTACGATTACCAAAGCATATCTACTGTATGAGACTTTAAAAAATGCGGAAGTAAAAATAGCCTATGGAACTAAGAAATAATAATAATTCATTTGATTTATAAGCGATCACAAGCAACGACAGAAAAGAAAAAAGATGGCTTGACGAAAGCAGGGGAGTGTATAAACTTAAATGTTTGAACTGCGATACGGTAACATCTATTTTGGACAAACTTTAGAATCAATTTTCAAACAAGATACAAAGAACATTTACAGTCTTCACCAACTCCTATGATAAACTTTAAGTACGCAACGTGTGTTAGATACAACAGCAACTATTTAATTACTGAATGCTGTCCATTAAAAGTAGACTAGTGCCTAGTGCTACAACGCAAAAGCATTGAAACTCCAACTCCAAAAGGAAACAACGTTCCCAATCAGCTTTACATCCTAAGTTATGCCGTGTCTCCCATGAGTCGAATTGGCCGAGTGGGTTAAGACGTAGGTTAGGTTAGGATAGGATGTAGGCTTAGTAAGGGTAGGGAGTGCGAAGGTCCGGGATTCGAATCCCTGCGGGGTCACCCTTTTTTTCTTCATGAAAATCAAATGTAAGGCTAATATTATAAATTTATATATCAATTTATTAATTTTTTTGTAGAGTTTTGACATTTAATTTGAAAAAGAATCATATTTTGAAAAATATTTTGAAATATAAATTAAATATATTTATAATATATTTTTATTCCAAACAACAATATATTTACCTAAATATATTACAAATATAAAATAATATATTATTAACAACAAACAATAATATAATTTAAATATATTTTAGAAATAAATTATATATATAATTATATATTTAGTAAATATATAATTATATCTTTCTGGGTCCCATAATTTGTATATTTAAATATATTTCAATATATATATCAAATATATCACGTTTTATTCTAAAATATATTATTATATATTTTAAAAAATATATTTTAAATATAAATTCTTCCATATGGGAAGAGTCACATCTAAACAATTAGAATATTTCAATTCTTCCTAGTTTGCACGAATTTTGTAAAATTAAAATTGAATTTGACTCTGGATTCCAATCTATAAACTAATTTCATTTTATGGAAAGTTTATTTGTAAATATATTTGGAATATTTTAGTCATCTACACCGATAGCAAATTTTTTGTATTTAATTTACCGGGTTCATTTGAAGGATTTTTACTTTTGAAACGCTAATTAATTATAATAAAATCAGCTCAACTACCAAGAAATAAGAACTATTTTCGTATTTTTTCATAAATTAACACTTGGGGTACAACAATATTACAACGGCAGAACAGTCACTGGCCCCTCAACCCCCAGGCGGCCGGTAAGTACGACTGAATGGCTGGCGTCCATGGTCTGTGCAGTTATAATGATCTCTTGCTTATTATTGGTATGAAAACTGATTTACTTTTTGGTTTCCGATACCCCATAGATACTTTATCTTAGCTAT
This sequence comes from Flexamia atlantica, assembly GCA_035578135.1. Classification (NCBI taxonomy): domain Eukaryota; kingdom Metazoa; phylum Arthropoda; class Insecta; order Hemiptera; family Cicadellidae; genus Flexamia; species Flexamia atlantica. The sequence continues at coordinate 22,632,032 of JAQJVK010000015.1, read as the reverse complement.
TGTTTATCTAATCCCGTTATATTACTTTTTCTCCCCAATTCTTTTTTGGTGTGATTAGTGTGATAAATTGGGATATAAAAGTTGTTTGGAATGTAATTTGAGGATTTTCTTGAAAGTCTGGAAATATCTAATTTCAGACCCAAGGACAAGTTTCATGTAAGTTGCTTGGCCGGAGAAAATCTCAATGTTAATCTAATGAATGTTAAAGTGGAAAAAAATTAACATTGGAAACTAAGTTGCCATGCTAGCAACGAAATGAACAGCACAAATGTAAACAAATGGAGTAATGTTTTTAGCCTTTTGCAGACACAGCCATCAAGGAAAAATACAGCGTGTTAGGTAGAGATTGCATACAGTGATAAAAAGGTTTATGTACAAATTTTATGTCACTGGACTACTTTATAGCAATTGGATTATGAACTGGTAAACATAAAATAATACCAAGCAAAGCTCGGTTCACCAGGTACTTTACAATAATTTGTTTCCTTTTTCCCAGCAAAGCGGGACGTCGGGTAGTTCGAATATAAGGCTAAAACTGCTACAAAATGCATTAAGTTTGATCTTAGTTTTTTTTTAATCAAAATAAACATGGTTGTGAAATGTGTTGTTCTCTCTCCTAGCTCATCAAATAACGTTTTTCAAGGGGAAATAGCTCTTCTTAACCCCAACCTAGAAACAACAAATGTGTGACAAATGTGTGACAAACAAATCTTTATTGAATCACTATAATTTAAATTAATTCTGAACAAACCCCTTTTTACCGTTAAAATTCATCAATATTGCCTTATTAGCGAATTTCCCCTATAGGGAAGAAGCTGTTACCGTAGGTCTCATGGTAAGACCTAAGCCTAAAACCATCATAACTTTTCTTTTTGAGGTCCTCAGATGCCAAAAACACCATTCGTTCACTTTCATAAATATATATATATATATCTATATATCTATATATATATATCTATATATATATCTATATATATATCTATATATATATATATATGTGTCTTTAAGCACGATAACTTGCGCAAAAATGGTCCAATCGGAATGAAATTTGGCATAGACGTGTAAAGTAGTAATTATTCGGACGAGTTCGTAAACCAGCCCGATCGGACCACCGGAAGGGGGGGTAAAGGGGGGTAAACCCCCCCAAAAATGGGTTTTTTGAGATTTTTATATATAAAAATAAAATTTTTCAAATTTTTATTGGCACCATTGAATTCAGCCCAAAAAAACAAACAATTTAGTATTTTGAATCATGGCTCTATGTCCATTGGTTGCCGAGATATTGAAAGTGGTAAACGCAGTACGTTGTCCCAATGTTAACCTTATGGGAAATAAGTAAAATTCTATATCTCGCTTATTTCTCAACATATCTTGAAAAAACTTGGTAAATGGCTTCTTCTAGTTCAGATCTACTAAATAGTGAATTAAAACCACCCAGTTTTAATATACCTGTAGCAGCAAACCTCCATACTCATTCCCCATGTTATTCTTATGGAGCTTACAAAAACATGTCAAATCTCGCTATGTTGGATCGAAATATGTTGTTTTGCACTTGAAATTCGCTGAGTATGCAGGTATGCTGCAACGGGGGTATTTTATATTCATTACGACTTAAAAACCCCCAACAACTTAAACCACACTTTATAAATTAAATTGTGTACTTCCGCATCAGACGCCATGTACTCACTTTGTTCTGTTATATATTTCAAAAATTCATTTGCAAACACCCACACAATTCAGATAAGAATATCTTGATTACCTTAGTTATAAAAATTGCATTAAAATTTGTGTCTCTTACCTATTTGATATTGCAGATTTTCCCATTACTTAAGAGTATTCGATTTGTAGCCCATCTCCGCCCAGCAGGGAAGGGCAACCCTTCATCTGGCTCGGACTGGCAGACCAATTCTGATGAAGGATACTATGTTTTGATCGGAAATATTTATCGTCTGTAAGTACTGTTTTTCTTTTTAAAAAGTCTAAAAGTTCTAAGTTCTTAAAAATTTATGTTTATATTTGAATGCCAAAAACGTGTGTATATATTACTTAAACTTTGAGATGTAGACTACGGCGGTAAAATACAAAAGGTAATCAATACATGGCAGTGACATATCAACTGACAGAAAATAGATTTTTGCTACACCGCTACGAAAACGACAGTTTTTATCACATGCGGAGCTAAAGAATCTTTTTTTCTCCCTGGGGAGGAAAAGAATCACATGAGGTCGAGGACGTCAGCTGTTCGTTTTTTACTGTAGTAAAACCAAGGTCTGTAGAGAAGAACAATAATATAAGGTTACGTAACTTACATAAGGTTTGTGGAGCCAAAGTTGGTGACATAAATGCCGGACGTCATTACATATTGGGTAAACATTTATCCCCAATCGAAGTGTCAATAATATATTCCCTCTGATTGGTCAAGATGAAAATTGATATTGCAAAACTCGCTCAATTCACCATTCGATAGTTCGATACTTCATATTGTCCAATACATCAATTATTGGTTACTGACATCTATCCTAAACACAAATGAAATAGACAATCAGCTGGGGTAAATCTGTTAAAGGAAAACAAGCTGTGACTTTTTTTATTGTCAGCTGAATATATTGAGCGATATAACGAAAAATATAGTTCATCACACAGGAATCAAGTTTCCTTTCGCTACTCGGTTATTTTTCGACCGAGGTCCCGGCTCTTTCGGGTATGAAAGAGGTTGAGGAGCCACGGTCGAAAAACGTGACCACCTACGAAAAGTTAAAAGTCCCGGAGTAATGAAATATACTATTTAATTATCAGCATAGTAAAGAAGTGATCAAAGTGTTGTTTTTAAATTTAATGTAAATTTGCGTTGATTTAATGAAGAAGGATTTTCATTTTAATTGTAAACCTGTCTTCTTATTCTCATAGAACTGTTGGGACCGTAAGGAACGTTCGGCTTACGACACGAAGCTCTACGATTCCCATTACATTATCTCACTTCTTGGGCCTAAACATTTAATCTAGTAATTCACTAGGAGAACCTTTTCTAGTAATTTGAATGTTAAAATTTATTTTACAAGTGCTTATATTAAGTGAAAATAACTGCTTATGTAATTGCAGTAAAACATTCGCTAAATTGTTTGTCATAGAAAGTTTGGTTATAATAAACCAACTTTCATTATTCGACTTAAACCGTCAACCATAACAGAGCTCAAAGCGTAAATTAACTTTATAAAATATTCATTTTAACTGTTTTTTCTTTTCTTTTTTGGAAAAGGATTGTGGATTATAAAAGAGCGAATAAATTTTATTTGGTTGTATATCTTATTTGATTAGTGTTATTTTTCAATAAAAAAACACTTAGACACATGATTTTGATTGCGGACCAGTTTGTGATGAAAACCTGACGCATAACAATTACTGATTGCATCCCATCGCCCGGTGGTTGTTGGGAAATGCTTAAATTTTACGTTATTCAACTGGCGGCAGAACCCAATTTAACAAAACTGTCGATATTTCATCATCGATACCCCCTAATGGTTAGTTACCGTTTCTGTTTTAATTAGATTATTGAAGTAAATAACTCATTAATATATTCCGATTTAAATATTCATGATTCCAATAAAGTAATCGCACATTAAATATGTTGACGTTGTAATCTGTTTGAAATACACTTTATCGGAATTTTTATGTTTACATGGCTGTAAATGATTAGTTGATAATAATCATGTTAACGATAATGTTGATTCCACCCTCTGAATTTTTAATCATGAAAATTTTGCTTAAATTACAAAGTGTTATTATTTTGCGCTTAACGACGTAATGACTAGATATATGATTTTTTCATCAGAATTTGAATTAATTTCTTATGCATTGAAACCATCAAGCGAACGTTTTTTAGCCTTTCAATTATTTGTACAGCAGTGTTTATTTTGGTTTCTGCCTTCATCTCCGAAAAAATTAAAAAGTTTCTAATACGCAAGGGAGCATATTTCTTCAAAAGCTATTCGTCATCTGTTTCATCCTATATAATTCTTTTCACAAAACATTTGCAATTAAAGAAAACACCTGTGAAAAGTGAATTCGCATGAGAACGTAGCTATTACTTATATTGGTAAAGACCATTCAGTTGGCCCTTGGCTGATTGAATTATCTTTAAAAGAGGTGTTGGGGAAGATATTGTTGGGATTAGCAGAGGTGTCTGCAGGGGGGTAGGGGGATGTAGTGGGAGAGTGGAGGGGGGAAGGGGATGTAGGGGGATGTGAGGGTGAGTGGAGGGAGGAATATCAACTGAACTGACATGTTATGTTTGCTTACCAGTAACCTTATTAATATTAACAGACGTATTACTATTTGCTTAGTAATGATTATGTTAGTATTAACAGACTAATAATGTATTTTTAGCTAAGCAATAATTATTTACTCTAAACATAATGATATATGCTAAGCAGTAATATCTCAAATATTAACTTTCCCATGGAATTTACAGAAATTAAAAGAATTTTAATTACAATTTGCTGTTTCATTTTAGTCCGACAGATTAAATCAAAACCCGGTACCGCTTATTTTTAAGTTCTTTATTCTCATTATCTTATATACAGAACATAATTACAATTTCAACATGATATTTTCCTTTAAGAAACTCAACTGTTTTTGTAAAATTGTTCGGTCTGAGTTTTGAATTACATGGTGCTAATTAAAAACATCCACCGTGTATAACTTCGTGACTTTAGGGACCCACTCAATCACTAACTGCAGTAACTTAACACGACCGGTATGTCCTCTAGTACCTCATATCCTGGAATCCACTCGAGTATTTAGGGGGAGCTTTCTCAATTTAGACGACTTCTGAACGTTTCAATGCAATATGCTACCTTAAACATAACTGTTTTGATGACTACCGAATGACTAAAGCGAATATTCTACTATATCACAATTTGCAGTAGCTTAACAAAGCAGTTGTAACCTCAAGTGCCTCATATCCTCGGATCCACTCAAGTATTGAGTGGGAGCTGTCACAGTTCTGATGACTACTGAATGTTTAAAGCAAACATCCTACCTACACCACTACCTGCGCATCTGCCTTCCAACCTCCTGTGATACTTTCATTTTCATGCCTACAGCGTGCCGACGTGCCGAGTAAAACGTAGTGATTGAGGAGGTCCCAGGATATAAAGCACTAGAGGACACATCTGTCGTGATAAGCTGCTGCAGGTAGTGATTGAGTGGGTCCCAGGATATGAGGGACTAGAGGATTCATCTGTCGTGTTAGCTATGGTAGGTAGTGATTGAGTGACTAGGGGATACATCTGTCGTGTTAAGCCAATGCATGTAGTGATTGAATGGGTCCCAGGATATGAGGGACTAGAGGATTCATCTGTCGTGTTAGCTATGGTGGGTAGTGATTGAGTGACTAGGGGATACATCTGTCGTGTTAAGCCAATGCATGTAGTGATTGAATGGGTCCCAGGATATGAGGGACTAGAGGATTCATCTGTCGTGTTAGCTATGGTAGGTAGTGATTGAGTGACAATAGGATACATCTGTCGTGTTAAGCCAGTGCATTTAGTGATTGAGTGGGTCCCAGGATATGAGGGACTAGATGATTCATCCGTCGTGCTAGCTGTGGAAGGTGGTGATTGAGTGACTAGAAGATACATCTGTCGTGTTAAGCTACTGCATGTAGTGATTGAGTGGGTCCCAGGATATAAGGCACTAGAGGATTCATCTGTCGTGTTAGCTATGGTGGGTAATGATTGAGTGACTAGGGGATACATCTGTCGTGTTAAGCTACGGCATGTAGTGATTGAGTGGGTCCCAGGATATGAGGGATAGAGGATTCATCTGTCATGTTAGCTATGGTGGGTAGTGATTGAGTGACAATAGGATACATCTGTCGTGTTAAGCCAGTGCATGTAGTGATTGAATGGGTCCTAGGATATGAGGGACTAGAGGATTCGTCTGTCGTGTTAGCTATGGTAGGTAGTGATTGAGTGACAATAGGATAAATCTGTCGTGTTAAGCCAGTGCATGTGGTGATTGAATGGGTCCCAGGATATGAGGGACTAGAGGGATTCATCCGTCATGTTAGCTATGGTAGGTAGTGATTGAGTGACAATAGGATACATATGTCGTGTTAAGCCAATGCATGTAGTGATTGAATGGGTCCCAGGATATGAGGGACTAGAGGATTCATCTGTCGTGTTAGCTATGGTAGGTAGCAATTGAGTGACTAGAAGATACATCTGTCGTGTTAAGCTACTGCATGTAGTGACTGAGTGGGTCCCAGGATATGAGGCACTAGAGGATTCATCTGTCGTGTTAGCTATGGTAGGTAGCGATTGAGTGACAATAGGATACATTTGTCGTGTTAAGCCAGTGCATGTAGTGACTGAGTGGGTCCCAGGATATGAGGGACTAGAGGATTCATCTGTCGTGTTAGCTGTGGTAGGTAGCGATTGAGTGACAATAGGATACATTTGTCGTGTTAAGCCACTGCATGTAGTGACTGAGTGGGTCCTAGGATATGAGGCACTAGAGGAAACATCTGTCGTGTTAAGCCACTGTAGGTACTCAAACGTGCATGTTTAGCTGCCTTTAAAAAACTATGCCAATATATAGCATATGGTTTTGAATCGAGCATCATCACTATTGTCCGCCGATAGCTTGATGGCTAGCGGGATAAGTGCAGGGGGAGGGGAGGAGTGCGTTTGCTATTGGCCGAGCCGTTCCCCTCTCGCCGCAAACGCGACACTAGTAGCCTACCTGAAAATGTAGTCTGTACTATACTGATGCCGATGCCGCTGCGTACTCCCCGCGCTGACGTACTCACCTGCGGTGCGCCGGGCGTTTAGTTGCGCGCCCGAATGGTTTGTCCATTTTTACGTACGGATGCCATCACGAAACAGGAAAATAAATACCTTTACCACAAAAAAACTAACTTTAAAACTTTCATTCGCACGAATCGAGCATAATGGCGTGAATAGAAGAAGCTTGGATGTTTACAAACACAACTGGATCAATTTTTTCAATCGTTGAAAATGAAACAATAACATATGATCAATTGATTTATCTATGAATTTCTTGTGTTTATCATCTGTTATTTTTAACAAGGTAAAATGCAGACGAGTAGTAGCGACGTTGTTATGGTAACCGGCCTGCTATCCCCTCCCCTCAAATTTATCCCGCTAGCCATCAAGTCATCGGTGGACAGTACATGTTTAATGTAAACAAAGCAGACGTTTTTCAATCCCAATGCATTTTAAATTGAGTATATCTTTCGTTATTTCTCATTTTCTGGTAGATTTGGACATAATCTACTATTTTTTCCGACCTTCTGGGACCAAGACCTTTAATTTGAGCCCTCTCCCATCATCCTGCGTGCTGTCAAACTCTCACAATTTTGATTTTTGAAAATCGCTTACGGAATTAGATTAATTTTGTTCATATAAGTGTTAAATGTTTTCAAGGATAATTTTTTGGAAAAAATGACTGCTGTCTAAACGGGAAATACGAATACAAGCCGTCAAGATTCCCAAACGAACTTGCGCTGCTGTTCACCCACCGACATCGACTTTCCAAATACTTTGGGGCTGGAATTCGAAAGTTCGGCGCCATCTTCGCGTTTGTATCGTTCAGTTCATTCAACTGAACCAGCAACACCAGTTGTATGTCATGCTTCACCGCTGGAGCCAGATCTTGCATCTAATGAAAATCTCCATTCGGCCGAAGCAAGACGAACAAGGGGAGTACAAAAGACTGGAAAGACCGAAAAACAGGCAGATGATTTTTCTCGATCCCACCGATGCTGGCGACGAACGAATTTCCGCTAACGCCGACATGAACCTGGAATTTATACAGTTACTCGAGGGAACCCTGCGAGACAAAAACCCATCCGCTCAAGTGTTCATGATGGTGCGCGAAGTTAGTTCTCGGACCATCGGCCTCGACCCAAACCGCTACAACGCTGCAACGTCGAATGAATCGTCAGTCGTCATCACGCTCAACGCCAACCATACCAACCCCTTAAATTTCCTATATTGAGCTTTCTCTAGGAGAAATTTAATATTCTGTTAAATTTAAATTAAGGCTGACCCCAATTAGCTAACCCGAATTTCGACTGTGTTGAGAAAGAACGAGGAAAACAACTGTTCACTATGAGCAATAGATACAGTCAGCCACATCAACCCATTCCCGTATCTTCTATTCGGGTAGACGACTAGGTGCCACCCCGTCTAGCCGCCACCTAGCCATAGCGTCAGATCGCCACCACATAAAAATGCACCAATGCCGTCAAGGTGTCACCCCGTCAGATCTCCACCTTTCTACCCCGATGAGGTGGTGGGTTGATGTTGACGTACAGTTAGATTTTTTTAACTAGAAGCGCTCAAGAGGAGGTGGAATATCTTTGGCAGTGAACCTTTTTGTTTGAATATAATCAAGTGTTAATACTTGTCAAATATTGGGGTTAGGTTTAATCAAAACAAACAATATTCTAAGCCATTTTATACTATTCTCAATTTTTTTGGTTGGTAAACAACGGCATAACAAGATAAACAGAAACACATGATTTTACTTTAAAAAAATAAGTGCATTGCCAAAGATATTCCACCTCGTCTTAATCGCTTTTGGTTAAAAAAATCTAACTGTACAGTTCGCACATTATATCTCCGGCTATGACTACTAACCGCATTAAATGATATTCTGAACATATGATATTAGTAAACACAACGTTTGACAAGCGGTGGTGTTTTAGAACAATGTTTACAGAAAAGTACCCCCTCTCCCCCCGCACCTTATAACCAGCTGACTCGGTCATAGCCGGAGATATAATGCGCGAACTGTACTCGTCTAGCCTCTACCCACAAGGAGACTTGGGCTTTTCTACCAACACTATGCCAACTGCTTTTAACCATCACTTTAACATATCAAAACTGGGATTCGTGAAGAGCTACTTTTATCTTTCCAACTGGCGTTCGCAGGACCGCTGCACTCCAACGAAGCGACAGAAAATACGTATAACCATCAACTTCGGTGGCCGCCTATTAGAACATTACGTCGTCCAAAGCCTTAGCCAGAGATTTTTTTTTGGGGGGGGGGGGTTTGATTCCGCAGTTACAAGAAGTAAAAAAAAAACTTTTCGACCTTTCTTTTTAATGCAATTCCGAATGTAATCCGATGTTACGGTAAGAGTTTTGAAGTTTTAGACAGTTCTTCTTAATATATATTATCTTATTAAATAACCCAGAAACAGAAAACACAGCAGTAACCATCGTATTAAGCCTTTCTTTTTTCTTTCTGCTTCAAGGTTGCCAACTTAAAAACCACATACATTTGAACGTCCTTAAATGTCACTGCTAACAAGATAAAACATCATAAAACGTATTTATTTTCAATAAATAAGAAATATTTGGCTTGCCTTGCCTAGTCAAATAAAGGTTAGGGCGAAGGCCGTTGATGCAGGAGTAGACCTTTGCATAGTAAAAAAGATTTTCACTGTTTTATATGGTCTTAATACTTAAATACCTCCTGTAAAGTGGATCGACAGGTTAAATCAAATTCCCGCTTATGCCTTCCTTCACCCCCCCCCCCCATTCCTGCGACATGGTGTCCGCACAGCTGACTATACTAGAATTACTGCAACGCAACGATGAAGCCCGAGAGGAGGGGAAATTCATATACTTATCATTCGCCAGCGACAGGCCACCCCTCGAAGGCTGATGAAAAAACATGAGGGATTCCGAAATATCCGAAAATAAACGTAATATCAGTTTAGGGAAGATTTAAACAACAACAAACCTGATTGATTCATCCAATAAGAAACATCTAAAAAAATGCTCCAGCCAATGATATACTTACAAGGTCTCGGATTATAATTGTTGGTTTTCGTTTGTTGGACGTGCTTGGCGCTGGCGAACGATGGGTGAAATGTCCCTCCCTCTCACTCTCCATTGTTGTATTTAATTCTACTATAACTACGGCATTAGTTATTATGAACAAAAATAATTGAATGAATAAGTAAAAATCCTTTTTTTAGTTTCATTCCTTACCATCATTAAATTTTCAAACAATGTTTAATGATAAAATCCTACAAATATTTTGTTGGTCTGTTTTGATTAATTACATTACAAATTTCGGGGGCTTTAGACTCCCTGACCTCCCCCCCCCCTTGGCTACAGCCTTGGCGTCATCTATATGTTTATCAGTGTTGAACGAGACCAAATCAACTCCATTTTGCTGGAACAGAATAAACTGAAGGCACAGCTCTTTAAAGGCGTTGATACAATTCTCAAACAGTGTTATAGTTAAAAGTTCTTATGTTATAGTTAAGGAAAATTTTAACTAAAACAACTGATTCAGCCGGTTATTACATCCGAACAAAGCTCAGTCGCTGGTACTTTGCTTTAAAACAATGAAAAACGCTTTGAAAAATCACTAAGTAAACATTAATTAAATGGAGAAAAAAATTTGTATCCAACCAAGGACACGTTGGTCAACATAACAACAAGAAACAAAGCGGTGACAATGGCTCGCTTCTAAGACATAGAATACATATTGATCCAAAAATACACCCATGTTTAAAATAAAATATAATATATTTTATTTAAATATATTATATTTAAATAGGATATAATATATTTAAATAAAAAAAATTATATATTACACCCCCGTTGCAGCAGACCTGCATACTCAGCGAATTTTAAATGCAAATAACACATTTCAATCCAACATTGCAAGATTTGACACGTTTTTGTATGCTCCATAAGAATAACATGGGGAATGAGTGTGCAGGTTTTCTGCTACGTGTATTTTAAAGCTGGGTGGTTTTAATTCAATATTTGGTACATCTGAACTACAAGAAGCCATTTACCAAGTCTTAGCCAATTTCCCCTTTAGGGAAGAAGCTGTTACCGTAGTACGCATGGTAAGACTCAAACCCCAGACTTAACCATGATAACTTTTCGTTTTGGGGCCTCCAGAAGCAAAAAAAAACACCATTCGTTAATTTTCATATGTATACACATATGTGTATGAAAATTAATGAACAGTATTTTTGCTTCTGGGGACCCCAAAACGAAAAGTTATCATGGTCTCAGGCTTAAGTCTTACCATGGGTACTACGGTAACAGCTTCCTCCCTATAGGGGAAATTCGCTAGTAAACACAGAGTGGTGACTTCAGACTATGACATAGAGCTCAGTGGTACGATACGAGCGACGAGCGACGAGCGACGAGCGACGAGCGACGAGCGACGAGCGACGAGCGACGAGCAACGAGCGACGAGCGACGAGCGACGAGCACCGAGCGACGAGCGACGAGCGGCGAGCGACGAGCGACGAGCGACGAGCGACGAGCGACGAGCGACGAGCGACGAGCGACGAGCGACGAGCGACGAGCGACGAGCGACGAGCGACGAGCGACGAGCGACGAGCGACGAGCGACGAGCGACGAGCGACGAGCGACGAGCGACGAGCGACGAGCGACAACGCTCGGTTTTCGGGTAGCATTTATTTGTCAGCTGATCATTTTGAAGGCAGTGGCTACGATTGTTCAAGCGGCGCCGGCGAGTGGAGTCAGTGGTGTCGCTCAGTGTTAATATTGTCTCCGGTCAGGTTCAAACATGTTTTTCATCATACTAACACAGAAACATCTGTTTTCAGTTCCTTTGAGTTGGCTCGAAACTTACCCATTGCCGGCCTAGGCCGGATAAAACGGAAGTAAACAATCAGCTGATTTGCAGCAAACCGACGTTCAATGCTTGTTTATTGGTGGTTTATTGGGGTCTTCCTAGAGGAATGTAGTGGCAGCTCTGCATCCGTAGCAAATGTTTGTTCTGTTTGTTATAGGTTAGGTTTGAAGGTTTGAGAAGTATGTTTATGCAAGGAATACGTTATAATTGAAAGTATGTTTTTTCTGCGTAGTAAGTTGAAAAATATCATACGTCACACGGCCGGAAAGTTTTGCCGTACTCCCTTGAAAATCCCGCACTCACTTTCGCTGGCGCGGGAACTATCATGTCATGCAAAACAGTACTCCCGGCCTAGTAACGGAATATACCATTCGTGTCGCTTGCCGCTCATCATCTGCATTGTTGCATTGTTTGAGGTTAGAATCTTGAACTATACCGGATATACCACGACAATGCTTTTTATGAAAAGCGGATTCCATTTTGTGAGGTTGAAAATATGAGGGGGAGTAATTAGTAATTTAGTTATGAAATGCGGTTTTTTGAACGGCACTTTAAATCGATTCGAATCGACCGGGAGTGAGTCACCGCCCGCCACCTGTCGCTTGCCGTTTGTCGCTCGTATCGTACCCGAAGCCTTGTGTAAGCAAAGCAGACTTTTTTTATATAGCAATGCTTTTAAAATGGCAGACATTTTACGTTATTTTTCATTTTCTGGTAAAATTTCAATGTTCTTCCCCGGGTCCCTGCGACCTTTAATTTGATCCCTCTCCCATCATCCTACAACTTGCAAAACGCCCACAATTTTTTGCAAGGATTTCGTTACGTAATAATTATACATTCGGAAGAAGATATGAATAAATCTAGATGTTCATGATTGGAGTTTATCTCTTGCCGATAACTTAAAAAAAGCAGCTGGTAGATTCTTCATAGCGAACTCATTCACTTCGTTCATCTATAAGTATAAAAGAGGATGTTGGTATATATATATATATATATATATAATACATATATATATATATATGTATAGCATTGATAAACTCAGACACCGCTGGACCGATGGCCACGAAACTTGGTAGATATACATGTAGAATTTCATGGAGTAGGTTTATACACCTTCAATTTCGTGATAACTTTCAGGGCATAGCCCTAGGACCGTCTTAAAGGTACCCATGTCAGCGATTTTGAAAGAATTTGAGTTTGATTTGTTTACTAACAAAACATGTGAAAGTAAAATTTAAAACAGGTGATGTAAATTAATGGTATTTCTTTCTGCTATTTAATTGTATTTGTTTACATGAAGATTTGTTACTTGGTGCCAGATGGTTAATGAATTAAGACTTTTGAAAATATTTTAAGTGCAATACACAATATAAAATGCTGGTATGTAGTATAAAATCAAATAAATGATTAATATTACTGAAGACTTCTGTGATCACTGATCACTTACACTTGAAGGACTTATTTTTTTATGACAACAAACTACTGTTTAAAGAGGAAGAGTGTGCTACTGTAAAGTATTAATTTTATCTACAGCACTTTAAAAAAATTTCCGGGACGGCTCATTCAATCTTTTTGTTCAGTATAGAGTCTAAAAACATAAGACAGCACTTTTTAATAATTGCTGGAGTGGAATTGTAATTTTTTTTCAAGGTAGACCCTAAAACCATAAGAAAATGATCTTTTACAGTGATAAAATTTCAAGGTATGTTCTATGGTTCCTCCAACACGTATGCCTTCATGAAGAAAAGAAATAGGATTTCTAATACGCAGGTCTGCTGTGACGGGGGTGCAATAAATTCAAATTAAGGGTAACTATGCTCAAGGCCCCACAGTGTGGCCTTGCTATGCTACAAATGCGAGCAGATTCAAAGCCGTCGAAAAAGCCAAGGGTGCCATTCCTTATATTGTGCCCCATGATCATCATCAGGGCAAGCTCAGATACCGTGCGTTAAGCAGAAACGACCATAAATTCTTCTCGGCTTTTGTCTTGGGTGAGCCAGTCTCTGTAAATTCGCTTCTTGAGTGTGTGAGCGCAATCCTCTTCACCTGATAGCAAGATCGACTGGACAGCAGCAAACAGCACTTGCAAGAGGAAGGACCGCCGATATTGGGCATGAGCCTACCCAGGGCAGCAACACCATTTGGAGCTTTGTCGGTGGGGCGCTGGATATAGTCACATTTTTTATATAGACTGGCACTTTAGGCAGGAATAGAATACCCTCGTCGCGGCGTCGTAGCATATGCGTACTAAGAGCAAATTTCTAAAAACTTTTTGTTTTATGAAAGTACATTTGATATGTTTAAAGAAGTAAATTTTACAACAAGAAAAATAAATGGGAAAGCAAAACGATATAATTGATGGGTGATAGTGTATGTTTAATTTTTATCGTGAGCGAAGCCACGGGTTCTTCTAGTCATACAATAAACGGAGAATCATAATGTTTACATTAAAAATATAATTTTAAAATCATTTTAAAATGTCTTAAAAATCTACAGAATTGTTAATAATTGTGTTTACTCTAAAACTGCTAAGCAATCTATTTCATTTGTGCAACAGCCAAGGTATATCTGGTGCCAAATGTTCCACAAGCCAGGACTGCGGAGCGGCAGAGGAGTGTTATCGAGGGGTGTGCGCCGACCCTTGCAAGACCAGTGACTGCGGCGGAGACCCAAACGCGATGTGTGAGGTTATAAACCATCAGCCAAAGTGCAAATGTAAACCCGGATATGATGGAGATGAAAACGGATGTTTTCCAGTAAAAGATACAAAGAAAGGTAAACAGTGTTTGAAACATTCAGATTGCAGTCCGACCGAAGAATGTTACAAAGGGTTGTGTTCTGATCCTTGCATCAATTCGGACTGCTCCGATCCAAATGCGGTTTGTGTGGTTGTAAATCATAAGCCAAATTGTATTTGCAAGCCCGGATTTGTGCGAGACTACTTGAGAGCTTTTGGGTGCAAGCCTGCAACTCGAACCGGTAGTGACAGGGGTACTGGTAGTGACAAGGATACTGGTAGTGGTTCCGATGGTGGTGGTTGCGGAGGCTACGAATTCGTCAAAGAAGCTAGATCATGGCAAGAGGCGAAAGATTATTGTTCGAAACGAGGCATGAAACTCGCTACTGTAACGACTGCAGAGAAAAAATCACAGTTTGAAAAATGTATTGTCCAGACGGGAACTATGAAGCTGAAGACAGCGCCGTCAGGCGAGTACGTGTACCACGCCTTGCCGAGTCGCCGCCTTCATTTTCATTACAAGTCAAATATCGGAGAGTCCTTTGTAACGTTCTGTCCCGTAAAAGATTCTATGTCCGATCCGATAGTAATGGTAGGTTTTGGAAGCCATCAAAACAATAGAGTAGAAATAAGAAGAAATCGTAACCCGCAAATATATATTAAAAAAGACACTACACATGCCAATATCGTGTCTGAGAGTGAGTATCGGGGATTCTGGGTCGACACGGGAAAAGAGATCAGGATAGGGAAAGAGGGCGAGGAGAGGCCGCTGATGAACTGGACGGACCCGGACCCCTTCTACGTCAACTACTTCGGCATCCAGTCCGGGTGGAACGCTACCGGGCATTGGTCCATCTTCGGTGAATCGTTTACGACGGCCCACGCAGAATACACAGACCACGATCATTCTATTATGACTCCTTTTCCGAACTTGGAACTGATCGTTAAAGTGCGAGCGAAAGGAGATGTACAAATAGCCTTGACCGACGCGAATAAGGACACCAGTCCCATGTACGAGATCGTCCTCGGCAACACCGCCTCCGAGATCCGCTACGACAAGCGGCCCGCCAAGAAGGTCGACTCTCCCGGCCTGCTGTCGCCGGCGGGGGAGAGCAGCTTCCGCATCGGCTGGAGGAACGGCCTTGTCAAGGTGAAGAACCTGGACACGGGTAAGGAGCTGATGGAATGGAAGAACGACAAATACTTCCTCCCTACACACTACGGCCTCCGGGGAGACGCGACGTGGCGAGTCAGGGTGGAGGACGACGTCAACGGACTCGCGACCACGGGCCGACTGTGGGTCGGCGCCGGGATACGCGACGGCAAGTATAAATGGCTGGACACGGACATTCCGGTCTCCAACTGGTACACAGAGCCGATCAATAAAGGTCTTAAAAAGGACGACGACCCTAAATGCTGCGTCTCTACAGCTCCCATAATGATTAAGCATGAGAAAGATTTATTGAACCTATCGTGGGTAAAAGCTGACGGTTTTACAAAATTTAAATTTATGTGTGGAAGAGGTTAAACTTGACTTTTGTTATGTTTTAAGGGAATAAAAATTCTATGTTATTCGATTGTTCAAATTAATTATCATGGATGCCGGCGGCATTGTTGAAAAAAGGGAGGGGTGGTGGTGTGACTGTATCGGTTGGATATGAGGGTGCGTTACTCTAATATAGGGAAAGTTTTTTTCTGTAAAATTCGCTTGTAGTGTTCTCCCCCTTCTATCCTCTTTGAATCGCCGGGGACGTAAAATAGGATACTATGTAAACTCTTCCGTTCACTGTTAACTGGAAATGAGAGCAGACTTAAAAAATACCTGTTTTATCAATGAATACGTTTAGAAAGAACCCGAGGAGGTTGAAAGGATTTTCATTGAAAAATAACTAATTCCAAGAATGTTATTTAAGTATGAATGAACACAACTGTACAGTGTGCAGATTAAGTATGGAAACAAATGATTATTTTTAAACTGTAATGGAAAGAAATATTTTGTCTGTGGCATTGATTGTTGACAAAGGTTCCGGAATTTTCAACATAAAAAATTTTGTTTCAACCCGCCTACAGGGTGGTGGGTAGGGGCAGGGGTATCGACTGTTTCTTCTTTTAAGTGGTCTTCGACTTTTTTCATTGCTAAAGTAATGGCTCTACTTATAGCAGGTCTAGATCTCTTCAGTTTTTATATTTCTGACATTTTAAAATCATTGAGTTAACTCAAACAAAATTCAAAACAATCTTTTAAATTTTAACAAAACAGGGTCAAAACTTGTCATCAAAAGGCTTGCAGTTGGTCGCCATATTTTCAAAGTAGCAAGAATTAATCTTATGTACTTATTTTAAATTTTCCTTGAAATAAGATTTGTATTAGAAAATAAAACAGGTTTTATAAACACTTGTCAAATACGAATCTTATTTCAAGGGAAATAAAAAATAACTACTTAAGATTAATTCTCCCTATCTTGAAAAAAAAACAGCTCACAAACGTGACTCCATAGCTTGTGATCCAGGCGAAATTCTCGCTGTTGCCTCTTCTTTCGATGGGGACCCTGAGTGGGTCGGGCACCCACAGCGCGGTCCATACAGTGCGATCAGGGAACCATACTGGACCTTTGGCCCTGTGTCGCTCGCTCACGAAGACCAGAGATGTCCCCGTCTCGCGAACGATTTGGCACACCAGGGAGCTTGCCGCGATGCTCCCGTTTATGTTTCCCTGGATGACCCTCAGCGTCCGCGCATATCACTCTTCTTTGAGACCAAGAGGTCTCTGAAGGTCCGGCAGGCGCCGGAGCCTTGGACATGGTCCGACGGTCGCCCGACGGGTTGCCTTTTTGCAGGCCTCGCACGAGGGTGCCTGGCTACAAGCGGACGACTCGTGCGCAGCACCACCACACCAATGAATATCAATCAATCAATCAATCTTTATTGGTCATTTGGCATTTACATGCATTGACAGGTCAAAAAATTCCATGCATATACAATTGGTCATAATACAATAGGCTATCACAGATTTATAATTTCAAACGTCAAATAAAAATTAAACTAAAAACATTGACGAAGGCAAGAGTAGGAGTTACATAATATACTTAACTGAACATGCAATAGTCGACATAAATAATGTTATGCAAATTGACTAGCGTTGAATGATAAGCAGACAGAGGCAAGAGTAAAAATTACATGAAAAATTTGATTGAACATGCTATAGGTAACCTAATTAATTTAATGCAAATTGACTGGTGATGATTAATAAATTAAGCAGATGGATGCAAGAGTAAAAATTACATAAAATACTTAGTTGAACATGCAATAGGTGACCTACATAATTAATAATACACAAAGTTTGTGTATTCATTGACCACACCTCCAGCATGCCTCACTGAGGTCTGGACCCTTGTACTCTCGACGCGTGTGGCCCGTACTTACCGATTCAACGTTTTAGGTTATCCCCAGGAAATCCCTCTATTCACTGGATAATCCTTATGTCATCAACAATTTTTGCACAGTTTACACTGTTGAAAATCTAAATTTGTTTCTGACGGTTGACCAATGATTAAATCGTAATCTTCTTCAAAACGTTATGATTTGTCTACAAGTTCTAAATAGATAATTACTTCTTTCGTGAAAAGTTATTTCGGTTTTTTGTACGAACCTGTAATCACGCTTAATGCATCCTAGTTATTCCTAATCCAGAGCTTGTCTTGTCGGAGTGCAAAATAACTCTTTTTGAAGTGAAATCGTAAGCATTTTTTAATTTATCCAGGCATCGAATGCTCAAACAAAGGTGAACAGGGAAATGCATGGAACACAATTTTTGAATTTACAGCTTTGTTCTGACTAGTTAGGAAGTGAACACATCAAAAGTCCCCGTCCGTAGGCCTTGAGTGGGGAGAAGTAGGGGGGTCAGAAGGTGCCATTTTTAGGGTTTTCCTAAATATCTTGAAAATAAACAACTTTTAGTAATCCCTATCAAATACGAAAAATCAAGAAAATTAAATTTTCTTTAAGAAAAGTGTATAATATGTTTATTTTGGTGTCCCCATTTACAAGATAAGCACTATTGTTATGAATATTTAAAAAAATATTCCTTCAATACGAAATACATGTAAATTTTGGTGTAATTATTTAAAATTATATTTTTGAGCAATGCAGTCAAGCCCAATGGGGCAACGCTTTTTCAGCTGAAGGAAAACTTTTATGGTAGAAAAGCGTTGCCCTATCGACCATGTATATTACACACAAATTTATTTGTATTTCTCATGGAAGGTATGTATTTGTTAAAATATTAATAAAATTAGTGCTTATCTTGTAAATGGTTGAACCAAACTATATCTGTATATATATATTACTAGTGGCTGTTAGGGACAAAAGCCCCTAAAGATAAATTACAAATGCTGAATATTTCTGTGGTGCCTGGGTAAAAGGGGATAAGTTCATTTTTTGTGCAAAATGAGTTATGTGTAGCACTTTTTCCTCTCATTGAAATCTTTGACTGGGTAAAAGCGGATGATATGTTCTAGTTCTACCATAAAAGATATAATAACTTGTGTATAAAAGGAGCTAACTTATAAAATCAGAAGTGTAGTTTGGTTAGAAAGGGACAAGTAAGGGACTTATCCCGTTTTGTCCGATAAAATGCTGTTGGAGTTAAAAGGGACACATTAACTTATTCCTTTTTACGCGTATACTTATCCCCTATTTTAATATCAAGGTTAATAACACTAAAGCCTTAATGTTTTTTTTTGTATTTTCCCCCTTTTAATAATAGTTAAACACAGATAATAATAAATAGACATAATCTTCTATATTATTGAAAGAATTTCTGGGATTTTGTACAAAGCAAATCGACCCCTAGAAATTAATTTTTCTACACATATTTCGTATGAAATTAAAGCTATTACTCTCTAGATGTTCCTTTTGCGGGTTTGGAAAATATACCATGAAAAGCCTTCAGACAGGAGGCTTTTGAAGTTCCAGCGAAAGTGCTACTATCTGTTGTAAAACCTGTAAACTTTTCCCGATTAACATTTGTTTATAACGAAACAGCTGGTTTATTTGTTTGAATATTATCTGGCTAAAGTCAGATAATATTCATCCACATTATATTTTCCAAACCCGCATAAGGAATATCTAGAGAGTAATAGCTTTAATTTGATACGAAAAATGTGTAGAAAAATTAATTTCTAGGGGTCGATTTGCTCTGTACAAAATCTCAGAAATTCTTTTAACAATATATATAGATACGGGGGTACTTCCCTAGCGGGTAGAAATCCCCTCATAGGGACACTTCCCCGAGCGGATCGGATTCCCCCGAAATTAAAGGTCAGGAACAGGGCTGTGCGCAAAAAATGATCCCCATAAGAATAACATGAAACGAAATTAAATGAAAAACGCCTTTAACATGGGGAAAACCTGCCGATTGGACCTTTAAAACGATCGATTTACACTACTCGAATAGTGGCGTAGGTAGCATGTTCCCATCAATTATTCTGTAGTCAACAGAACAGTGATGGTGTGTGTAGAATATGTTATGTAAACGTTCTGAAGTTGTCTAAACTGTGAACGCTCCCCCTAACTACCCGTGTGGATCCCAGTGTATGAGGCACTAGAGGCTATGCTACAACTGGCGAGTTAAGTTACTACAGGTAGTTGTGTTGGTGGCATGTTCCCTTTAATCATTCAGTAGTCAACAGAACAGTGATGGCGAGGGGAGCAAATTTGATTTAAAGTATCAGTTGTCACCAGAACTATGACGGAAAACTGGTATGATGTCACTAATGATGACGTCACAGTATTAAGATTTTATCGTTATTTTAAGTATGTTTCACATTACAAATATAATGAAAGTATGTTACACTGTTAATATCTATGATTCATGTTACTTCTGGGATCCTCAATGTGTCATCTGGGATCCTCTCAATACTAGAGTGGATCCCAGGATATGAGGCATTAGAGGCTACAACTGACGAGTTAAAGAAACTGCAGGTAGTGGTGTAGGTACCATGTTCACTTTAAACATTCCGTGGTCGTCAGAACTGTGACAGCTCCTTCTCAATACTTGAGTGGATCCCAGGGTATGAGCACAGAGTAACCATGAGGCACTAGAGGCCGTGCTACAACTGGCGAGTTAAGTTACTGCAGGTAGTTGTGTTGGTAGCATGCTCCATTTAATCATTCAGTAGTCGTCAGAACGACAGCTCCCTCTCAATACTTGAGTGGATCCCAGGGTATGAGCACAGAGTAACCATGAGGCACTAGAGGCCGTGCTACAACTGGCGAGTTAAGTTACTGCAGGTAGTTGTGTTGGTGGCATCCACTTTTCCATTTAATCATTCAGTAGTCGTCAGAACGACTGCTCCCTCTCAATACTTGAGTGTAACCCACGTTATAAGGCATGCAGTTAAGATACTGCATGTAATAATATAAAGTTAAAGCCTCCAACCCTCGCAATTTTTCATGTAGGCTTATGACCTTCAGGGTATACTGTACACTAGACATTGACAATTATGTTGTCTATGTTGTCAAATCAGTTCCTTCGGGCTCTTGTTTATATCCAAAATTAATACCTTAAGTGGATTGGAAGCTATGAGAAACTATGTAATAAATGGTGTCAGGAAACTGGCACATACTTTCTCCCTTAATGTAATTTAAAATTATAAAACTTATATAATGAAATAAAACTAATTAACAATTAACTATCACACTAATACATACCAAATGTATATTTTCTTCAGAAATTATAAATTTTGTGAAATTCAAAAATTTGAATTTTTATCACTTAAACCCCCATTACTTCTGAACCTGAATTTTTACAGACATGCGGGTGGTGTCATTTTGTTTGTCATCTTAAGCACTAAAAACTATAAAACTTTTATCAAAATCGTTAAAGCCGTTTTTGAGAAATTTGGATTTTTGTCATTTTTTAATGGTTTTTATGGGGAAACTACCATTAAAAATAAAAAATTCAAAAAAAATGGAAAGAACGCCTGGAGATGCCATGGTTTCATACCTACATGCCAAATTTCATGAAAATCGGACGACTGGTGTCGTCTGTAGCTTTGTTTACATACACACACACATCCACACGGACGGACGGACACCACTCCGAAAACCACTTTTTTGGATTCAGGGAGGACTAAAACAAATATTTCAACTAACTACTCAAATTTGAACAATTTGACGTAAACAATACTTTCTCCATATATTATGTATAGGGGGGAGAAAGTAAAAATACGAAACGACAGACCAAAACACGAGCATTTCACGACATATTTTTGGAGGATTTTTCTTGA
The DNA here is from genome assembly GCA_035578135.1 of Flexamia atlantica. NCBI lineage: Eukaryota > Metazoa > Arthropoda > Insecta > Hemiptera > Cicadellidae > Flexamia > Flexamia atlantica. Next base: position 22,610,339 of record JAQJVK010000015.1, on the reverse strand, counting down.
TTTTCGACAGAGGAGTCGATTCTCAATGTTTCCGACGTACCTTTATGAACACAAAGATTTCACCAGTTTAATTAAATAATTTTTACCATTTATCATGGGCAGCCATATTTTTATTCCTTATCAAAATATCTTAGTGAGCAACTAGATAGATCTTAATAAAGTAATCCATTATTTTACCAATAATTTACACATCTCTTCTACAGTAAAAATATTTAAAACCCATCTTAACGATAAAAAACTAATAATATATGTTTTGTTTCATTTTAACACTTTTTTACAAAAAAAGAAGTAATGCATGATTCACCAACCGCATTCATAAGTTACTTACATGTTAGGTTTTCAGCACTGCATTACCTCTGGCCAGCTTTTATAAAAGGGAATAACCACAGAAAGGTTGTTTAATTAATGTGATTTAAACATTCGCCGCTTACAGTGATTCCCTCGCCCTCTCGGCTGTGGTTCCGACCCCATCTTTGCTCGCCACATTTACCGGGCTCAGCAAGATAAACTCTAGCGGTTTTTTTCTACGCAGTTTAATATATTCCGGCTTATTTTATATCTCACTAAAATTCCTAAGGCTGATTGTATGTTTTAATACGACCAAAATAATGAAAACGTTTGTCATACCGTATGCTATTTCAAAGTTACTATGAAAGTATGCTATGAAAGTTCTTTGTTTATTTGTCATGGTATGTTGCTTTTTGTAACTAAAAACCTTCTTTGCTTTTCGCTTGAATGTTCTTTAATGGATTGGTGCTTTATGTGTTTGAAGGGTAGCAAGGTCTGATGACAGTTAGTCGCTACTTTCAATCGGTACATGATGCTTTTTGGTTTGAAAGCAAAAGAAAGTAAAGTATAATAATTGGGTAGCAGGAGATTCTGTAAGCGTTTTATGTTAATTGAGCACTTTACCCCCAAAATCTAACTATAACATGCTTTATGTCATTTAGTTAACCAAGTGCAACTAATTACTAGAACTGAATGCGATATCCTCATGATTACTTCGAATTCAATCCAACATTTAATACGAAAACACGTATTAATGTATTGTAAACTTTAATACGAATACCTAAAATTTAAATATAGACAAACAAATAAAAAACCTTCTCATTTCGTAAAAAAAAACCCTAAATTGGATTCTTAACTAACTTATTTTGGATTAGCAAACACTGTGCACCATCACTAGAGATACCTGTTCTTTTGTAATAATCTAAGGAATTATGTATAAACAGCTGGAGATGAAAAACTGCTGATGGCGAAGGTAGTTTTCGCGGTAAATATTTAATCTTGTTTAATTGAATCTGTGCCCGAGGTTATCCGCGCCTAACTACACCACTTTGCAGCTCTCACCTCGGGATTCGTGCTTTAAACTTTATTTCGAAACATATTGTTTTACCTCTTCATTCTTATTTGTTAGAAAACCGATCTGCTGTTGTGTTTGTTGATTGTTGAATTGTTTATGTTTATACATTTCAAAGACGTGTCAATAGATTTATTCAATCTGATCGTCTCATTATAAAATTTTCAGGGTTGTTTTTAATACTAATAAAGGAATTATTTTTTCGGTAGCGTCTTATATCTACACAGAAGGGTTTATTATGAATAATGATTGATCTAAATTTAATATCATTTCGGCATGTAATGTTCGTTTCTTTGGCTGATTTTTAAAGTTTGATTGTATTGTTTTCGGCTCACTTGTTCACGCACATTCTTTAGTTTTGAATTAACTGTTTGATTTGGTGGAAGTAGATATCTATATTGTAATGACGAGCTATACGGTACTAAATAAATATTTCCTTTTTTGGGAGTCGGAAGCCATTACAGCATAGTTTTTGCCAAATTTGAGAAACATTTGCATACTAAAATGGTTATTTGTTGATGTTTAATTTAGTCCATTGTACACAAACCTGATATGGTTGTGAAATATTGTAGGGTCAAAGCCAGATACGGGACGATTTGATCATTTATGGATTGAAAACTCCGTGTTCAAGTTTTAAAATTCGTCACCTCTGAAAATCGGCTACCATAAATAACAATTTGGTGACTGATGGATAAAGCTGTTTCATTTAAGGCCAATAGTCCCATTGACTATAAATAAGCTACTTTTTAATTTGGGTCCTCCAAATTTACAGAATCGGTTCAAAATATAACGACTCAAGATTAAACCCCAAAGTAGGGTTAACCTTAAGTTCCAACTTAGAAATTTAGTCCCATAGATTATAAATTTATCAGAAACGAGATATACCGAATAATAGAAATTAGTTTCTATATAAATAAATTTAAAAGTATATCATTTTTATTTTATTCAGCATGTTTTATATAAACCAGGCAGGCAAATATAATCGTAATGACAATTATAATGTGAGAGCAGATTATAACGCACGCACAAGATGCGAGACTTTCAACACCACTCCCAAGTGTTACAATTAACTTCAAACCCGCGAGCAAACTTTAATACGACTCCACTGGGGAGAAGCAATGCAGTATTAACATTTCGGTTAAACTGTTAGGCGTATACGTTCTCCGCGTGGAACAAAATTAAACTGTTCACCGGCCTTTTTGTATTTCACCGTAGCAATTTTCTATTTATTCCTTAATGTGAAGTGTGTTTATTTTTTATGCGCATCACTGGGATCTGGTAAACTAAAATTTAGAGAAAACTTTGAATGGGAAACTTTGAATGGGAAATTGATCTAAATTTATTTTATTTATAAATGTAGTATTCTTTTCTTTGGGTAATTTTTATACGTTGATTTCAGCTCACTTTTTCTCCCACATTCTTCAATTATGAATTGATTTTTAATTGGGTGGAAGCAGTTATCCATCCTAATACTTTGTAACGACAAGCTATACGTTAGCATTTAGTCTAACCAAAAGTCGTTCTTAGGAAGTCATTCTTAGGAATACCCATTTTCGGGCCATTTTCCTTCTTTTTGCATGGTATACCCCCCATACGAAATTCAAAGAAAAACGTGATTACAAATGGAAAACTAAATGTTAAAAGATTGTGTGAAATCTAATTCAATAAGCTTTGATAAAATAAAACTTAACATACAAGAGAAACAGTATGGGCTGGGCTCAACTTACTTGAACTGAATTAGGAAAAATATTCCACCCTTGTATAGTTCACTAATGGTACAAAAACTACTTTGGGCAAGCGTTGCCATTTTCACTGTCACTGGAACAGTCTAAGAATAGTAGGTGCATATCTCAGGTACGAGTTTCACACCTGATCTTCTGCCTATACAGGTTATGTTTATACTACTTATTGTTTATACGTTTTGCCCAGGTTTAGTAAATGAGCTTCCAAATGATTTAACATGGGCGAAGATCAGTTTTGTTTTCGGTACTCGGTTTAGGTTTTGATCTCAATCCGTTATCAGCTATCAACCAATCGTGTTGAACTCAACCGATGTACAGTTTCAACAACTGTCAGTAATGATGAAACATCGATAACAAACAATAACCGAAACCATTGCCATTATATTCGATTGTCTTACGACCAATAAAGCATTCCAAACGTACATAACTAAACTGAAATTAAATCAAACATAATAATGCTGGCCAAAATCTAAGTTAAAGCGTAACTGTGAACTACTAACTAAACAACTTACCTTATTTCTCATCATCCGCCATCTTGTACTAAAATACTATCGCTAAATATATATGTTCATTGAGTAACAAAACCGATATAAAATACAATGGAATCGGATGTCAAGTTCTATCCAACAAACAATACATCGAACTTCAACTATCGGTAGATCGTTCGATATTATTTTCTTAGAAATCAGATGTTGAATCGTCTGCTATTGGAACGAACGGCAGAAGATCAGGTATGAAACTCGTACCCATATCTCATATGTAAGAAAAGGTCGATATATGTGTAGCTCATTTCACTTCCACAACAAACAGAATTAATGTAATTACCTGATTCAAATGGAATAAAATTGAAACATTAATCACTACCCCGATCGAATGTTTTAAGCCTCTGCAAACCAACCAAACGCGAAAAAGTTAATTAGTGAATGTTTCGAATACCTAAATTAATGTGTCAGATTCGTAATCACGATTTAAAGCAAGTCATTAAAGTGGGGTGAATTATTGTTTTCATTATTTCAGTATGCAGAGGAGCTATAAATATGGCAATTCATCAATCCATTCCAATTCCCCACGTTTTGTATGATTTTTAAGATTTTAGGTAGGCCAGTATATTTCTTAAATTAAAAATGAATAAATATTAATTTTGATACCTTAGATTATATATGCAATTTTTTCTTTTGCTTTAGCATCATTTTACTCATTATTTTTTACGTTTTGTTTCTATATTTATTGCATTTTATTTTTCTCAGTCCTTGAAATTCTAGAGCCCCCCCTTTTTTTTTTCTAGAGTCCTTGAAATTATTAATGTTCCGTTCAAATAAAAAAGGCATCTCCTTTGACAAATTCTAATCATTCCAGTCAGTGTAATGTAAACTCTTTGAATGTATTTGGTATTAAATAACTGTCTTACGCTAGTGAAAGGAAGAGAACGAAAAGGCTAAAGTTGCTGAATTATAAATGAGTGTTTAGATTCCTGCTGGCACCGTCGCATCATAAGGAGGTACTCCTATATTGAACTGCTCCGACTCTTACTACTCAGTCTTCATTTATTACCGATAAAGTACATTTAAAACCACTTAAAGATCAAAACACTTCTCTTCTTACTTTACAAATATTCGGAGAAAAATGTTTGTTTATTCTTCCTAAACAGCGGAACTATAACGTGAAAGATTAGATTATATAGCTAAATCTTTTGAGACACGAACAGAAAGGAGGAAGAAGTTGACTTCATCAAGTTGACATATGTACTGGATTTTTACAAAATCTCACAATTTCACATTTTTATGGCATTAAACCTGCATACTTATTATTCCTATTCTGATGGAGGAAATAGTTGTACGCTCATTTGAGGATTTAAGTTGATTCTACTTGATTTGAGGCTACGTCTTTATAGACCGGGAGCTGGGATGTCAAAATTTACGTCATCAGGTGCACATGTAAAAGCTATTCCTTTTTGAAGAGGCATCCTGGGGGGTGCCAAAAATGCGTTTTTGAGCCCTCAATCTGGGGGCTTTCTCCAAGGTGGACAAACTTGAAAATAACCCATAAAAATGGGTGTTTTGCTATTTCCATGTAGAACAATTAAAATTATCAAATTTTAGTTCACACCATTGGATTCAGCTTAAAAAAACAAACAATTTGGTATGTTGAATCATTGCTCTATGTTCATCGGTTACCGAGATACTGTGGGTGATGAAACCAAAAACGTCGTCCTATGTTAACCTTATGGGAAATAGATCAAATCGTATAACTCGCTTATGTCTCAACATATCTTGATAAAACTTGATATGTGGCTTCATTTAGTTAACAACTATTGTATATTAGCCTGAAATTCCCCAGGCTAATATACAATAGCAATTTATTTTGCTTTTCCGTGGCAGTAAAATTGCACACATTTTTCCCATGTTATTCTTATGGGAAGAAAATAAATGCCTATATCATCCTTATCTTTTTAACATATAATGATACAACTTGGCATAAGGCTTCTTCTAGTCGAGGTTTATTGGATATTGACTTAAAACCACCCATTTTTAACATACCTGTTGCAACAAACCTGCAAACTTGATCCCCTTGTTATTCTTATGGAGAATACAAAAAAGTCACATTCAAGTTTGTCCACCTTGGAGAAAGCCCCCAGATTGAGGGCTCACAAAGCTATTTTTGAATCCCCCTAGGATGCCCCTTCAAAATGGCACAGCTTTTGCATGTGCACCTTAAGACGTAATTTTTGACCTCCCAGCCCTCGATCTATTATGATCGATTCAAATATTTGAAATTGAATGAGTATGCAAGTATGCTGCAACTGGGATAAGTTATATTTTTCATTCTTCATTGAGTGGAAGCAGACCTTTTGGCGCAATGATCGAGGGTGTGACAGAATGTGAAAGGTTTCTTAGTTTGGGTATTCAGCGCTAAGGTCCCGGAGGGGAAATTTCAAATTTTAGTTTAAACATTTGGAATGTTCTTACAAGTTAGTCATCGAAATAATACAAGAATTATACCTTACTGTACTTTTTTACCTCCTTTGCTTGGGCCGGGTTGACTGGAGTAATAGCGTCATTTACAATTAATATTTATTTGTTTGTTGAGTGAGTAAAGTACTACATTGTCTTATGGGTGAAAATGTTGGCGCCTGAGCATTGCTAGGGAGGCAATTTTCACGAGGAAGACACAGTGCTCCCTCTCGAATTACAAACAATTACTCTCAACTTACATTCAGCATTTTTCCCCTTCCTGTAATAATAAACACCCAATCTATTAATATCTATTCCGAAAACTCTGTAAGTAACAAACATTATCCATTTTGTATCGTTCTGCCACCACCACCTGCATCCTGGTAGCTGCGACCATTTATGCACCAGCGATCAGCTATAATTGTAGCAACGCTTCCATGCTTGATTTTTAGACGTTTTCACAGCTGATTGTCGTTAATGTTGTTTTTGTTTGATTATTCCTGCACTAAATATGATGTTAGCGCCTATGAATTCGTTGAGCTGCAACGTATTTGCATGTGTGCGTGGAAATTAGAAGATGAATTTTCTGAATTCATTTCAATGTAACCACAGAGGATTCTTCTCTGTGTTGTAACTCATGGATTCACTTTGTCCCGATGAAGTAATCACTATACTCCCGATGAGAGACAATAGTTATTTGTGCATCTAGGGACTAAAGTGCAACTTTTTCTCCTTGAGGGAAACTGTTGTCGCCCGATGGCGGAGCCTAGGGCGACAATTTCCCGAGCGAGAAAAAGTACTTTAGTCCTGTGATGCACACAAAATTTTTCCTCCACCTACACCATTAACAATAACTAGGTATTACACTGTAACTTTACCTTCAGCTGATCCTTTGCTTCAACAAACTGCATTAAAATCACATAGCCTGTATAAATAAGTAATGCAAGGTATTTAGGCTTTAATTTTAACCATTTTATTTACACTCTTCTTAAAAAATACTCTAGGCCTAACTTATTTATTCACAAATATGCAGGAATGTAGCCTAAACTACAGCAAACTCAAAATGGATACGCTGTCCTGTAAACAACGGAAACGGACGGTCAGATGCTGTGACACTCTCTTCAACATAGAGAAATAAATTGAAATCGACAGTGTTGCCATATTTTCTCACTGTCCACCGCGGCGTTGCCGGATTTCTTCCCATGTATTTCTTATGAGATTACTTTTAGTCCCATGGGAGTAAAAGTAGATTACTTTTAGTCCCGTGGGACTAAAAGTAAGTAAGTAAATCCCATGGAGTATAAACTAGTACTTTAGTATTCTATTCCAGGGACTAAAAGACGACTATAGATAGTAGGCGGAGGAAAATTGTTATTTTACCTACCCATTACAAGGAGCGTCTAAACAGAGCAAGTGGGGAAAATCTTTTATACAACAATATTTATATACTTTTACTAACTACTTTTGTACGCAAGGAAACCGTTGTAAGATTTTTTTTATTTATATCATAAATAATCAAAAATAATTAAACTCTGAAAATCACATTACAATTTGTTAATTGAGCAAACATAAAACATTTTTCAAAGCATTTGTTTTAAAAATAAACGGGGTATAAAACATCGATTCTGTGTAAAGTTAACATTTTGCCTCGTGTGAATGATAAGAGCAGTTAAGGAACCGAGGCCCAAAGGGGACATAGTGGGGTGGCAACACTGCTGGTGGGGGGGGGGAGATGATCTTACTGAAACTTTTATATGTACTCAGTAGCACTCTTTCCCTACTTGACCAAACTGAGACACGCCTGCCTTGCCCTGTAGTCTACTGAAGAAACACCAGGCTTATTTAGTTGTAGTTTTATGTGAAACGTAAATTGTTGTGATATATTAATTTATTTAGCAAAATGTTTTTAATATGTGATTTTGTTCAGCTTGTTGAAGTAACTAAAATGGATGTCATTTGAAAAAACGTAATTTGTTATTTTCTACGGATTTAATTGTTGGTACAAATATGATGAAACATTTAACAACAGTTGGACGAATCGATTGAATTACAACACAAAATGACGGAAAGAAATGTGATCAACACTTGTTCCAACGCGTGGACCTATCTATACTGGCTTATGTCCCGGATTCTGGTCTATACCAAAAATAATAGCTCAATTTTTAATTATAGAACCGTACGTGAAGTTTTATTGCAATCGAAATTTATTTTTAATAATTTTTTCTTATAGATTCATTAAAAGGAAGAGAAAATAAAACGAACAACCATTAAAAATATTCGTCGCTATACTAGATCAATTTTCTTCTTTGAATCATTTACCTTCATACATCGCTTTTGTATTAAATAGTACGCTTTTTGCATTTTTAATCACTATTTTATTCGTGACAAATCAGTAAAGAATCATTTTTATCCCCAAACTATAGCCTAAGCGAACAATACGAATGAAACACAAATTCCTGTCACTAGATATCGTTAAGATTCCAGACGTGAAATTTAAAAACAAAGTGTTTGAGACAAGTTGCTCAAAGACATTCCGCAGTCAAGATTGTCTCTTATAGTGTAACAATTAGCCTTTCGCCCTGCAGCCAACGTTAACTCGGAGTTTATTTGGTATTTACTGGCAGGAGCGACTTCCACCCACCGTTTCATTTACCTCTTTGTTGGCTTCACTTTTGTGAACAGTCTTGTAATGCGGTTGGCAATTTATAATACTAGTTTATGCAACGATTGTATTACGAATGTCTTTAAGCCATGAGCGAAATTTCGCGAGTGTTCTAAATATCTCACAAGTGGCTTAAGATCATAATATAATCGTTGCATACACTACTTTATCTACGACCAATAATATGCAAAACAATTAAACTAAATTTTCCCCTAAGCTAAACTAAACTCATGACTTTTACTAATGATGGAATAGGTCAACTCAAATTTGAAGTTAGGCACATAAGCAGACTTGACCATGAATCGTTGTGGAACAATCAGCTATGGAATAAGTCAACTCTCATAGAAAACCTGAAACATGAATCGTAATGCAACAATCAGCTGATGTGTGAATTGCGTTATTTCTATTGTGACACTTGTTAAATGCTGACCTGTCATTGGTCTAGAACCTGTATTCTAAAGTGACTCCTGTAGGCCTATTCTAAATTTTTCATTAGATAACTGGTTGGTTTTTGGTTTTTTAATGTAACATTATAATGTTTATTGTAATTGGTGCTTATTGCAATGGTCGTAGATAAAATGTACCAGATAAAGACCTAGGGTGCTTAAAATATAGTTAAAATACTACATGTAGTGGTATTTTTGCCATCAGAACTTTGTAACCTTCAGTCTTTCAGCATATTCTTTGCTGAGCTCTGATTGGATTTCAACAGGTACCTATTCTGATTGGCGAATTTTTAATTTCTGTCTTCCTTGAGGTTATATTTTGTTATTTAATCCCAATTATCTCCTCCCTTACCTGAATGATTGAAGTATAAAATTGAACCATTTGACATCCATTACTGGATCAAGGGACATTCGAGCAAAATCTTCGCTAGCTGATCGGAAAGTGGCAAATATTTAGTATCCTTCTACAGGTACCCAAGTGGCTGTAGCCTACGCGTATGTTAGAGAAGAATATTCCAAAAATATCCGATTTACCAGTAGCACCATGTCGGTGCCGCAAGATGTTCTCGATGATGTGTTACTTAGACGTGCCTTCTTGGTGTAATGGCGTAATCAATTCCGACTTTGCTGCTATAAACTCTGCATACCTTGCCTGGTATCGTTGTGCAAGCAATAAAATAGTAGTAATATTGCATTATCAACCTTACTTTTTCTACTTTTATTTTTGTAAAAAATGTATTTTTGTGTGACAACAGTTTACATTTTACGGAATCCAGCTGATTTATAGTTAACATGACTGCCTAGTTTGTTTATAAACAGATAAATATTTATACTTTGTACATTTAAAATCATTTCAGACAAGGTCTGATTCCTTTAGTAATGTTTTTCGAAGTACAAAGGGCATATATTATATTGATTATGGGTAGAATGATATTCTAAACGTATATTACCTGTTTTATAAGGATAATTTGATTCTGGCCTTATTTTCAGAACTTATTATATAAATAAAACTAAAAAAATTATTATCCTTTACATTGTTTGCTATGTTTTTAAAACGCTTCATAATAAAAGTTTAGCAAACATGTTTCTGGTAGTCCAAATATTGGGTCGAGCACAAAAACTACATCTTTGTTTTATTCTTAGTAATATAATTTTTTAAAGTTTTACATATATAATGTTACAAATATCTAAATTATATTTTAAACCCTAAATAATATTTAAGCGTATTGATGATCCAACTGATCAGTTAATTACAGAACGACAACAAACCATTTCCATCTGAAATGCACAAAGAGCCGTCTGCTGACATTGTTTTGATTGTCATCCCACAAAACCTGTTGCTTGAAATCGCGACTGACTCACCGCAAACATGATTGCGTGGCTGTGGCTTTAGGGGAAGGCTGGTAAACTCAGATACCTAGCTTGATCCAACAAAACAAAAAAAACGATTCGTTTTTATTCTTATATATATATATATATATATATATATATATGTATATATATATATACAGTATATATATATATGTATATTCCTTAGCCTCTCTTTTAATTCTTGACCGGAAGTTTAACTAAGGAGATTTTTAACACTTTACAATTGTTTCAGTGATATTTCAATATAATTTCCTATATCAATATTGCACCTAAGAGTTCCTACATGATTGTTTATAGTTGATTGAGTTTATGTGATTAATGTGTAATTCAAATTAATTTCACTGAACAAACCGCTATTCTTGCGTCCCGCATTTTTTATGTATCCTAGGATATTTTATAAACGCTCACATTTGTTTCTGATTTATTTTATGTAATGAGTATTTACTACCCTTAGACTAAAATTTAGTAAAATATAAATCTACAATTGATGTTAAAATCCAATTTATGAAACCTAAGAAAAGTTTAATTATGCGTGTACTCAAATCATCAAGTTTGGGTATCCATTTTCGTTTTAAAAACCCTCTATTTAGTTGCAAATTTTAAATAGTAAGGACATGTTTAAGCCAGCCCCAATATAGTACAATTCCAGACTCCATTCTAAACAGAGAATAAAAAAGCGTAAGCGTAATAGAATTGTATGTATATAATAGTGTATTACTGTGAGGAATCCCACCAACAATCAGGTAGTTATGTCGCAGTCTATAAGAAGAAAAATGAACCTAATTTTTCCTGTGTATGCCCTCTTTACATTACATACCCCTAGAATTTACACCCCTTTTATTCTTGAACGTTACTTAAATTATTCTCCCCGCTGTATTGTACCTTCCCGATCATAAAAATCATATTTTTTTAACTGGATGCTTTTTGTATATAAAACTCCAATTTTTATGTTACAACACTTATTTTAGGATCTATTTTTCCCCTCCAAATGAATTGAAATTTGAATTATCAATGTATGGAAAATATTTTACCAACTCTTCTTATCTTAATTCAGTGGCTAACCAATAAGTATTGATTTTTAATTATTTCTTTATGTAATCTCCCCTTTAGCTTACTTAAAATAACCGGGATTGAGCAGCATTGATGTGATTAAAAAGAGTATAAAAATATAAATTATTATCTTTAATAAAATGAGATTTGTATTGTGTTAGAGAATGAAAGAGATAAAGGACGATACCTTAGGTGTAGTTGGGTTTTCAGCTGCAGACGTTCATACACAATATATTAAGCACGCTCTAAATTTCAAGTGCACCATAAAAATTCACCTTGCATCATAGAAAGTATTGAGGAATTAGCAATTAAAAACTAAAAATTCAGTATTGTGAAAGCTTAAAAGGATAACTGAAGTTCCTTCCGCGAAGATTTAAATCCGACAAAAATCCAACACAGAGCAAGAAAGGATCATTTACGGTATAAAATATTCACTATTTCTAATTGCCGAGAACCCAGAATATCCGTCACTTTGTACTCTCGCTCTCTAAGCCTTGATTAAGAATGTCTTCATCCAGGGTGTTCTGTTAAAACAGTAAATATTCTTATCACAACCTTGTATTGTTAACTTAGTATTTAGTTTATATGTTTTGAAAAAAACATACAAGATTCATAAAAACAAACTTTTAATTTTTTAATGTCTGTAGCAACTTAGTTTTTTTGAAACCAACTAAACGCTTTATTTATTTAGACTAAATTCAAAGGTAGAAGTAGGCTAATAATATTAAGCTGAATATAACAGCTAAGTTCAAAGCTATTGATAATAGATTTATAGTTTTATAGCTACAGGTTAAATCATTCTTGGTGTTGTAGAGATATTTTCTAATCATAATATAATATCATTTCAAATACGAAATGTTTGATTTTCTGTAATTATGTCAGCAGTTAATCAGATAATAGCTTTTGGTTACAATAGCCATCAGTTATTATTGCATGTTAACGATTCGGAGTCTAGCTCCTCGTAACTGTTGTAACCATAATCTAATACATTTGTTATACTACTAATTTAATTATAATCATTATCTTAACTAAATTAATAGAATCAAAAGGATAAATATTAGTTCTCTATAGTTTTAACTATGACTTTATTTTTTTTCTGCAGATTTATTTGTTGGAACAATCATTTAGAAACATTTAACAGCAGTTGTGCGAACTTAATTTTGTACCATTGATTGTATTATAGCACAAAATGACAGCACAAAATTTGATGAACACTTGTTCGACCAAGTGGGCCTATCTATACTGGCTTTATATCCCAGATCATATTTTAAACCAAAAATAATAAAATACTGATCAGCTTATAGATACATTCCAGGAATCAGAGTTTAAAATATACAACAGGTTTCATATTTATAACTTAGGAATTTCAGTTACCAAACTTCTTAGTAAGATAATTATACAGTGAATAAATAATCTTATTAAGCAATTTCATGAAAATATTTCTCCTTCAATGTAAATTTGTCTGCTTCTGTTTGGTTTCCAAATCTCGCACTATTCCTACTTTGTTCGACAAGAAAAATAACAATATATGTTTGACTGTTTCTGGTATAAAAAAATATACAAATACTAAAACAATAGAAAAGAGTTAACTGTTGGTCAAAATCAAAGGTAAATAAAACAATTAAATGTTTAACACACATATTTTTCAAATATTCGGGGTCCCCCTACTATAATAAACAAAAATCATAATATTTAATGAATTTATTACATAGTAATAGTGATCATGGCTTCTAAAAATCTAGAAAATGACGTTTTGCCTTTTTTCAGGGCTTGTTAGAGCAAGTAACACAAGAGTCTAGGAAATTACCTCATAAAAACTTGCCCGTAACTACTATAAAGTTTAGAACACCCATCAAATATGCAAGGTCAGTAGTATTCTGTCCCTTGGCACTAAAACTTGTTTATATTATGAATTTCATAGTTATACATTTAGTTTATGTCTCTAATGCCAAGATGCTTGTTGTAGTTGTAACGGTATTTTACTAAATTTGAATATTAAAGCTTTAATGCGTAATAGTTGCATCAGATGAATTATTTTTCCAGTTTATTAAATTATGAGACTTATCATCGATGATTATTATTAATCTTTATCGCTGATAGTATAAAAATTAAATTCGTGCCAAAACAATTTTCAAAATTCCCAATTTGCAAAGCCAATAGAATTAAGGTAATTGATTGTAAAACTAAAAGGTCAATAAAACAATAAGTGGTTTAAAATTGGTATTTTTCAAATATTCAGAGTCCCTATATCATTAAACAACAAAATACTAACTTTTGTATGGCACTTCTATTATATTTTTTATTAATATTTTCATCCATCACCATGAATTCATTTTGTTTATTTATTGACGATGTTTTTAATTAGATAAAACCCCTTTAAATTTCATTGACATCTGTACACTCCGAGTATGCCGTTATTATAAAAAAAATAGTAATAAAAAGTGTTGCTCCACTGTATAAAAGCAAACAGGACTGATACAAGGTAAGGACCTTCAGACAACAGGGGGTAGATGGTATCACTTAATTTTACTCTATATCTGAGCAAGAATAATCTTAAATACATTTCCAGCTAAAGTGAAGACTCGTTTCTTGTGAAGCAAAATGTACTGTAAATATATAGCTTTGTTACTATTAAAACTCTCTGGTCGGATCAATCGAATAAATTTAATTTTATCTTTATATTATTCCTTGTACAACGGCAGTAGTTTAATTTTAAATATCCACTTAATTGTTAGAAGAAAGAGCTAGGTTTCTTTTGACTTGAAATCTAATAAATAATTTTTCACTTATTTGTAAAAATATATACATCAATTATTGTTTTAATACATACCAATCTATTTATCATTTGTTCGTGTTATGTAAACAATTAGTACTGCTAGTAAACAAGCACATAAAAAAAATCGTAAGTACAACTTAAAAACAAATTTGCAAACAAAACAAGTAAACAGTTTCTTTAAGAAATGGCTGAAATTACATTGCATCGACAAGAAAGTATCTTGATAGTACAACTAAATATTCATTTTAATATTAAAATTGTCTCTACAATTCAAGGAATCTGCTTCTGAAGGGTAGGTGTCAATCTAGTCCCGTTTAGTTTTACTTAAGGAGGTAATATACCAGGAAACGTCTGCATCATTAAGCTTACTCTAAACTTTAATCAGATTGATATGATTAGTATAGTCTACAGGAGACATATTATGACCAGGCAGCAAATGTTAAGTTCTATATCTTTTTTATATTTTCAAGAGGATTTGACGTTAGTTTGTGGTTTTGTGTTCATATGTTTTACTAGGCAAATTTCATAACTTACTAATATTTATGCTTGGGATAAAGGGAAAAAAATCATAGCAAAAAGTCTTTAAGATTTTTTTTTTTAGTTCGATGAAGTAAAGAAGTAAAGAAGTAAGTAAGTATTGAGACTTTGAACTACGACATTTCTCGCAACGAACCATGTTTTTGTAGTCGTAATTTGGAGATGCGGTCCTGCAAGGTAGTGTAAGAGTGCGGGGGTGAAGGGGGATGTTGCCTTTTGAAACATTTATATGTACTCAGTAACACACATCCCTTGACCGTCCCACCCTCGTTGCCTCTTACCGCTTTTTATTTCTTACACCGAATGCTTCTAAGATGTTTTTATTCGTGTTTCTAAGCCACAGAAAGGGGGAACTTTTAATAGTGCTTAAAAGTCTTGCAGCGCAATGTACGTGATAACATCTAAAATTACTATTTGTATAACGAAGTAAAAGTGAAATAGGTACCACTTTTAAGAGTAGATTAGAATAGTATATACTGTCATGATAAAGAGTCTTGCATAATTATTCACGATAAGTGTGTCAAAAAGTATGTTTTCGCCATGATCACTTTGTTATATTTTTGTAGAATATCTTAGTTTCGAATGAGCAAAATAGAAGTTATTTAATCAGTTGCAAAGGGCACGTTTGTTTATTTTTTTCTACAAAATTACAAGACGTACAACGTAAATGAAACTTAGATTTTGTAATATAAAAAAAAACTATAAAAATAGGAAGGATTTTGGACATACAAAAGATTTTTATTTAAGAATTATCTCCTATGTTTCCCTATCGGTACGATTATTTTATTTCTTGGAAAACGCATTTAAAGGAGATTCCTCCGACAATATGAGGAGCGATATTACCGAAACGAACGCGTTATTTGAGCTAGTTGAATAACAACGAAATGTGAAAGCATTATAAAAATATAACTGATATCTAAAATACATAATTTTCAATGATTGGTCATAATTTCATTGATTAAAACGAATGACAAAATTCAAAAGTCATTTATTTTTACAATTTTAAGTTTGATTCCTCCAAGTATATTAAATATATATAAAATGTAATTTCTAGACATGTATATTGACAAAACTAAATTCTTCGTAAAATATATTTTTTTAAATTCAGAAATGAATGTGATTGTGACATTTTCGCGATCTATTAAGCATTTCAATTATGAATCAAATCATCACATCTTGAACGACATTGAAAACCCAAAATTTAGTTTATATTAAGTTTCAAAAGCAAACAACTCTGCTAAAATACTTAGAGACCTAAAGTACCACATATGTTTCAGTATTACTTTAAAACATTGCTGTGTTAAGAGAAGGAATTGTTCTAAAGCGGAGTTATGTAAGGGGTAATGAGGTCCGTTGTTAATTGCTGAAACAGTAAACAATACAGGATTTCACACGCGAAAAACTTTCTCTTCGTGTTTTCTAATATTACATGTTCCTCAAGTATTTTTTTTACGAGCGTAGCAGCAGTTAGTAAACTGGCAAAGCTGTTTATGTTGGTTTTTTGTTATTGGCACTATTGTTGAGGGACTTGGGGAACTTTAGGACTTGAACTGAGGGTCCTTCAAGTTGCTGGTGGATGAGAAATAGTATTCTGCAATTTTCTATCCAGTCATCTGAATGGAGGCTGATGTCTATATTCTATCTGTATCCCACATCTTTTGCGCTGCCTTGATTCTAAAATAAAAATAGGATAACTAAAAAGATTAAAAAGGTTTTTCATCTCTAGGTTGTTTCATTTGTCTCTTAGAATTAAGGGAGAGCTCAAGAAAAGCTAAGCAGAGTTTTTATGTCAAAAACGTTAAACAAAGTGAGTTCGGAAGTTTAATTCAAAATTTTTTTATGAAAACTACTATAAAGTGTAATTATCAGAAGAAATACACTCAACCTTTCTTCTAGATCGACTGTATAATACAATAAAATGTGTCATATCTTTCCACTATCTTGAAACAGGAACAGAGTAACGAAACATATGGTAACAACAACAATCAACAAAGATAACTTACTTCAAAACATTGACCCTGAAAAATAATTCCTATAACGTGACATTCGTCCTTAACACTTTCCAGAGGCACTATGCACGTCTCTGTGATGTCCCAGATACGTCTCGGAGGCCAGAATATGGCTCAAACATCCTGTGTAACAGAGGCCCTATGACAGCCAAGGTACTGCAGCAGTATGCATATTTAACAGCCACGATGTAACATTGATTGTGCCATTACAGCGTAAAGCACGTCCCTGTGATATATCAGTTACGTCGTGGAGGCGTTACAGAAGTGAATGGTTGGAACACCCTGTATAATAGAGCCCCTATGACAGCCAAGGTACTGCAGGAGTATGCATATTTAACAGCCGCGATATAACATTGATTGTGCCATTACAGCGTGAAGCACGTCCTTGTGATATCTTAGACACGTCGCGGAGGCGTTACATAACTGAATGGCTGGAACATGCGTGGAAAAGAATACATATGGGGACGACTAAATATTGGGTGGTATATATATGTCAGGGTATTCAGGTATACTTACAGGTTAAACACTTACTTCGGTTAAGATGGTGTTTGGGCATTATTTTTTCTTCAATGGGCAACCGTTTACGCTTTCCCCCTAGTGTAAATAGAGCAATTTTTATAAAATTAAAAAAAAAACTATGTATATATATTTTTTTTAAGAGATTGGTGACCTCTTTTTCACCTAGCCTTTCTCCCGCCCACATAGACTATCGATCTGTGCGTGGACGTTATCAAGCAAAGGGAAGGAGTGAGCCGGTACAATACAAGTTAAAAAAAACTATATATATATATTTTTTTTTGAGATTGGTGACCTCTTTTTCACCTAGCCTTTCTCCCGCCCACATAGACTATCGATCTGTGCGTGGACGTTATCAAGCAAAGGGAAGGAGTGAGCCGGTACAATACAAGGGTTAACAGTCCCGATAAACGTATGCTACAAGCCCAAGCCTCGAACCAGCGACGCTTCGAGGCCACAGTTCCAAGGTCGAGTGCGCCAACCGTGCCACCGACTCACTAGATGTTCATCTTATTTTAAATAAATTGCAGGTTATTTTGATTATAAGTCTAATTTTGTTGTAGATTAGCCCTTATCAACTATTTAACTGCTTATCTCTCAACCTCAAAGTTAATTTATATAAAATAATAAAAAGGTTATTGTACATTTTGTTTCAAAGGACTATCTCAACTTGCATATTTAACCTATTAAAACTGAAATTTTGAATTATTCTCTTTAGTAACAACCTTAACCTACTAAAGAACTAATAAAGTAATAATTGATGGACTGAATGGCCAAGTGGATGATTGCTCACCTCATACCCTGAGGGTCACCGATTCAAATCCTGACCAGGATCGAAACTTAGTCCAGCTCATATACGTCATTGGTCTACGAATCAATGATGCTACCTAACAAAAGGTTGCCTATAGATAGTAACAAGACCCGGGTTTGGACCGTTCCCGATCGAAAAGTTTAAATAATGGCTCTGGCGTAGGCCTAGAAATGCACAAAATAAAATTAAAAAATAAGTTCAAAGTTTAAATACTTCATACTTGACATAAGACTTTAATCTAGCATACATGTATTTGACAAAACATTCATTAACACCGTTGCTATTCTACTTCCCCATTTGTTTTAATTATCAGTACATAATCTTAAAGATATTGAATAAGGGAAACAATAATGTTTTCAGGAGTGATATTGGCCGTAAATGCGGGACGGACTTGCATGCATTATGGCCGATATTACACATGTAGGGAAGTGCCAATCCTGTTCTGTATACGCCATTGAGGGGCCATTATGGCCCTTCGTGAGTTAAATATTAAAATGCCGATCTTGCCGCAATACCCATATCCTCTGCAATACTTGATATCCCATGAATAAGTAACCAGCTCGGACATTTATAGATACGATATCTTCTATGGTGATATTGGAGTCGTAATCGAACTCGATAAGGTGTGCTGTTTATTTAGTTGTGTGTGCTACGTAATTTAACATCTCCATGATTATTCTGACGGTACTTATTACCTTAGCACATCTTCTATAATGCATATTCTTAATTGTTTCACAAGTGAAGGTCGGTTAACCCACGAACGTCTTAATCTCATTATTCAAAAAGAGTAATAATTTAGTTTACTGAGCTCTAAACAAAGTTAACTGGACAAAAGTCGATAATCTGAAGATTAGCAGGATAACGTTATGAGATGCACTTTTCTATTGTGTACATGCTAAACAACAATGCAGTAGCCTACAAATATAAAAATTGAACAGCCAACATTTTAAAATACAATTTACCCCCTTCTAGCAAACCTGCCAAGGGACGGAATTTCTAGTGCGAATACTATGTTAATTACTCAAATATACCAAAAACAATATGTCTATTTATTCAAGTCATATCTCATTGACTATTTTACATAGACTCCATCAAAAATTGGTAAATTGATTTTAGTGTTCATAAAAATAAAATAAATTTGGCCTAATGATCAAGAATTGAATTATAAATTATTAATAACTGAAACCAAGCCAATATCCTATTATGAAATACTGTAAAATTTGGTACTTCTTAAAATATGTCAATAAAATTCGACAGGGTTGCTCATTAAAACATTATTCTATTGAAGATTTTTTTATGGAGACTAAAAACAAAATTTAGTATTAATTAGCAATAACAACCTTTGTAATGTCCATGCAATTTTTAAAATTGTAAAGACAATAAATTATATTATATTCTTTACTTCTCCTCCCACCAAAAAAAAAAAAAAAAAAAAACTATTGATCTTACTGTATTGTTTCCCCCAATTTATCCATAGGGACGTCTAATGCTTTGTAAGAATTTTCTCGTTTGAAGGACATTAAATGTTTTGTTTATTTTAAATATTATCGAAAATTATAATGAGCCACATTATCTTTTAGAGCTGTGATAAGTTATAAGACTCAAAATCAAAAACAAAATATCAATAATTAATATATGAGTAATGGTTAGAATTTAATTTAATTCACTAATTAGATCAGCGCCGCTGCAGGATTCTGGGAATATAAAAACCATTTAATAATTTACGAAATGTCAATTAAATAAGTCCCAGGACGTGATAATGTATTTTTATTTTATAGCCAACATAAAATTCAATTCAACTTTCCAAAAATATTATCTGAGAGTAATAATTGTAAATTGAGTAAATTTGAATCAAATTTCAAAACCGTTTGAGCGGATTCTCACATTGAAAATTCAGCTTTAAAAGAATGGTCAAAAACTAACTTGTGGTTAACGTATTATACATTTAATTACTATTTGTCTTTCGGCAAACTTTATCGATTTACGCTAAGTACAAAAACATGTTTTTATATAAAATCCTTAAAATAGTTTTTTATTTTTTATAATAATATGGCAATACATACCTTTTATATGGTTATAAAAAAGTCTTGGTGGCTTCAATAATGATTAATAATACTTCTTTGATATACTAGTGAGGTTAGCCGCACCATTATCATTACTGTATTAGTCTCAACATTTAATAATCAAATGTTCCCAAAGGCTTCAATTAATTGAAAATGTTTACATGTTTTTAAACGCTAAATCAATCCACTCAATGCAATAGACGAAACATCTGCATTAAAGATTCCTATAAGTACTTCCACAAGTATAAGTACTTTAAAAATACCAACAATCACATCATTATACAATTCTAAATTTCCGTTACAACGTGTTTGTATTGTAACCATGAGGTAAACATAACAATATTACAGTTAGAGATGTTGAGTTTTCGTCAGTGATGTATTAGGATACATTTGCTAGGACTGAAACATATTTCTTGAAATTCCTCGTCATCTCTTGTACATAAAATAGTGAGAAAATGCTGTGTTAGGTAAAACGTTAAAATACACTCTACCGAGAGCATTTTCATACAAAAAAGTCACTAATTAGATAATGTATGAATTAACAAGTTACTCGGTGTTTTCCTAAACTACTAGATTTTGGAAATTGTTTAGGCCTATTGATTATTTGAGCCAGAACCTCTCTACTACAACTGTGCAAGTTTTGCAATAGTATTCAAATGTAATTATATAAAGTAATTAAAACAGTATTTAAGGATAATAATATTAAAAATGAGGTAAGTTTTAAACATTAAATCATCAAAACAATACATCATCATGAGATTTATTGGCTGATCACGTTTCCATTACTGAGCCAATCTGGTTGATGCTTTAACATCCATTCATTTCACTAATCCCTATCATAAAAATGATTGGCAATTATTTTAATATAGGCAACGTTTTAATATGTTAATATGATTTGCTTTTTGTTTTTTTTTTAATTATAATGATGTACTGAATAGCAGCATCCAAGCAGAAAGCTGCATCGTTGTTTGACTGTAGGTGGAATATGCAACAGTAACCGCAAAGGTTCACCACACGGTGATTGTAGGGCCGAGGGTGATTTGATTGGGCTTTCTGGTCACCGAGTGCCAGTGATTATTGCCGTTTTTGCAAACACAAAATTCGGTTGTGTTCAAAATTTGTAAGACTTTTATCTAGTGGAATCGTAAAGAAAAATATAAATTTCAATGCATAACTATTTGGGATTTCACTTCTGTATGTTTTATCGCTTGTACGAGGTAGGATTAGCTTCCAGAAACCACTGTCTAAAGCACTATTAGTAACCGCACGCGTATTCAACCGCAGGTGGAATATACCAAATGGCAACCGCACTGATTCAACCGCACGGGAGAATTGGGGAGCTGAAAATAATTAAAATTGAACTTCCAGACCCAAGTAAATAATAAATCATGTTTACGAACAAAGAAAACACAGTTATTCTATAATAATTTATTATGAAAAAATACGATAGTAATGTCCTGCCGGAGTAATATTAAATTTTATATTTATAACATCTTATATTTTATATTTTAGTAAAACTTAGTTAAGTTATGTCTGTTTTGATTTGCACAATGTTCTAATAATTTAAAACGTTGAAATAATCTAATTGAAAACCAAAGGCACGATGTCTTTAGTAACTTCGCTCATTACTAGCCACGTTTGGAATATATCAATAATAGCAAAACAAAATTAAACCGCAGAGGTAACTGAGGAGTCAAAAGCCAAACAGTTTTATCATTATCGTTAGCTTGAAAAGTTTGTAGTGTTCCTAGTATTAAAAACTATTTTCCTTTGATAACTCTTGCGGAAATGCTTCGTTTTGTATGAATAAATTAAAAACCATAAAAATTATGGCTACAGCAACGCTGTACTAAAACTTATTTTAGTATAATTTATTTATAATATAATTAAATCAGTGTAAAAATAAAATCCAATCATATTCTGCGTAATTAAAACATGTATTTAAAATCAGTAATCAAAGAACTAAAATTGGTCATTCATGTATTAGTTAAAAATTTATGGCTGAAGTATTTTTATTTATCTGTTATAACTTTTAATGCCATGTCTAAATTGATAGTGTCCCTCAATAAATTAAATTTGCTGGGAGTAAAAAGTAAATAAAACGCATCCATTCATTATTTAATTGCATTTCGCTTTTCTGGCTTAGCTGAATATTTTTTTGAAACAAATCATCGGTAGCTATCTATCGAAAAGCTCCACAACTTCTTCGTATTAAACTCCAAACTGGATTAGCTACCAGTTGGTAACTAATGTACCTCTTGCGATCGCTTAGACTTGATCTCCGTGATTGTTGACTCGGCTCAGACGATCAATTCGACAAAGCTTCACATTAATTCTCGTCATTGATCGATGTGAGCGAAATATTTAATGGCTGATATCAAAATTATTATCATAAGTCTTTACATTATCTGATTGCACACTATTACTTTCAACGCATTTTACGAATAATTAACTGTTACTATTTTATATTATATTATTTTCTAGTTTTAAATTGAGGACTTACATGATCTCGGATTCATCTTTAGATTTTTTATACATAAGCAAGCACGCTGTTTAAGAAGTATTATGTAGTTTTTGGGACTGCATGAATAATTTAAATAATATCAATGTTTATCAATATCAATATCATATTTTTTAACATGAATATCGAGGGACCAATCCATTATGTGGCCACAATTGTCAATTTAATTAACTTTATATGAGATAACACTTTATTTTCTATTGGGCTTTCCCTGACATTTCATACTAAATGTTTGGAATAACCACCATATTCTATGCATCAGAGTATTTGAGTTGATTGGCAAGAGGTGGAATTGCCAACAAATTAATAATAATTACGAGTAATACTCTAAAATTAATAGTAAATTTTAGGCTCAAAACGTGCTAACCTCACGTTAGGACTCATGTGTGAATCCTATTTATTTTCTAGCCGTTTGTTGAAGTAATAGAGATTATAGCTAGTTTGGCAGGTATAAAAATTTCGACTAATTTTGAGAATGTGACAAAAAGAGTTCGCTAAGAAGGTATGATTTGGCATTAACTGTTTTCATTTACTTTTTACTCCCAACAAATTTAATTTGTTGAGGGACACTATCAATTTAGACACGACATTAAAAGTTATAACAAATACATAAATATACCTCAGCCATCAATGTTTATACATTTTTAAATCATGCATCACTTTTTATTATGTACCAAGTAGTCTTGGGATCTCGATTGTTAAAATCCACTTATGTTTATACTCAGTGAATCCCGGTGCAAAACCATAATTGAACACAATTAACTGTTCAAGTAAAACAGGATTTTATAACATAGTATTTATATGTTTTTCACTCAACACAGTGAATACAGAAATTAACAATTGTCTATGTTTCACTGTAACTGAATGTCCAATCAATATCAATTTTGGTAAAGACAATTTAACAATTCACAATTTACCGAAAAAACTTTGAAATCATTTAATTGTATCCAATATGGTAGTAACTATTAATAATTATTTACAAATTAGAATTGAATCTATAGAACAATTTACGCCAAAGAAATAAAAATTCCCGGAACAATTACTGAAAACGTAGTTAACAACGACTCTTTTTGATTGGTTTTCATTATAGCCTGTTACGTGAAAAAATTACGTAAAAACTAAGTTCTAATCAATCTGCTGGTGTTTTTTTTGTATATTTTTTTAGGATTTTTTTCATATTTTACAGTTGAAACTTAAATAGAACCATAGTAAGGCCTCTATCGTAAGACATCACCAATAGGATACTATCACAAAATGGCGTAACTAACTTTCCTTATCACGGATCGGTTTATCATTTTTATATATCAAATCACTTGCCCGTAAAAGCGTTCAATAATGAGAATTTCGTTCCTGCATTTATCCACTTGGGCAATCAGCCTAAAAGCTACTTTTAATCTATAAAACGTTCTCTTGCGTTTTAATTAAAAGGGCACATTCTGAACAATTTGCCAAATGGAAAATTTCACATCCATCGAAGTTTTAACCAAAGTGCTGTGACAGAGAAACTGATTGAAATATTTTTGAATGTGGAAAATTATTTTGTTTGAATGGATATTATCATGATACTGTTGGTGTATTAGGATCTTGATTGAATCAGCTACTAAACAAAAGCTATTTTGGAAACAGTTATAAACTGTCCGAGTAGAATAGGGCTAACAACTACCAGGATCAGTTCAATTGACGTATTTCAATTAAATTATAATTTTTAAATTAAAGTATTAGACTTTTTTTTCCATGACAATAACAATTTTACATACAGAAGATATATGTCAGATTTTCAACGACAAAAGTACTTCAACCAAGAAAAATTATTTTGAAACAGAAATAAAAAGGTCCACACTTGCCAGGCAGTCGTAAATATTACGAAAAAGTTAAAAATAAAATAAAATAGGACCTCATTAGGCATTGCCTGTTTTAAAGTTACCTAGTTTTTTAATATAGTTAAAAACGCTCAGTTTAAATCAAAGTTAAATATTGGTTTTTACATATTAACCGGTCAAGGCGCACGTTTAAAGTGTACAGTGCATAAATCTCTCCCAATAGTAATATAACAAACATATATGCACAAGTAACAAGTCACAGGCATATGCACAGTGCCAGAGGGAGAGGGTGCTACGTCGCGTCGTCTGCTGAAAAGGTCGTCTGAGGTGCTAAGTCTACCGTGGGCTACCGAATTCTGTAATGCCTTAAATGGTAATTAAATGTCATGTTCCAATAATAAATTCTGCATTACCTCTACCAAACGTATATAATTAATTTTCTTAAGTATATTAGTGTACCTCTTTAATATCCCTACAACTATTTGTTTGAAAAAAAACGGGTGATTTGTTTATCTCATTTTCCTAACAATTTAAACTTGAAAAAATTAACAACATTTTCAAAATATTTGTTTTAAATATTTGTATTTGTTTTAAATTAGTTGTGGGTTTTAATGAAGACATGAGAAAAAATATTGAATCAGAACAGAGCAATTAATTAGTTATAAATTGAACCTTTGCTTTGAATGAAACACAATAGAGAGTTTCTATCACTCTAGATAGATATCACTTCTATCACTCATCGCGCTCCCCACTGCAAGATTTGTCGGATTAATCGAATAATTACATAACAGATTACAATCGAAGTGGGAATGGAATTGATTATACTGAGAAATCGTTCAGCGCTCGGGTTTGTTTTAACTATAACCTATTTAGCCTGTACCTATATTATTAACGCTAGAGTATTTTGTGATCAAAACGACAACTACGTTTCTAAACAGCTCGACGTGAAGTTTTGCGAGAAACAAAATTTATGAAGTTCAGACTTAATTGGAAGGAGTCCTAGACGGCCTTTAAGTTAGTAATTTTTCCATCAGATTTTTCATCGAAATACAATATTTAAGAAAGATAAATAAATATTTTCTAAGCGGCAGAACACTAAAAAAATAATTAAACTAAAACGTTATAGCTGTTGAGGGGCGTGTGTTCACATGTAAAGAAAATTTGCGTCTAATTAAAAATATTATCATTGATTTTCCTAAATATTGTTATAAATGTGAAAGGCCCATTTAAAATTCAGCTTTTTAGCGAATTTCCCCCCTATAGGGAAGTAGCTATTACCGTAGGCGGCATGGTAAGACTTAAGCACGGGACCACCGTAACTTTTCATTTTGATGCCCCCAGACCCCAAAAACACCGTTCGTTCATTTTCATATATATATACATATATATATATAAGAACATATATATATATATATTAATATATATATATATACATATATATATTAAAATATATATATATATACATATATATATATATATATATATATATATATATACCTGTCCGTAGGCGCGATAACTTTTGTTAAGAAGGTCCGATCGCGATGAAATTTGGTACATCGAGAGTGACATTTATTACTTCGAGTTCGAAAACCAGCGCGATAAGTTAACTCTAAGGAGGGTTTTTTGACAAAATAAAATCTAGTTTTAGGATTTAATATCTTTATATTAATTTTTTGTAAATTTAAGTGTCAAAATTGAATTCAGCTTAAAAAAATAAACAATATAGCATTTTGAATGATTACTCTACATCAATCGGTTACTGAGATATTGGATCTGCTAAATGCAGTACATTGTCCCCTGAAGGGACAAGAACTATCCAAATTCTGGTATAAATACCTACATTTTTCATTGAATTCCCCAAAAATGGGATTAAAAAAAATTATATTACAAACCATATGATTGAATTTAATTTGTTCATGTGATGATTGATTTGTTTTTATTCCTTGGATCTCAGTAGATTGATAACATGTTTGCTGACTTTTATGTACTATAACAAGTATACATTAATTAAAAATTATTAGAATATGAATAATTATTGAGAAATAAGAACATTAATGATAAAATTTACTTATTTAAATTAATATTTAAACAAAATTAAATATTCAAAACAACAACTTCCCTAAACTAATTTAGAATATGCCCATATATAAAAAATATCTAATTTTAAAAATTAACTGAGTATGCAAGTTTGCTGCAACAAGCTTTTTTAAATTTTAAGATGAATCATATGTCTGGATTTAATTTGTTTATATGATTATTTTATTTGTTTTGATTTTGACTGATTTTAGATCATTGATTGTATGTTTGCTTACATTTTTATACTATAACAAGTATACACTTAAAAAAAATATTAGACTGATAATTATAAGAATAACAAAAAGCGTATTACTGGAGTGGATACCGAAGTGATTCCCATGATTATTTTCTTTATATCGTAAGCTCTTCATTATTATATAATATACTTTTTGCAATAATTACATAAGGTGTTTGAAAAATTTTCTCTTACATAAATTAAATAAGCTCCCATACAAAAAATAATTCTTTAGAAATTCGCTGAGTGTGCAGGTTTGCTGCGACGGGGGGTATTAATTTAAACAGCTGAAACCTTAAGAAAGTTGATTCCTCGCCCTTTATATTATATTTTTAATTTTATTTTTTTATTATTTCTACAACAAATTTTTAAATATTTTTACAACAACAAAAACATTTACCCTAACTGTAGAGGTTTGTAGGTGAACATATTAATTATTATAACATAAATGAGATACGTATTTCATAAACGTTTTATTACGAGTGCAAACATGTTATTTCCCACGATATCAAACGGAGGAATTTGAATGAAACGAAACGTAAAACGTAAATATTAAATGTTGTTGGCAGTGGTCATTTTACTGGCTGCAAAACAGGGTACTATTGACTTGGTTGTCGAAAATTTGATATTCACGTCAAGTATTTCAATTCATGATCGACTTTGTTCAGTGTTTAACAAGTTGGTTTGTTCAATTTGTATTTCTTGAGTTTTTTAAACGTCAAGATATTTAATACGTAAGCGAGCAAGATGTGGTAGTTGATATAACTGTTTTAATTTCATAGGTCGTACCCATTTTACAAACATATTTAATACATTCGTTCTGTAACATGTTTTCCAGCCTTTTTATAACACGCCCATTTTTTTCTTGGTACCAAACAAAATAGATTTATCAATGAATTTTCCAAATGATGGGATACATATTATTATTAGCTTTGTATTTTTTACTTGGTTGTAGTTAAAATAAGTAAAAATATAGAAAAGTGTAAAAATAGAAGTAAAAATGTATTCTTCGTGGTACAAAAAAGTTAAGAAATAACTGCTTGTAAAAAATAAATAAATTACATGAGTCAGGATTCTAGAGCAACTCGTCAGCTTAATTCAGACTACTCTGGAACGCAGCAAGACGAAGCTTTTTGCCAAACTGTTTTGCTAGCGATGTTCTCCGATACTTCTTCCTCAATTAAGGTAGTAAGGTATTAAGGTATTAAGGTATTAAGGTAGTCACATAATTAAGGTATTAAGGTAATTATGTGGTCTGAAGTTGAATTTACGGTGAGACCAACTTCACTATCACAGGGTGTTCATCTTACTTCAGATAAGACGAACCAAATAGGTGAGATTGAGCGAGTTGAGTTTACTGATTCTAAATTAATTTCAAGGAAAGAAGGGAATAAAAGTATAAATATCATCTTAACTTACTTCTTCTTCTTATCATCTAATCTTTATTTCTTTACTTATTTTAAAGGATAATGTTGTAGTAAAAATCTAGTTATTTATATAATATTAATTCAAATCTTTCAAATTATATAAATGATTTAAGTTAAATTGGTAGTATATTTAAATTATATTTTTCATGAAATCCTCTATATAAAGAAATGTTCCTAGATTAATATATCGTTTGAAAGTATCGGGAAATGGACAAACATCCATGATAGGTCAAACTAAAAATAATTCCTAATGAGAGAAATCAATTTTATTTTATGTTTTTGACTATTAAAATAGTGAAACTGATAAAATAATTTTATAAATTATCATGAATTTGACATTCTACATTGGAAGCTAAAGCTAATAATTAAATCAACCGACGGCCGATATTATATTCAACGTTACATATATGTTAAAATAATTCGCGATATTTCGCCCACATTAATAGAAGTTCGTTTGTGAAGCAATTATGTTAATCAGTTTTAAAAAGATGCCCGCATGAAAATGTGACCTTAATTAAAGAGAAATGTATACCTTAATTAACGATCAAATAGAAATGTTCGTTTAAATTTCCTTTTTAATTAGAGCCTCATATATATTTCATTTTTTTAAATATTTTCGCTAGATCCATTTATTGCTATCTAGGTTGAACGTTTTCAATAATTCTTAAATTATCTTTTTAGTAGGTTTAATATAAAACATGTATCGCTGACTTTCATAAAGCTAAATGATTATGAATACCTATTCTGATATTATCAGCGTAGCTACAATAGGCAATTATAACTTATTTAAGTTTTTGTTGTAATTATTTTACATTCCAAAATCCATCTATTTATGTACATTGAAATAGTTGGAAATTTGTTAAATGTAAACGGTGAGAATCAAATAATTATTAATTAATCAATAGAAAGAGGAATAATTACTCATTTTCTCCGCTGAATGTTACTTTCTCATAAATAAAAGTAATTATGTATTTTAGTAGTAGTCAATAATTAACTTTCAACCTTAGACATATACAGTACCTGCAGTGCTTATAATCCCGCAGACACTAACTGTTATTATGTGCAAAGTTTCCTTAACTAAGCTAGAAAGAGTTTTCGGTTAGGTGCCTTTTTTCTTGGCCTTTCCATTAACTTACCTGAGTAAAAGCACAGGAATGTGAATAATTGAAGTTCACGATCATTTCAAACCGTGCTAAACATTCGGATTACTATAAAATATCCTTTCCATTAACTTACCTGAGTAAAAACACGGGAATGTGAATAATTGAAGTTCACGATCATTTCAAACCGTGCTAAAAATTCGGATTAGTTTATAATATCAAGTAATCTAGCACATTCGTATACGCAGTTACGGCTCATATATTTGTTATTTTCCCATAAGATTTTTACATTGGAGTACAAATAAATATTAAAATAAGTATCGTTTCATCAGAAGAACATAAAATACCCCGTTTCAGCAGACCTGCTTAATCAGTGAATTTCAAATACATGAAGAAATCATTCGGATGGAGTCTTAATCAAGTAAAATCAACTTAAATCCTAAAATGAGCATTTACCAGTTTTTTCCAGAAGAATAACAAGGGAAATAATAATGCAGGTTTGCTGCTATGGAAATGTGAAATTTAGAGATTTTTTAATAATCCAGTAGATGTGAACTATCCACTGAGTTCTCACTCAGCCGGCCCGGGTTCATTCCTGGCCGCGGCTCTAAGCAATTTTATCATACGAAAGTGCTGCGAGAACAGGTAACCTTCGTCATGAAGATAACGTTCGTTAAGGACCTGGGATTTGACGGAGAGTGAAGACCTGTGTCTGAGGGTGCACAATAGGCTAATTCTGCTGCGTGGCAAAACCATGGTCAAGTAAAACCATGGCCTTCTTTAAAAAAATATATCCAAGCCACTTCTACGAGAAAAAATGCCGAGAGTCACTGCCGAGTCATCAACTCTTATCGATCACATAATTGTTGATAAAACGACTAAGTTGAGTGGGTGTGGAGTGATTGATGCTTCTAGCATAAGAGATCATAGAGGTGTGAAAATTACCGACCATAAGCTAATATATGGTTCAATTGATTGGATAAAGGTGAAAAAGGACATAAAAATGGTAACATACAGAGATTACTCTAAATTTAATATAAGGCATGCAATAAATGACATGGCAGCAGTAAATTGGGATAATGCTAAGCAACTTACAGATACTAATGATATTGTACAATTTATTTCGTCAAACATTAGACGCATATATGAAAAGCATGCTCCTATTGTACATAAGCGCATAACAAAGAAAAAGGCACCTTGGAGAACACACGAGATAGACAATTTAGTTAGGATAAAAAATAAATTGAGGAGAAAGTATTGGAGAGACAAAGATAACTGTGATTGGCTAGAATATAAAAGTATAAGAAACAAGCTGAATTTACTTGTCTGGAAAGCAAGAAATCTTACTTCACAAAGACCTTAAGTGATTGTAAAGTTCCATCAGATTTTTGGACAATCATGCGTAGTAATAATATAGTGGGTAATAAAAGAGATCATGATTTTCCACCAATCAATATCAACGATATAAATAAGCACTTCATCCAAATGGGCTCAGGCACCACTCCATCTCAGAGTCTCATTGATTTCTATGCATTTAATAAAACACAGGGAGACGCCAAGTTTAAATTTGAAACTGTGACAGAAAGTGACGTTAAAAAGGCACTAAACAGTATATGTTCAAAGGCAGTAGGAAGTGACAAAATTGATATAAATATGATCAAATCAGTAAGTCCTTACTGTCTTCCAGCAATCACGCACCTGATAAACCAATCGCTCACCACTGGATGTTTCCCTGATGCTTGGAAGCAAAGTATCGTTCGACCTTTGCCTAAAACAAAACGGCCGACCAACGTTGAACATTTAAGACCGATATCAGTGCTACCGGCACTATCAAAGGTGTTGGAGAAAGTGGTTGTCAAGCAGGTAACAGAATTTATTGAAAAGGAAAAGATTTTGCCCAAACATCAATCAGGTTTCAGGAAAAATTACAGCACTTGTACTGCACTTTTAAATTTATATAGTGATATATTTGAAACACAAGATAATAATAAGTGCAGCTGTTTAGTTATGTTGGATTTTTCTTAGGCATTCGACTCGATATCTCATGAATTATTGTTGGCAAAACTACATTATCTGGGATTTGACAATAATGCAGTGAAATGGGTTGAATCATACCTTGACAATAGAACTCAAATTGCCAAGATTGGAGATAAATGTTCCGATTCCCTGATAAAAGAAAGAGGAATCCCTCAAGGAACTTGTTTGGGGCCGATTTTCTATAACATTTATACAGCTGATATTACAAATGTGATTAAAAACTGCAACTTACACATATATGCTGATGACTGCCAATTGCATTACTCTTTTGATAAAATCTCCAGAAGTAGAGCATTTGACATGATAAACAATGAATTAAATAATTTGGCAGAATGGTCAAAAAATCATGGCTTGAAATTAAATTCCGACAAATGTTCAGTTTTGCACGTTGCTCCTAAAAATATTTTGAATGATATAAAGACTGACGGAAGAATAGAAATAAATGGATTTGAAATAGAAAATTGTAAAAATGTTAAAACGCTAGGAGTAATTCTGGACGAAGGCCTGACGCTAACCGATCATGTAAACCTCATGTGCCAAAGAGCTTTTGGTCGGCTACGAGGTCTTTACAGATTAAAAGACATGTTACCAGTGGGTGCTAAAATAAAATTAGTCCGGGTCATGGTGCTTTCAGTCTTTGAATATTGCTTGCCAGTGTATGGAAACAGTATTTCTAAAGGTGATAGGAAAAGAATGCAAACATTGCAAAATTCAGCAATAAGATTTATTTATTGCCTTAAGAAATATGAGCACATAACTCCCTTCAGAGAACAGGCAAAACTGTTGACAATTGAAGAATTGTGTTATCTACAGACCTGCTCACTAATGTTCAAGGTTATGGAGCTTGAAGAGCCTGAGTACCTGCGTGAGAGACTCCTGACCCGTCGAGATGTCTCTGACCGCAGCACTAGGCAGGATGAGTTGCTGCATTTGTCAAGAGTTAGGCATGAAGTGGGTAGAAAGGGCTTCTCGTATTTTGGCCCTACCTTGTATAATGCTCTCCCCATGGAAATAAAAAAAGCTGACAATCTGTATAGTTTCAAGTCAAATCTCAAGGAATTCTTGAGGAATTCGAATTTTCCATTTTTTTCTGTGAAAAAAACATTGTATTAATTTAAGGTTTTAGCGATAAAGTTTTTGTTTTGTATATATTACATGTTAAGGAATTCGACAAGAGTTATTCTGTAAAACAGCTATCATGTCTGAGAAGCGCTTGCAAATAAAGACGTTTTTATTTATTTATTTATTTAAAAAAGCTATAATGTTTTCTAGAGCAACTGTTCAAACTAATTCAGCATACTACAGAATGCAGCAAGACGAAGCTTTTTGATGAACTGTTTTGCTAGCGATGTTCTACGACACTTCTTCCTCAATCAAGGTGATGAGGATTTTGTGGGATTAAGTTGTATTTACGGGGACAACTTTACTATCACACGCATTCATCTTACTTCAGATAAGACGCTTTGACCAGTAAGGTGAAATTGAGCGAGTTGAGCCTACTGACTCTCAATTTATTACCAGGAAATGGAAATAATTCATACAAGTTATCATTAATCCTTATTTCTTTGCTCATCTTGGAAGATAATATTATAATAAAAATCTAAATATTTATACAATATTAACTGACAGTAATAAAATTATACAACTCATTTCAGTTTAATTTAATTAAAAATGTACAAGATTTTTGTCATGGAATTTCTTTTGTAGAAGTAGGATTTCAAAATCTATACATATATATATATATATATATATATATATATATATATATATATATATATATAAGCCAAAAACCATTGACTGACTGACTGATCACAGTTTCTCAAAAACTAGAGCCATGAAACTTGGCACAAATATCCTTTAACGGTGTATTATAAAATTCAAAATGGCGGTCATTTTTTCTTTCAAAGCTTACTTTTTCAAAACTACAAGACTTTGGGCCATTAAACTTGGCACAAATATCCTTTATAGGCTCTAGATGCGAACAAAGAAATAATTTAAAGACATTCTCTCTCAGACGCCTAAATTAGAGCATATTATTATACAGGGTGTTCAAAAAATGAGGGGCAGTAATTTACGTAGTGATTCCTTGGGTCAAAATAAGCAAAAAAATAATATAAACATAGGTCCTAAAGTGCTTCGTTTCCCGTCTGTGTGTCTGTTTATGATTTTTACATATTTACTCATATCTCACGAACAACTTGACGTATAAACTCCAAACTTGGTATATGGATAACCACTATTAAGAACTATTTTTGTAAGAAGTATCAAATTTCTACTTTGTACCATTTCAAAGTGGCGACTGATTTTTGTTTTCAAAGATAAATAACTTAAAAATCGTAAATTTTAGAAAAACTGTACAAGTGACAAAAAAGTTACGAAATTTAATCTAATTAACGATGATATGAAGATTATAACAATCGGACCACTAATAATGGAGAAATTTTAAATTTTCCGAATGAAAACATGCAAATATCAGACATAATGTTCTAAGGAACCATGTTTTTATGCAGAAAAGTTAAAATTTCTCCGTTATAAGTGGTCCGATTATCATAATCTTAGTATCAGCATTAATTGGATTAAATTCTGCAACTTTTTTGTCTCAAGTATAATTTCTCTACAATTTACGGTTTTTAAATATTTAGCTTTGAAAACAAAAAACAGTCGCCATTTTGAAATGGAACAAAGTAGAAATTTGATACTTCTTAAAAAAATAGTTCTTAATAGTGGTCACCCATACACCAAGTTTGAAGTTTATAAGTTAAGTGGTTCGTGAGATATGATTAAATATGTAAAAATCATAAACAGACACACAGACATAAAACGAAGCACTGTAGGACCTATGTTTATATGAACTTTTTTCCTTATTTTGACCCAAGGAATCACTACATAAATTATTGCCCCACATTTATTGAACAAAATGTCAGTATTTAAAAATGGTGACCATTTTAGTTTTCAAAACTATGAATGGGAGGCCAAAAGAATACTTTCAGGGAATACAAAAAGTACGAGAACTAATCTACTTAAAGAATAAACAGTACAAATTTATTACGGCCACCTTATCAAATGCCACTTAAGCTACTTGCGTTGTACGACCCGCCCGAAGAACTATATTATTCCCATTTTTGTTAAACGGGTTGCCCGTCTAATAAATAAACACTCAAACTATAATCTGAAAACTCAGTACGGACATTTCATTTCAATTATATGCATATCCACTAGAAACGGAGATAGAATTTGAGGAGGGGAGCTCAATGGAAATGATGGGGATTTCAATTCCAAAAATTAAACTATTACTAAAATAATTTTGGCTTATTGATAGCTGAGTAACCCGATGAATAAGAAAGGTTTGGGAAATAGGTTTTTGGCCAAGGCATTTCCCGCCTTCTTTCTTTTTTTAGTTTTCCGGTTTATTTTCAAAAACTTTGTAAATTTAAATTCATTTCAAGTCGGAAACCCGCCTTTAGCGATTTTTGTTTTATGTCCCAGGTTATCTCTCATTTTCTGTATTGGCAAATGGGAGGAAGCTGATTCATGTTATTTGCTAATCGTGTTAGAAACATTTTTAGGGGAAACGCAACACCTTCTCATTTGTATCTATGGTGGAATCACCATCCCCCAGAATTAAAATTTGTTATTCTTTCAGCAGGCGAAGCTGCGGGTATATCTGTTAGTCGAAATATAATCCTAGACGCCTTTTTGTGTTTTTAAAGACTAAATTTTATATTGAGCTTAATTAAGTCTTGAATCGTCATATTCCTAAATTAATAATGCATAAGGAAGAATCGGGAATTGAAATAAACATGCATGATAGGTCAAAACAAAAATAATGCTTATTCAGAGAAATTCATTATATTACACGTGTTTAGCTATGAAAATCGTCTAACCAATAAGAGACTTTTGTGGATCATCATGAATTTCACATTCTACACGGGCAGCAAAAGCTAATAATTAAACTAACCCGCGGTCGATATATGTCAACGTTACAAAGTAAAAAATAACTCACACTATTTCGTCCAATTTGATACAGGTTTCGTTTGGGAAGCAATTATGCTAATCATTTTTAAAACGATGCGCGCTTGAATATGTGCCCTTAATTAGAGTGAAATTTATACCTTTATTAGCGATAAAATGGAAACGGTCGTTTTATTTTTACTTTTTCAATTAATATGAAACATGTTAAATGTATTTCCATAAAGCGAGTGGTGAATATACCCGTCCTGTTATTTTCAGTGTAGATACATTATAACAATATAGTTTTTTTTAATTATGTTATCTTCCAAAATGTCTACATATACATATATTTAAAAAGTTAGATCTACTTTCAATTCTAACTGGAAGAATCAAATAATTATTATAAAGTTACACAAAAAGAGGAACAATTATTCATTTTCTCCCTTGAATATTACTACCTCATAAATAAATGTAGGAATGTATTCTAGTAGTAGTTAAATCTAAATAACCTTTAACCAAAGACATCTATATATAGTAGCTGCAGTACTTATAATCCCGCAGACACTAACTGTTATGTGCAAAGTTTCCTTAACCAAGCTAGAAAGAGTTTTCGGCGAGTTCCCTTTTTTCTGAGCCTTTTAATTTACCAACTTGATCAAAACCATGGGAAACGTTATTCACTAATATCAACCGTTTTTTTTTCAAACAGTGCTTTATAGTTGCATTAATACGAAACATAAAGAAACCAGTAGTTCAACAATTATGCAGTTATGCGGTGACAAAGTTTCGTAGCTACGTAGTTACGCAGTTACTTAGCTACGCACTTAAATAGTAACACAGTCATGTAGCTAAGCAGTTACGTAGTAAAATGTTATGAAATCACTAGCAATGTCAGTGTCTGAAGAAAAACATTTCGCTGCGGCACAATAAACCAGCAGAAGGGTATAAAAAGTTGGCAGGAAACTCGTGAAAGTAAAGTAGAGTCTCTTACAAAAACTTGATCGTCTCCTCGTTGAGGATGAGAGCAAAATGGCTTTCAAACTCAAAACAGGTATTGATGCAAGTTGGGCGAGGTCAGGCGACTTGGGTAATTAAGACGGATCTGTCTCCAAACTCAGACCTCTACTCACTGCCCAACTGGAGAGAGCTTCCAGTAGACAACGTATCTTCAGGGATTTCTAATATGTTTCAGTGTTCGAAACATAAAGAATTAAAAAAAGATAGTGAGCTTTTTGTCATGCGTACCTGGTACTACGAACGTTTTATCGGGGAAGAATTTGGTTAAAATATTTCATAGGTGAGGCGTTAAAAATTTTAGGGAAAACATAGATTTAAATCAACATTCTCCAACGTCACAATCAAGATAAGAGGTAGGCGGGAAATTGTGGGTGTAGAAACCTCATTCTTGGATGATAAAAGAGACGAGGGAATAGTATATATTATCTCAAGGGCCGAAAGTGCCACTTTTCCTTGGTAAACAAGTTTTCTTGGAATAATTACCATATGAAAATTAACGATGAAGACCCGGGTGATGAACTCCAGTTTTCATAATTTCGCTAGACATATCAAACTCATTACTTAAATAAGAAGGATTTTCGTTTATTTTTAAAAGTTGTGATTATATTTCGTCCTTCCTAGCAGCTCTCATAGCAAGACACATTAGATGATTTTAAGTTACTTTTGTGTTCAAGGTCCTAAACTTGGCTTCAAATACCTACCTGGGTAGGTCGCCATTTCAAGAAAAACTAAAGTAGAGTAAATAAGGTTAGACTAATACAAGCAATGTGATCAGGTGACGTCCTCGTTACCAGCTGACTCTTTTCTTCCCTAG
The DNA here is from genome assembly GCA_035578135.1 of Flexamia atlantica. NCBI lineage: Eukaryota > Metazoa > Arthropoda > Insecta > Hemiptera > Cicadellidae > Flexamia > Flexamia atlantica. The sequence goes on along the minus strand of JAQJVK010000015.1, from coordinate 22,573,047 downwards.
GGTGGGAAAGAACGTCTTTCGACCCGCATCGCATGTAATGGGAATTGCTGTCTTTAAAGTGGTATGACACAAAATATACTTTCAATAAACACGCTAGGGTATTTTTCTTTACAGTCATAGGACTATAATAGCTGGGTTAGTTCCAAACATTTGAATTGAAGATTTTACGTAGAGTTTTAAAAGGCGTCACTGAAATACAATTAGTTCTGAATTTCCTGAAGAATGGCATTATTGGTCAACATTGCATCAACCCAATTTACTTTGTATCCAGCTAAATTTATCAATGTCTTCTATTTTACAAAAGGACAAATAGATATTGCAGTAACAAAGGTATTACTGGTGTAACAACTGGTATTACAGTTCGTGTCAGAAAGGAAAAGAGAGTGTCGGACCGGTCCAGGTAGGCCCGGGCAGCCCTAATCCACTGTTGTCACAACACCTATTGTCGTGAGGCCGGCCGGCGAGTTATTTCTTGAGTAATTCCTGGTATAAGGAATTTCGAAGCGGCCCGCAGTCAATGACACAGGCGTGGGGGCTGCCCACCCCCGTCGCCGGCCGGCCTCACAACAATAGGTGTTATGACAACAGCGGATTAGGGTTGCCCGGGCCTACCAGGACCGGTCCGACACTCTCTTTTCCTTTCCGACACGAACTGTACTGGTGGTATTACTGGTATATTACAAAGGTGTAACAAATGTCACAAATAGATATTGCGGTACTTATTATTTTGGTGGCTCAAACGTCTACAAGATCACTGAGTGATCCTGATATCACACGTTTCGCCAGGATGTGATATCAATTGATTTTCCTTAAAATATTTCATACATTACACAACAACTGAAATAACAGAATTTGTAGGTACGTACAAATTTTATCTAATTCCCTTTACTTAACAATCAAAGGAATGCATTTATATTTCCTGTTTTTTTCTAGGCTATAACTTGATAAATCTTTAAGTATTTCGTTACTTTTTATGTTTATTAATATAATTTTCTTGAATACTATTTTCTTCATCAATTTATATTTTGTTCTTTGAGTACGGAAACAGTGATAGATAATAAATACTCTTCTAACTTGAAAACACCGAATGAGTTAATTTTGTACTGCATCTCTTGTAACCCAATACATTCTTCTTCGAGTATTTCTTAACTATTACAATTTATTTGCTAGATAAAAATCCGATAACGTATCACTCCTTAGGTTGACGAAAATTTGCAACTGTTAATAAATCAACCATTAAGATAGTAAGCCCTACTGAAATCTTACTCGGTAATTATAAAGACGGTATGGAGAAGTTAAGAGTTTTCATCTACCGAGTTGGAATTTGCGCTTGTACGGGAGAAGTTTACTTTAGCTGAGAATAATGTTTGTCTTTGTTAGATTAATTTGGAAACACAGAGCGTGTACTTAAGGAATGAATTCCCGGGGGCACAGCTTACTTTCTACCATTACACCAAAACTTAAACAACAGTTGATATTAATTTAGGTTTTACAGATTTTATTCATTTATCTGGACCACGAATCAAGTCCCTTTGCAGATTTATTTATCTTATTTCCTTTCGTGATTATTCAATTAGGTTCCAAATATACTTCCCGTAATTTATATAGATTTAAAATTCAGATTCTTTGTTTATATTTCTCGTGCAGATATTATGCAACTTATTATTTTACAATAGGGCAATAATCAATAGCCTGATATGTTTAAGTAGACTATTTATGTTTTGTTTTTTTTTACCACAAGGCTAGAAACAATCCCAACCTCGAAATAATTTCCATCAAATGTGAACAGTGGACTTGTTTGACAAATGTATGTTCATTGAATATGGGGCGGGTGATACCAAACTACACAATGATGCTTTAAGATGCCCAGGCCCATTGAATGGCTGAAATAGCATAACAATAAACCATCACTGTTAAGAACCTACCTCTGATAACAGAATAAAGTATATATTTATCGATTCTAACTTTAAGGCCCGTATTATACACGGAAACGTTGCGTCCCAAGCGACTGAGACAACGACGTCCCGCCTGCGTGCCGGAAGTGTCCGAGAGGCAATTTAGCGTCTCGGACACAGCCGAGACGCTGCAGAGACACCGCATTGGCACCGCCTCACCACCAAAAAAATCACTCAGTCGTTACTATGAACAGCGAAGTGATGGATACATTTCCATTTCACAAATAACATTTTCAGAGTTCATTTTTTATAAATTAAATTTTGCATTTTAGGAAAGTTCCTGATTTTTGTCTTATCTTTCGTCGCTGTCTTCTTTGATGTACTGTTTGTTTCTCCTTCTGCTTATTTTTCTTGATCACTTTCAAGTCCTCTGTCCAGGGCTTCTTGGTTTTCATCAACTTCATCTCTTGATATATTTTCTACTTCTTCGTCCACGTTAAATTATTTTCACACGAACACTCTACAAAGATATATTGCGCTCAAGTTGCGCACAACTTTTCCTGTTTTTAAGTTAGAACCGATAAATATATTCTTCGTTCTATTATGAATTATTCTATGAATTATTCTATTATTCTATTATTCTATTCACTGTTAAGAACCCTCCTCTGGAGGGTTCTTGACAGTGATTTTTTATTACCAAGCCATTTCAGCCATTCATTGGGTCTGGGCATCTCAAAGCATCATTGTATAGTTTGGTATCCAAACAACTTATTAAAAATTACTATTTAAAGAACAAATTAAAATCGGGTTTTCATTTTATCAAAAACATTCACGAAATTCATGGAATCGTCGAGTTTTTTTAAATAGTATGTGGAAAGAGAGACCTCCGGTATAAGAGATGCCTAAGCTAGGCACCTTAGAACTTAGGCAGGAGGCGCAGCGATCCGATTTATTCCCACACTTTCGTTTTTATTTTTTCGAGTATCGGATGGTATTAAAATGTTTTTTAGTTCGAATCTCATATCGAAATCGGTGTTTCAGTACTTCGTATCCCCATCCTTAACGTAACTGAAATATCATTAAAAAACTCCTTATTTAAAGCAAAATGTAGTTTTCTTCTAAGAATTTTCTTTTTGTAAGAATATTTAATCGCGTTTCTCAACTTAGAATTTTGTTTATTATTTGTATACAAGATAAACAAACAAAATATGATATTTATTTATGGTCGGTTGAAAAAAATCTTTTCTCTAATGCAACATTCCATAAATTTCTACATACATTTTTGAGAATTTAATTTCTAGTCTTAATCTAAAATTAAATTGTTTTATGAGCAGAATGTACAATTTTAACAAGAATGGCTGAAGAGTTTTGTTGTTGTTTCTAATTATAACAAAACTATGTTGTTATAACAACATAGTTTTGTTATTTTATGTTAGCTAAATTGTGGGCGGTAGGCAAACATATTACACAAACCACAGGTTAGAATCACGTGGGAATACAGAAATGTTTATTTTTGTTTAACTAAATATTACATAACATAGTTATATATATATATAAAACAGTATAAGTAAGTTTTAAATGTTCTTTATTATTTACATTGTATTAGATATTTACAACCCATAATCTAAAGGTTTTAGAAACTATAATGCTCGAAAGTAATGTTCTCTAAGTAAACACCTCCTATTAAACTTAGTGGACACATACGTACAGTGATTATAAACACCTTAAATGATTTTAACTGATTTAAATATGAAGTTAAGCCTTAAAAAAGGGTAAGCTCATAGGTAAAAGTTTAATCTCGATAATTAATTCTTAAATACTCTAATTAAGTACTAAAAAATTCAGCAAACTTCTTAAAAGTGACTAAACAAACTTATAATGAAAATATATTCGATGGCGTAAAGTCATTGCATAATCAATCTTAAATGGGACCGCTATATAGACTCAATAGCTTCAAGACTGACCTCTACTTAATTACTTAATTTGCAGGCGGTTAATTACTTAATTTGCAGGCTGCAGGAACTAGTGCAACTTTAAATTTTGCTCAAGGTCTATTACGGATGCTTCTCTATTGTCTTATCATATGGAATTGTTTTTGGGGTAGAATTCCCATTGCTAAGAGCTACAGAAGCGCATTGTAAAGAGAATGTGTGGAGTACAACGCCTAACACACTGTCGACCCTTACATGGAACTGGGAATACTGACTCTTCCCTCTTTGTTTATCATGGAATCTGCTCTACTTGTAAGAAAACATCCTGAGGTCTTTATAGCCAACTTAAATTACCAGTATAATACTAGAAGGGACAGAAATGTACACGTTCCTCAAATAAATTCTGCGCTAGCTGGGAAAAGTCCTAAATACAGTAGCGTTCAAATTTACAAAAAATACCCAAACATATCACAGAAGAATTATGTATCAATAAATTTAAACCGAAACTGACGAGTCACTCGAGTGAAAAGGCCTATTATGGCATTGAAGAAATGTTGGCCTAACTATAGACCCTGACGACCACGTCGCATATGCGATACAAGGGACTACGCAAACTATCAATTATCAATTGTGAAATCGTTCTGAATTTTGGGACAGAATTCCTTTTTTGACGAATCCTTGAATAAGTCAAAGGGAAGAGACTTATTTATAAATGTACTGACCACCAGATCACGTAGTAATCTGACTTGTCGCTCATGTTTGAAACTCGATGGCCTCCATGTTTTATCCCTTTGCGGTCTACGGTGTAATACACAAACGCAATGTTGGGCTCAGGCAAACTGATAATGCATGGAGGATTACCGCACAGTAGTCATATCTCATAATAATGCATTTTGGGGGTTTCGGTCACTAAAATATCGAGTTCTACCAGATCCTCCGTAAGGCCGATATTACCTCCAAATTAGGTACAGCCTGAATCATTCAATAACAATTGTTGATAAGAGCATCAAAATATCTAGCGATTCCAGTGAGTGGAATTTTGGTATTCCAATGAGCAGAATTTATAGAAAAACCGCAAATCATCACAAACCTTGCAGTTTTTTTTTACAGAACCAAACGTAAAGCTATATCATTATTCTACTCACTAGAATCACAAGATATGTGTTTTTCGTCCAAATGAGCTACAAATCAACGATTTTGGTTGAGCGGTTGAGACTGTACCGAATTTGAAAGTTAATATTGGTTTGATAGGAGGAGCAGGGGTACCTTATGGGCCCGAAGCTTGGGTGGCGATTGGAGTGTGTGGTTAATTTCTTGCTATTTAAGGGGATTACACTTTTCAAAACTAAATAGAGGTGAAAACCTCCCGAATTTTTTTGTCGGGTGGTAGGAAAGAGGAAACATCGCTTCAATAAAGCTGACATCTTACATAGGCTACAACAAACTGAGTAAACTACTTAAATTTTACATCACGTTTTACAGCTTTATATTCTAATTTATATAGTATTGTAACTATTCTAAAAACTAATTATATCTATTTTTATATTTAGACAAACACGAAACTTTTTTGAATTGTACTGATGATAAAATATGATGTGAAAAAAGTATTAAGAGGTGAGTTTTTTATTTCTAGGTATGTTAAAAAGTGTCAGCAACCAAGTTTTATAAAATATTCAAAATGATAAAATTGATCACAAAATGTTGTTGTGCGACCTCCTTCCTTTTTCAATCCTGTTTTTCCTGTTTTAGTAATATAATATCAGGTGACGCAGATATTGAATTCCATATTTGATAACACAAGAGCCGACTAATATCTTTCTACACTAGATATTCCTGTATTGAGGGAATATTATAATTATTATTGTATAATTGGATTATTGATCCCTTATCTTTGTTTGGTGTAGTGATTTCGAGCGGTATTTAAATATTGAAATGTTGTTTTCTTCTGTAAAATATGTTATTTAATTATTCATTTTAAACTGGCTTTATCCTTAGAGAAGACAATACTGGTTATTTAAAAAACATTTTTGTGTGTATTTAAATTGTTAAATATTATATTTAAATGTAAATATTATATTTAAATTTAAATATAATTTTTTTATAATTCAATTTAAATTACAATAATTACATTTTTCAGGGAAGAAAAACTACTAGTTGTACAAAACTAGGGAAGAAATAAAAAAAAACTTAAAGAGAAACAAAGAATCTTCATAACTAATCAAGGAAAAAGTTAAGGGTTGTTAGTATTATATATTGAATATTTCTACTGTTCCAATTACCAATATTGGAAAATAATTAATGAAATTCAAAATAACAAATTAGGTAATAGTACCATTCCGGGGGAACACAAAGGTAGTGTAAAAAGGTGGTTTTATTTATTTATATCGAAATATTATTGATTTCCAAAAAAAAACCTGTAGCGGATGAAATACAACTTCAGTTAACAATAAAAACCACTTGAATTTTATTTTATTCATCGCATTCACAAAATTAGTATATCAGAGCTTTGTATTTACATTAATATTAAATTTACCCCTTTTAGCACTACAACCGCTTAAAGACACTAACAGTACGTGTGAAATTGTAATGCAAACGAGCCATTTTATTTTTAAATGATATAGCTGGATTTCTTAGAATGTATTATTTTCATTTATATACATTTTGTTGCCTATTGCCTACGGAATTCTTTTCGCCCATTAAGAGCGCAATCCAGCTGTACTTCATCCAAGGTACGGAGCCCCCTCTTAGAATGAGAATAAAGGGAACTGGACTTGTGTAGTGTTGTGCTGGTGCTGGTAAGCTTAGTATAAGAGAGACAAAGTGATGGGAGTTCACTAATTAGATTCCGTTTAAGTATTCAGAATTTCGCACTCCATTAAATGTGGATAAAATTAGATTTTCCTTTGAAAATATAAGGTTTTATTTCTTAAATAAAAGTGAAAAACATTTCTTTATAATTACAGTTATAAATATTTACTTTTTGTAATCCGTTTGTATTTTTAGGCTGCACAATATGTCTAAAACTTTATTACAAGACTTGTTCAAGGCTAAATTCTTTTCTTTCTTTCTTTTCCTTTTTAAAAAGAGGGTGGCGGCCTCTTCAAAAATTTCCCCCCTTCAAAAAAATAAGGTGTGAAATCGTCTCGCTTCCCTCTCTGAATATACTTTTCCGGATTATTCAACGCACAACTAAAAATAATCACAGGATCGGTTTTCGGATCCTATGATTGTCCCTGCGATCCAATAATTCTGGAATTACGAATTGCCTATTTCAAATGAATAACCAATCCCAGTTTAACCGCGTGTTTGAATAATTGGGGATTAAAACATCGCGCTCATCAAGCACTGAGCTATCGTTTAATTTAATCCTATGATCAATCCATAAATCAACCGTTTAAAAAATAAATATTCATGCACATAAGGCTAAAATCTATTATTTTTGTTTCAAATTGTTGTGTCTTCTCAAATTAAATTCTGGTGCATGGTGTATATATTATGCACAAGAGCATTAAGACACACATGTATGCAGCCGGTCCCAACAAAACATAAAACATTAAAGGTTTATAATTATCAGTTTCGTACCGATTAATTCTTACCCAAGTAATATAGGCCAGCAAAAATATGATCGAGCCTGGAAAAAATTCGTGGAAATCTGGAAATCGTCTTAATCTTTCCGTTTTACATTCAGGTAAATAATTTTGAAGACTGACTCATTTTTCGTAGTGTGTTTTGGTTTTTTTACCGTTTTGGGTCATTTTTATTATTTTTTAAATAAGTAAAAAACCGTTTATTCCTCATAAAAAGTTTAAGTACAAGAATTGTAGAGGACAAAATTCTGCATTGATTGAGTACGTTTTGATGAAAATACTTTAAATAATAATTAATTTATGGTAAGTTATATAAAGGGTTTTGGCGAATTTCTCTTTTAGAGAACGAGCTAGTACTGTTGGTCACATGGTAAGACCTATGCCCGAGACCATGATAACGTTTAGTTTTAAGGCCCTCAGAAGTCAAAAACCCACTCGTTCAAATTTTTATATACATATATGTTTCAATATAGATGTAAAGAAATATATATACTTATGTGTTTGTTTGCTCGATAAATTGCAGCAAAAAAAAGTTTATTTCAACAAATATTTAGGGGCAATATTAACCTTCTTAACTTTTAAATAGTAATACATAAATTTATGTATTTTACAGTAAATTCTTTTACGTAATAATTCATCTAACATTCGCCGAACATCTGTCAAACTCTTTCTCGCAGAAAAATCATCATAAAACTCCATATAAAAATATCCAAAATACAGGATTATTTATTTAAAACTGGGTCTCTCTTGACAAATTCGCCCCAAAGGTGCGGCGAGGTGGGGTATAGGGTTTTAATTAACCCCTAAAATACCAGAGCCATACTAAAAATATGGCATTATGCAGTGCATTAAGAATCTTAAATAATAAAGGATTAAAAGATTTTTTGAGGTCAAGCTTACGATTTTCTAATAAGTTTAAGTCAGGTTTTTTGAATTTGGATTTTTAATGTACCTTTGAAAAAATATAGAATATTATTTCTCAGACTTCTTCGCGATGTGCTGATAGTGTTTCAATTTCGCCGAATAAAATTGTCTTATTCTTATCAATACATTCCATTTGTGTAATTTTTCCCCTCAATTGTTATTTTTAAATATTCAGTGGTAATATAGGTGGAACTCTAAGCGCATCCGATCCTACATAATGTGTGTAAGCAGTGCGACAATATTATAAAATTATTTCAAACGAGAGGTGAAAGTCCTCAAGTGTCTAAAGTTTGTTCCGCGTCTCAATTTTAATTATTGGAAGGTATTTATTGAAGATTTTATTGAAGGTGTGTTCGTCGTGGAATTTTTACATTACGATGTTCTCAGGGAATACATTATCTGACGGTAAGAAATACTAAAAAAGAAGTGCTCTAGAAAAATTAAATGTATGATGAGATTGTAGTAAAGTTGTTGACAAGTTTCAGCGATTTGTTAATTATTACTATCGTTTGATTCAAAAAGAAATTTACAGCCTTGTAGATTTGTATCGACTCATATAAAAAAAGTATAAACTAAATGTTATATCTAGTTTAAATATGTGGAGAAAATTCATTTTGTATTATTTTATATAATTTGCAGCTGAAAATATTAGCCTATAGAATCAATAACTCTTTAAGCTGTAATTTGCTCACTGAGCAATTAACTTTGTTGTTTTTTTTTTCGAAGAAAGTGACAACTGTGCAATTATAATCTTAGAGTCAACAAGTCAACTATTCACATCAGACATAAGTGTTACAAAATTAAATTATGATCCTAAAACATGTACAACAGACAATGACTTCTACAGCAAGTTTTTGGCAAGAAATGCAGTTCAGAGAGGATATAAGCCTTACCACGAGTTGAAGTTCAATTTATCCTATTTTTTCAACATATTTTATCAAACAATACAAAATGTTAAATATGAAACAGAGGATGAGGTCGATTTCATTTACAGGGAGCTCATCGGGCTGACGATGCTTCCCGCACTACACTACTGCGGTGCGGCCGGCCGCGGACGTTAGTACCTGTGCGGCGTTTTATAAAACTTAAGGATTTTACAAACAAACGTGGTATCGGGGACACTTTTCGTATTTCTGTAGGTTAAATTTGATTTTTTTAAGTATTTTGCTATACAGGGTGATTGAAAAGTCTGGGTACGGCTTAATATTTTGAAAAATAATAAACGTAGACCTACAAAACTTGGAATCAAGTTATAAGGCATATAAATCTATCTTAACACATATCCAGTGGTCCGCTTCCTCCTCAGGGGGACGGCCCGCCAGGAGTCAGGAGAAAATCTTAAATGTAAGCATAGGTTGATATGCACATCAAATTAAAGGTCTATTTTTGTAGAATACAACGCCGCAAACCGCACTCAAAAAGGTTGACCCAGTACAAAATGGCAGCTGTTCAAAGATTCAAATAAATACCAATTTCTTTGAATACAAACAATTTTTATCATTTTAATTTTTATCATTTTTTATATCATTTTAAAGAGCTTTTTAAGCAAAGAAGAATGCCGCAAACCGCATTCAAAAAGGACCATCCGTTAAAAAATTACGGTTGTTTAAAGATTTAATAAAAATTGTTTTTTTATTAAATCTTTAAACAACCGTACTGATACGGTTATTGTGAGTGTAAATAAATCCAATTGAGTTTTCAAACTTTTAAATCCTTTTTGAACCACCCAGGTATTTCCTCTCTACCTTGACTACACGTACTTGTACGTATGTATGGCACTTTTCTATAAAACTACATCAAACCATGGACGAACCATACAGATACGGTTATTGTATGTATAAATAAATCCAAATGAGTTTTCAAACATTTAAATCCTTTTTGAACAACCCAGGTATTTCTCTCTCTCTACCTTGGACACACGTACTTGTACGTAATAGTATATATGGCACTTTTCTATAAAACTACGTCAAACCATGGACAAACCATACAGATACGGTTATTGTATGTATAAATAAATCCAAATGAGTTTTCAAACTTTTAAATCCTTTTTGAACCACCCAGGTATTTCCTCCCTACCTTGGCCACACGTACTTGGACGTATGTATGGCACTTTTCTATAAAACCACATCCAACCATGGGAAAACCATACGGATATGGTTATTGTGTGTAAAATAAATCCAGATGAGTTTTCAAACTTTTAAATCCTCTTTGAACTACCCAGGTATTTCTCTACCTTGGCAAAGTATCGTGAGCAGGTGTAGAGTCACGTGGTGCAGTCTCGGCCGTCGCGCCATCTTGCCACATCCACTCGCGCCAAAACTCCGCGCGCTACTGCCCGTTCCCGCCGCTTTCACACCCCTTCCCGCCGTTTCCGCACCCTTCCCGCCGTTTCCGCGCCCGCCGCCCTCCGCCGGTCACGTTCCCGCCACGGCACGCCGCCCGCCGCCCGCCCCGGCGCAGCGCAGTACAAACATTTGTTCTTCCTTAATTAGCTGCCTCCCTGAGCATCCTTGTGACTCCTTTCTCCCTACCTAATGAAGTTCATTCATAGTGAGCTCTGGAGCTCTGTTACCGGTGTTGTGAAGGTGTGTTGCGTTTTTACTTTTCCGGGAATTTAGGGGAGAGTAGTTTATTTTTGGGGGCTTTTATGAGGAAATGGAAGTTTCGGTTTATTTTTATTTTTAAAATGGACAATCGTTGGAAAAGAAACTTAACGTCTTTATAGCAATAGTAAAATGTAAATTAATATCTACAAAAATTGGATTTCCTTCATGATTGTTAATGCTGAGGAAAAATACTATACAATAAAATTGTAGGGCTCAGTTTAAACTTTACTGTTATTAACGCAGTATAACAGTAACGTAGTATAAAAATAAATTGAAACAATAACATTATTGATTAATTAATTGTTTAACCACAATACATGAAGTTTACACACGCAATGCACAGTACAATAGATGAAGTGTGGGCGGCGAATCCGTCCCCACTGTTAAAATCGATATTTTTCTATATTTACGATCACGATCAACTTAATCATAATAAGGTTTCGACTATAAAATCTAATTAATTTTCATCATTGTAATAGTAGTAATTTCTTCTTTAGATTTTATAGTCGAAATCAAAGTTTTTTCCAGAACTTATAAGAGGGTAGGGGCGAACTTAACGCTCCTCTTTATGGAGTTTGTAGTGTTTGTTTGTTGTTTGTAGTCTAGTTAATAGTTTGATTCAGAACTTAAAGCTGGTAGAGATAAAACTTACTGCCCTCTGGTATACGCAGGCCGCCATCGTCTCCGCTGTACACAGATGTCGGGCGGTTGGCTTTCAGTAATTATACGACGATTTAATACAACTTATTGATGACCAAGTCAAGCATGGAATAAACTATACTCCTGACGTTTCTTATTATAACTGGTGGGTGAATGCTACCATAAAAGTGGCATCGTCCTATAAAACTGTTTATATATTAAAGAGAGGAAGGGTCGTTTTAAGGACCCTTATACTTTTGCACTACAAATGTAATAGAAGTAAAACCGCAACAGAAATATACATATTTTATTTTCACCAAAAAAGTCGCCACAGCTATAACCACACCGCACACAGTATTGTAACTCTACGGCCACACATAACTGTCATTCTACAGCAAAATATAGTTACCCACACGGAACAATTTAGTAGTTTTGGAAACCCGAATTGACAAAGGGAGCCGGAGGGAGTTTGGATCGTATGTTTTATGAATCAGTCGTTTGTAGCGACAATCGTCCGTCACAGGCTCATAAACAACAGGGGACAGTGTTGCCAATCCACAAGCCGCTGTGCATCCAATCCATTTCATCTCGACCCAATCCAATCCAATCCAAGCTTGGTTTCAATCCACCGGCTTGTCCAGTCGCTTGCATTGTCTTGATTGATAAACAAGATATGCCTACGTGTGTTTAATTCAGTTCTAGAGACAAGATACTTGGTGTGATAAGTTAGTCCTGAAATCAGATACGCTTGAAGGTGTTTTATTATATAATTGCTTAACACTGCACATTCATAGCAAAATAATACAAAATACTTTTCTGCTAATTAGATAGGTATTTTTCATTAAGGAACAATAATTTTCATACTGCGTATTAAAATGATAGGTATTTAACTTACGTCTAAAATTATTTTTTGTTCCGAGTTCCAAGCCTGCTCCTGAATACGTGTGCACGTTGTTTTAAACCTGTCTTTCGATGTTTTATACGTGTCCGTGTTAAATGTTATTTGCTTTTTTTGTTATTTTAAAAACTTGACTGAGTTCGCTTTAAGATCTACGCAGGGTAGATTAATATGATAATTTAGTGTACAAGGAAGGATGCCGAAGATGGTCTGAGGCCGAAACGCGTTATCTATGAACAAAAAAGAACTGAAGACGTAAGTTAAATACCTATTTGCAAATAAATCCGTGCTCCAAATCATGAATCATTAATGATAATGCAATTGAAGATTCTTAGAAGAGTTCCAATACATTTGTTGATCATGTTATAATTCAGATATTTATCGCAGCAAAACAAGCGAAAAATTTCATTCTCGGGGATCGACCAAGAGATAGATGATACGGCCACCTTACGGCTGGGAAACATATGTTAAGACGCAACCGGAATATTTGCCAGCCACAATACACCTAAGATATTTTTACCGTAAAACTGTGATAAACAGCAGCGACGCGTTATAGTCTTAATAACGTCGCGACGTCGATTTTTAAACCCAACTCTTATATTTGACTGACTTAGTCTTTGAATTTCTCCGAGCATGCAGGTCTGCTAAAACCCCTGCATAATAATATTAAGGCTAAACATCCCAGGATTAGTTAAAAATGTTGCCACCACGGCGCAGCACTAAAATGTTGTAATTTTGTACTCCTGTTTATTGGTGAAATTTTCGTCCGATGTTTATTTGCAAAACTGATCTTATTATTTTTTTAACCTAGTGCATCATATAATCTTTTACGCAAATTTTTACTGCGTTTATCAATATGAATATTTTTATTTGTTTTTGTATTAACTATCATGTGTTTTGTATTTGTGTTGATCACAATTATTGGTTCTCCTTGAAAAAATTGTTTTCTAGTTTCAATATTTAGTTACTGGTTAATCATCAAACATTTTGCAATGTTTGATGATTAACCAATAGGTAGAAATATTTGAGTTAGTTTGTGCACCGTCACCCGAGCGCTTTCTTAATTTTTGTATATTTTAGGTTTTAAGTTTCTGTATCTCTGTGTAATAAGAGCCCCCAACGACAAATCATGTGGTTTGTTGGGACTCAAAGATTTAAAGATTCATGGAAATAAAGATTCTGATTCTGATTTGTAAACAGAATAAGATTCGAATTTACGCTACTGAAGCTTAATTTTAATTAAGTCGTTGGTTAAAAAAAATAATAACTCTTCATGTTACACAGTCGTGGCTTTGGGGATTTAAATAGGACATGAACGTTTGAATCTACAATACGCAAAGAGCAATCGAAACCCTGACTACTTAAATATAAATCAAATTATTCTTTAGCAATTTTATTTTATTAGTCAAGAGATTAAAGCGGCTTATCCCGAATCGACCCATTAAAAAGCGACTGCCTTTTACCGTATTCGATCTGACGCGGCTTTCGAAATATAATTCAAACACAATACCGGTAACCCCATAAAAATAGTGCGTGGAGTAACTGATGCCGAGGTGATATCGGATGTTTCAGCGCGTTACAGACGACTACACGCGGCTTAATTCAGTTTATGGACCATAAAGCCGGCCATGTCAGGCGCCTCTATAGTTAATAGAGTTGCCTGCCTCTATAGTTACCTGCACTGCATGCGACACAGAAGCCTCCATTAAACCCGGAGTGTTCCCGAGGCCATTAATAGTTTATTGCTATTCTTGGTCATATTTGGATTAAATTTGTAGACTCAACGTCATAAGCAATCCTGTTGTTTTTAATTTAGTGTACAGCTGTTTCGCCCCCTTGTCCTAGGGGCATCATCAGTACAGTCGATGTTAAATCATTAAAATCATACAACTAGAAGTTCTTGTCTGTATAACATTGTAGTAAAAAAACACAAATACTGTCATTGTCACGAACTATATAAAACACATTTAAAAAATTAAAAACAGCAATTCCTTGATAGCCATTTCAGCATTACATATATTTGGATTGTTTAATTAATATTATTGCCAGGGAGAGAATGAAGTTCTGTTTCATTTCACATTTTAGTGAAAGCTAAAAAGCACGGAAGCACAAGCTTTTCTCGGATGAAATAAAACGATTCCGAATAAATGAATCTGCTACAGTGAATGCTTCAATTAAAATTACGTTAATAATATAGAATAGATAAATGAAAACAATATCATTTAAACTACATTGAAAAATGGACGTTGACGAAGGGCACATTGTTGAGCTGAAATGAAACAATCAAATTTTGTGCTGAAATAATGGAACTCCAGATAATTAGCTCACAACATTATTGATTGTGATGGAAATACTTCGTTTTTTACTTGTCGGTTACAGTTCTAAATACAAGCTCCTGATTAGAATTTTTTTTTTTTCTATAACATGTTGCAATGTAGTTATATTTACAATCCCATTGTAAAAGATGACTATTGAGTCCATAAAAGACTCTTGGTATTCCAAATACGGGACAAAATTGAGAAAATTATTTCCTGCTTAGAGAACAAAAAGGGATGTTTATGTGTTTTGTAAAGTGTTTATGTAGATTTTCCTTATCTTATTCATCGTTTCTTTTCGAGGTTGTCTGAATGTTTTCTGAATGTTGAATGTCTGAATGTCTGAATGTCTTGAATGTCTGAATGCCTGAATGTCTGAATTTCTGAATGGTTAAATGTTTTTAAAGTTGACTGACTAGCTTTAATATCAAATTTTAAAAAAATATTCAGCGTAGTTAAAAACTGTTTTTATTGAGTTACTCAGTACTTTGCATGAATCCCAAACAATAAAATATTCCAAAAATTCTCGGGGTAAAGCGTTTCATAAATTCGAAATGATACATCAGCCCGCCGACAGACAACCTTGCAGAAGGCTCATTCATCACAAGATACAAGAACACGTGTTTTGCACCCACGGGATTTTATGTTCATTTTTAATCTATAAGACTCACCAAGACGTATTTCACCACCTTTCAAAATGCTTCGAAAGAATTCTCATGAAAAATTCCAATATTTATTGAACTTTTTGTCTAAAGTAAAATGCTTTCTTGGTAATGAAATAAAACTAAATTAAGTATAATTGTATTTTTAATGTAAACGTCCGTGATCTCAATAATAAAGAAGAGAAATTCAGTGATAAGACCATGTTTTGTTCCAGGAATACTGTCACTTTTTATGTTTGGTTGTCTATGGAAAATAACTGACCACAGTTCTAAGTATCTGTGGTCATTGATAGTGATAGCTAATGATAAACATATACATTTAAATCTAATTATCAATCTTCCTTCCGTTTAGCCATGCACTGTATGCTTGTTAATAGTTACAACTGATACAAACTAGCATAACATAAATACAAATCTGGGTATTCGGATATTACATAACTATACCGATAGAACAGTGCAGATTAGTTTACATAATACTGTAAGAAATAAGGTTAAAGTCACATATCGTAATTTATTTCACTATTCAACTCTCCATTGTTAATAACTCAGTTTTTCAACCAAATTGACCAAATTCATTCGCCCTTACATTTCGCGTCAAGTACCTTGGCCCATGCTTTCCTAATGTCCAATGCCAAAATTATCATTGACCTTATGGGCGGACTGGACCACGGCATCTGGCACGCCCTACACCAAGTTAATCGTGATGGATAAAATTTAAAACACCTCTTCTTTAAATTATTGGTACAAGTTTCATATATGATCTTCTGCCTGAACAGGTTATATTAATAATAATTATTGTTTACATGTTTTACTTAGTTTTAGTAACTCATTTTCTCAATAAAATTTAACATGAGCGAAGATCAGTTTCGTTTCCACGTTCGTGTATTCTATTTAGCATTAGCTAATCCGATATCAACTAACTATCAACCTATCGTGTTAAACTTGATTGATGCACTTTTCCAACAACCGTTAGCAATGAAGAAACATCGATATCAAACTATAACCGAAACCATTGCCAATTATGTGATCCGATTATCTCACGGACAATATAAATTATTTATAACCGCCCTTAATACAATACAACTAAATTAAACATAATAAAGCTAGCTACAAACAAAATTAAAACATTACTATCATTAACTAACTATACAACTTACCTAATTTATCATAAACCGCCATCTTGTACTAAGATACTATCGATAAGTATATTTTCATGGAGTAACGAAACAATCGAAAATAAATACAATGGAATCTGATTTCAAGTTCCGTCCAACAAAAAATATATCGCATTTCGATTCGTGCAATGTCGGCTATTGGTAGATCGTTCGATATTGTTTTCTTATAAATCAGATGTTGAATCGTCTGCTAAAGAAGCGAACGGCAAAAGACCAGATTTGAAACTCGTACCAAATTGTTTTCTCAGAAATTCCTAACGTAGCTAAGCCGCGAGAGCAACGTGATTTTGTCGATACATTTCCAACAAGAGGATAATCTTACAGCTCGACTCACATGACGTGACCAATCCCAAGTACTAATGTTAATTTTAGCATTGGGCTTACGGACAATCTAGGCCATGTGGGTTGACTCGACCTATAAACTGATTCCTCGCTTGCGGTATATCATGGTAGCTATTAGGATGTGTGGTTTGCCTACTTTATTCCTCACTTACATCCATGACCTATATATAAACAAACGTCAGTTCGGTCATATAGACTTGGCAAGCGTAACAATACTCTACCAACAATGCCGCTAGGTTATGGCTAAGGGTCCTTCCATCTATCATTCACAAACACATTTCAATCAGAGAATCTTTATATATTTAGCTCTAATGTAAGAAAGTGCTCGCTCCGTTATCTTAAAAAAAGTGTAAATATTTTTAGAGCTGTATAAAAAAGGTTCTATATTTCCTTCATGAAATGTTTGGAAAATAGTAAATACACTTAGATGTAACTTTATCATTATATACTCATATTAAATGTTTATTTGATTATAAGGTAAAGGTTTCGTTCCAAATACAACTGTGTCAAAAGTTTGCAAAGGCAGTTTCCCACCCTCAGTTGTTTCAACTCTTGACAACGTCAATTAACTTCACTGTCTGATTTCATTGAGTTCGAGTGAAGTTTTCAAACAGGTTACCAAAGATTTTCCAGCAATTATCTTCTAATAATAACGTGTTTTATATGTGTAAAGGGCAGGAAAGGAAAATGTAATCGCCTGTCCTTGAAAACAGGCGTATTTAAGTGAGTGAAAACTAACACACTCTATTATATAAATAATAAAAATATATCTATATAATGTTAAGTACATATTTTAAGTAATGAAATCCACAAAATTGCCAAATGTTTTAATAAAAAATATTAAATTGTTGTTAAATTATTGTTTAGCCTTTCCCAATTAATTTGAGTATTTAATTTATTCTTTCTGAGGAATTAGTAATAAAGAATAAGTTAAGGAATAAGTAATAAGTAATAAGTGCGTATTGATGAATTTAAAACATAGACTCAGATAATTAAAGCATTTTGTTATATTTCCTATATTAGGAATCCTTATTATATATAATAATCACCATTCTATCTCTTGGCTTCATTCAATGAATAATAATATTTAAAGTAAGGGATTTTTCCCAGGGTACTCCAAATTTAATTACACTGAAATAATTAATTAATGAACCTTATTATTAATTTTTTCAGCGTTCCAAATCATATGCAAACTTGGAAATTAACGGATGACTTTACAAGTTATGTGATCAGTTTTAAAAACTTGTAATGGTTCCCTTCGTTTCAAAAACTTTACCTATTATACAAAAAAAACGTTCTAATATAAGGAAAATTTTTTCAAAAAAATTACAAAGATTCATTCAAATAATATTTTTCAAAATAATAACAAAATTACCTACCCTAAGTATCTATTGCTTCGTTTTGTTTCATTTCACCTATTCATTAACGTTCACCATTCAACTCAGTTTACCCTTTTTATTTTGATGGGGAGTTGCTCTTATTTACGATACAATTATAATACGTTATCATTACTGTTAAACATCAATTTAATTCCCCTAACTAGAAGCTGCAACAGCATGCTACTGCACAACAAGTGATGTTCGCCGATTCTCTCTCGTATCCAACACTGTATATTGCACGCGCCACGTCAGTCCGCCGCTGCTCCGTTGTTTATGAGTTGTGTCCAGCGTTTGGCCCGACAAACGGCTTTATTCATCAATACCTCTCTATAGCCGGAATTTAAACCGATTCAGGAGATACGTTGGTTTGCTGCTATCGATTTTAAGTTCCAAAATTTGTTTATCACCGTAAGAAAATAAATTGTATTCAAAAATTGATATATTGTTGGAACAAGTTGTGATATACCTGAATTCCAAAATAATTCTTAGTTTATGAGAGGGGGTAATGTATTTTATTTTAAACAGAAACCAGCATACATATTTTTTATACATAATATAAATCACTCGTGAATGACATTTTCTGCTTATTTTTTTATATTTAATATAACGTATTTCTACGTCTCTTAAAAATTAAATCATGAAATCGTTATCCTATATTGGAATAATGTAAGTATTTCGATTTTTCACTATTTACTTATTTATTTATTTATTCACATATATCACATAGGCTTACGTAGGTAGCAGAACTATGGTAAAAATGCCTAACAGGTAGCTAAATAATAATTCGTTGCAAAAGAAAACTCTGAAAAATAATCTGTGCTACAGTAGCACTGTTTTCAAAAATATGAAATAAGTATCTAGAGTCCAACACCAACTTCAGGTAAGAAAGACTAAATTTATTTTATGACTTTTTAATAATGCATATACTACGGTGTCCATCTTTTCTCGGACGTTATATTGGGTTTTGTTTATTTTGTATAACTCTCTTTCGAAGTTCTAGATGCTTCCTCTACTGAAATCACTATCGGTCCCTAATTCGATAACTTTTTGGCACTTTTACACTGTTTACAGTTAAATAACCTCCCTCAGCAATCTCTCAAATTACATTAAACTTCGAATTACTCTAGAAAACTAAAACATACCAATTTAATAACAGCAACCACAAATATCCTTAAAGACACAACTATTAAAACCCCATAAAGCACAATATAAAGCTATTTCTGATCATAATATCAGGCGAGGTAGTTTTTAATACCCATCAACCCTCATGAAAGTTTAGGGCGTTAATTATCAGGTTGTGTCGCCCTGTTTTATGCCCCATAAACGGAAACACGTAACTTACATCACCATTCGCAGCTGCGCGACACGACTCGCCATTGGTCAGTTAATTAACCAATGACCTCGTTAATTTAAAATGATTCTGACCCGATTTTTGGATATTCTGAGCTTTTTTGGCTTATATTTAAAGGTGTTAGAACTATTTACTTTGAATTATATACCGAATGTAATACTTAAGAATAGATTTCAAATCAAAACAATAAGCTGATCTTTCCTTTGTTTATTTTCTATACTTATAAAAGAGGATGTTGGTCGGTATGCATATATAGTATGTATATAAAATTAAAGTTTATGGACTCGGACACCGTTGGATCGTTTGTCATGAAACTTGGTATATAGATGTAAAATTTCACCGAGAAGGTTTTTAAGCCATCCATTTCGTCCTAGCTTAATTGGATTCTTTCCCAGAAGCCCAAAAGAGTTGCCATGAATCCGTATGCAAAGATATATTTTACGTAAAAGTTAATGGTATGTTTTTAATCAGGGGATTATTGGTGTAAATAATCAAAGGGAGGACAACGTCTGTCGGGATCTACTAGTATTTTTAATCTTCAATTAAAAAAAAAATTTTGATATTACTCGAGAAAATTATTATCTTATATGTAGGCCTAATCACACCAAACAATTATAATCAAAGTATACGTCATCTCGATCTCCTTTTTCCTGGCCACGATAAGGAACTTCCTTTTTACAATAATATCGTCGCGCACAAATTGATTAAATTCATTCAATGTCCTGACTTGAATTTATGAAAGTTTGAAAACATATCTCTTTGACGAAATCTATGTACACATTTTCCAAAACGAAAAATTAACAATAATTAACAAAACAATTCTTCCTTTATAAGATATTAACTGTTCCTGGGTTTAGTGAAGATATGATCCTCTATTACGTGCCTTTTACATCGTATTTCCAATGCCAATTTTCATGGCCGATTTATTAGTTGTTAACTCCTAAAACGCGAAACAAACCTAACTGAAAGAAAGAAATTTAAAAACATAAAGTTACATTTTAATTATTGTTTACATATTATTTTTTATGGCTCCTGATTGTCAAATTCCTTTCGCCGCGAACACAACAGCAGTTCGCTGTATCCATCAGCTCACAGTATAGCAGGACAGGTGACATCCAAGCCGCACCGTGACACAAGTCTCATATTTCACGTACTCCGAGAGAACACATGTTTATTTCCGAGGGATTTAACATTTCATTCCGGAAGATAATGTATTTCTCTGAAACAGATCGTTTTTATTGTTACTGCGATTTTAACGTGGAGTAAAAATAATATAGCTATGTTAGAGTGTAAGAGGGAATAAAATGTTTCAAGAAAACATTTTAGCACTGTGTCACTTTCCAAAAAATATGGCTTTATTCTGTTTTTTTTCTTTGGTAAAATTTTATCGTAGTTTGGGACTTCTCTTAAAAGTAGTTAACTTTTAAGAATATTGCACACAACACGAATACCGTACAGTTCTGATAACTTTTATAAGACGAATTTTAACAAATTAAATAAGAATAACTCTCCAGCTGATTATTCTCCCTTCAAGTTAGGTTTCTCGAAAGTTATGTAAGATGGTTATTTTTAGAAACTGATTAATCTGTCCGCACCGATATTAATCTTAATGTTTTCTGCAACTCAGCAACATTTATTTTCGACATGGTCAATTTTTTTGTTTTATTTCATTTCGTGAAATTGTTTAGAGTGTATTCACTGGTAAGTTATTTTATTACCATCAATGGTATCAATTAGCAAAAAACTTTAATTTTAGGATAGAATATTTTGTTAGAAGGGCGCCACAAGAATATCTTTCTTATGTCATACTTTACAGTTTTTTTTTTTTAAATTTGTTATTGGTTTTTGGTTTGGTTTCTATGATTTTATCCAAGGCACTTGATTAAACTTGTTTTAACTATTTTGTTATTTTTTATTAAATTATGTCACTTAATTAAAACGTTCATCTCCATTTCAAATCAATTAGTTATTTCTAACCGACATACCAAAACTGCTTACAAATTAAAATAGGCTTTTAAACAGCCTACATGAAAAAAATCATTTTAGCCTATAGATTTTAAAATATATTTCTATGACCGACAGTATGATTCTAGTATTTTTCAAAATAATATTACACACTTTGAAAATAATATTACATGGACTGGTTCTTGTCGTAATTCGAATTAATACAATATAACTATAAGAGGTTGCTGTTAGATAACGAAACAATTTTTGAACTCGTTCATAAAACGGATCATTTAAATAGCAGTTTTAATTTTTAATTTGAGTACACCTCATCTTTAGATGAGCCTGCCTTCCAAATATTGTTACTTAAATCCGACGATGCCAGTGCATTAATTTAGTGAAAAGAGAGGTCATCATCAAAGTATTGTGGTAGAGGTAACATCACCTTCGTACATTGAGCGTCCCCCAAGGACACCTCATACCTGCATCTATTATTACCTAACTCGTCAAATGTCGCTCTAATTCCGGACGCAACAGTGACTCGTCCCGAATTCCTCGGAATCATTGAACTGCGCGTTATCGAGCGGGAATATCTGACAGAATTAGTCACTACTTTCACCAGACTCCGCGAGACCAGGTGACGACCCCGCAACAATCACAAGAGCAGTGCTGCCAATACAAGTGGAGAAATTATGAATTAATTTCTCTGTTTATTTGGAAGAAATTCTTTAACAACATATAATGTCTGAGTAACTGAACTCCTATGGCAATTTATACAGAACCCTCTAAATAGGGACATCTTATGAAAGAGAATGAGTAGTTACCGCGGCCGAAAAATAGATAGTGCTATTTTAGTTTTTCAGTCCGATTGGAATTTTTATAGAAGTTTACGGGCTGACTTTCCAAATTCAAGCAGCTGGTTGTAACAATTTGTCAGTTGTTTGTTATTGTTTTGTATTGTTGTATCTTTTACCATAATGTTTAATCTGTTTTAGGTTTACAAACATTCTCATTTTGACATTTCAGATAATGATTAGAAGCGCGGACGACGGAGCCAGTTTGAACTATTCCATGCATCAGCGCTTATTTCTTCTCTACTTTTCGGCGGCGGAACTAAAAGAATTAACATTGAATGTCCCTACTTAGAGAGTTCTGTATACATTAGTATGTTTGAAATGTGGGTATTTTCTCCCTCATAGGTTGGCAGCGCTGCCTACCGCACGTTATCACCTGTGGCTGCGGCGGTCGTCGGCCGCGATGTCCAGGAGCCCAGTGGCTCTCCAGCGCTCCAGCTCTAGCGGCTGTCAGTAGTGTTCAGGCCTTCGCCCCGTCATGACCGCGTCCCTGACTGTGACTGTGACTCCCCTCGCGCTCCTCGCCGCGCTGCTCGTGCTCGCCCTCGCCCGCGGGTACAACCTGGACCCCCGCCACGCCGTGGTGCTCGACGACCCCCAGGGCGACCCTGGCAGCTACTTCGGCTACGCCCTCGCCTTCTGGAGACAGTCTTCGGGCAAGGAGAACTCGACCTGGTGAGTCGGAATTTCGGATTTTATGTAACGTTGGTTTACTCAAAGTGCTTGTTTGTTTGTTATGATAAGTAATAAGTATTTAGAGGATGTGGCCTCTTACGAATGTTTCCGTTCGTCAACACTTTGTTTGAGTTCAATTGTGTCTAAACTCAACATAACATTTGGTTTATAACATTTGGTTTACTAAGTGAAGAAAAAGATGCTACATGCTACATGGATCATTTAGCAAAAGTTATATGTATAGAATTTGCTATAATTTGAAAAAACGAATCCTAGTATATAATTTGTAGACGAATTTGCAGAATTATATTTCACATTTATCTTGTTTTATACTTTTTTTATAGTTAGGTAAAAATACATAACTTTTGATAAATGTTACAATTAGCACGATTGGCTACACAGCAGCCCACCAAGACCATTTTAATTATTGTTCATAACAACTACAGAAATGGAAATATCGGTTTTAAGTGTTTAACCAGTAAATTTAATTCGATCTGCTTAAGATGATTCTCATAATTTACAATTATCACAATAATTAATCAGATAAATCTAAACTAGGCCTAATACTGAACATTTTTAAAACTTCCTGATTACGATACAGCGAGGCCGATAATGATAGTCGAGTTTAAGCCTATGTAAACTCGATCCAAAAGAATCCCTCTAAAAATAAATTATCTTTCCAAGCACTAGTTTCATCACAATTTTCGGTTCGATTTTTATAAATTAACAAATGTCGAGATTGTCTCATTATTGTTTTTGTTTCGATCGTTTTGTTACGAGTAATTTACCCTTGCTCGTTTTACCATTTCAATTAATACGTAAATACAGTTACAGTGAAGGACTAAATATTGATTTTTTTTTTAATTGCATCTTTAATTAAAATCCCAAAAGAGCTAGGAATATTTTTAAGAACCACTGTCGTTTGGCTGTAAAATTACCTACAGTGAAGCTAAATGAAATGTTGAAGTATCCATAGTTTTAAATATAACTTGAGTGATTTATGTTCGGAATGGATGTGATTTGGACGAACTCAGTAAACAATGTTAGTTATTTATATCTGCATATATACAAAAGAGATATAAATAACAAAACAGAAAACAAAAACAAACAAAAACAGATAAAATAACAAAACGGATTTATTGAAGCTGGAATTTTTCACTTTAAGGGTGTCTGTTGGGTGCCTGGTGGTTCCTTAATCCTGACAGGATTAGGGAATTGCCGGCTTAGAATTCATAACAATCCAAAAGCGCCTATCTATTGACCGCTCCCTCCAAACCTGTTGTAGAAAATCATATTTTAGTTCCTAACACACTTAACCCTTTGGACTTCTTAACTGCCTTTCATTCTTTACGTTGTCGGGAGATATTGTTTGTGGCCTCCTTTTTCTGAGTTTCTGAGAAATATATAACAGAGCCGGTATTAGTTAAACAGTTCCAATGCAAACGCTTTAGGTCCTGCCGAAACAATATTTTATCGTTAACACTCCTGATATTGCATTAGTTTGAGCGACAAAATTAGTCAAAAACTAATTAAAATTTGTTTGAAAGATAGTATTAACATCCAATAGATTTTTACCCAAAATTAATTGCAAGTGTCTAATCGCACTTCATTTTAACTTCGAAGATAAATTAATTTTGTAACTTAACTGTTTTGAAATACAACCATATATCTGTTGCATTCCAAAGAGGGCTATAGGACTAAAGAATAGTGATGGTAAATTTTGGGACAAAAATCATCTTCGGTAGGCATAATTGCAATTTAAATATCCTGTTTCGTTTTATACAAAATTAACTAAAGGAAGATTAGAAAATAACATTACCCTGAGTAAATTTAGGTACGAAAACTGGATGTAGAAACATAGTTTTCGGAACCGCCATGTGTTCTGTTTTGTTACATTGTTGTTTTATATTTTTAATGGGCTTCCGATAGTTAAGAAAGTTACGTGAGAGGAAAAATGTAAATAAGGGTCAATAGGAGTGGAGGCAAAAAGACCTATCAACGTTACTCGAAATTCTACCTGAGAGATCACGTGTGGCCACGTGTGGATCACACTTGTCTTAATTCGTCAAACTTCGATGTAATTTAATTATTACAGAACTTGCACCATGTAAACCGCTATGAAATTAATTATTTCCTACAAAAGCTTTAAACTTGACATGCTAATTGATTGTAGCTTTTTCACGGTTGTTTAAAAAAAAGGAGCGAAATAATATCTTACGTGGTCAACAGCTTTGTCATAGCACTTCTTATTGACTACCCTCAGTTAAAAATCAAAAACTTGCCAACATTAACAAACATACCTTAATCAAATAAATCATTCTGAAGAGAAAACTAACTTTAATTTCGTCTTGGTTGGTTCACATCGCATTAAGTGAAATTCAGGATAGGCCCTACCTGAAGTAAGCATCCCATTCACAGTTTGCAAAAGGCAAGGGCAAATTCAATGCCGATTCCAAAATCTGCGAGGCCATTCATTATAGCAGGATGGGCCAATCGTGACTCGAATATTAATTAGGCGATTATTTTTGACCGATTTATTTACGGAGTCCCAAAGCGGCAAGGGCGGCGTCTTTTGTGATACAGAGTCGGCTCTAGGGTGGGCCAAATATAGCCCCAAGCCCACTCGGTTTTTCCCAAGATCTTTAGGAAAATGTGTCCAATTACTTACCAGATTGTTTGTTACTTAGATGATTTGTTACAGTGTGTTACGAACTTTTTATATGACTTAAGTTTTTTGAAACCGTGCAACATACATTTATTTAACTTTCTTCAAAATTAGCACCAATTTTTCCGGTAAATTGTGATTTAGAAATTGGCCCCATCATGGGCCCACCTGAAAACATACGTTCTCTACTGCTACCCAATTAATTACAACTTATACAAACTAATTAGAAACTAAAAAACTGTCAATTATGTTCAATTCATTTAAACGTTACCAATATGTTTCATAGATATCTCTAATAAATTAAATAGATTTTTTAAAGTGAATTTATAGTGGCGCAAATATAAGGTTTTATGTTATTTTGGATGCGCAAAATTATCTTAGTTCTTTATATACTATGTAAAATAAAGTGAAACCTCGATTTTACCATTCCGTTCATGAGAAGGCAATGACTCATCGATTTTCATTCAGTGTTTGACTCTACTGAATCATTTGCGCAATCTATAAATTACACATAGATAGTCGACTAGAATATTTTCTGGCGACGAAAACACAGTCTTCGAGGAAGACTTTTCGCGATAAAAACTATTTTTAAAGGTTAACTATATTGTCAAAGTTAGGGAGAACTTAAAATAGCATTGCCCTTCAGGATCAAAGTTATTTTATATGTAAATTGTAAAAATCTAATGTTATTGAGATTTAGCGTTTCAATATAATTATTTGGGACACCTTGAATTTAGACTATTAAATTAGCGCTTCATGTTTACAAATAAATTATATTTCATTAATACTCTGTGTATGCGGGATTATTGAAAACTATAAGTCTGAATTAACCCGGTTCTAAGTTATTTGAGTACAGTTACCGAAACTGTTGTTATCGGTTATTGAAAGACGCCAAAGTCGGGCCTTGACGTCACAGATTCTTATCTCGGCTATGGTCGGAGTGCCCCGTCCGCCCTGTCCACGCTAGAAGTTGCGCCGATTCTTATCGCTGTTATCAGTAGCATCGGAAGTAACTGAAGGCGCCACTGCCAAACGAAAATATCCAAACTTAACTAATCCAAGTCTATGGGACTGAAGTTATAACATGTAGTATATACAAAAATTGCCAGAATAATTTGCTTATTTGTTATAATGCTGTATAGTTAGTTGCTACATTTGAAAACATCATACTGCCTTCAATATTTAAAATAACACAATTCAATACAAATCCTAAAACATTTAAATTTTGGATAGCTGTTTAATTTTAATAAGTTTATAGGCCTGTTAGACTACCCAAATTCACTTTAAAAGTATATTTTTATTTATTAAACCGTTGAGCGATAAATCAGAACTATCAGTAAATTGACAGATGGTCTTATGGGATATTCAGGTAAAATAAGGAATGAACATGAATTTTTAAGTGGCTCCTAATGGTGTGCGCAATGATAGCTTTATGATTCTTCCCTTTTCAATAGAGCTACCCAAAAATGCTCATTTCGATGCAAACAATTATTGTAGAGTAATCAAATCAGTCCGCTTATTTTTTTAATTGCTTTATGCCAATACAGTAATTGTCAAATGAAATTAAAAATAATCAAATTTAGATACTTTTGGTGGTTTAGCTAGGGAATAATAATATGTTTGTTTAGATTATTGTAGATCTAACCTGAATCACTAAGAGCTAATGGGCTATAAATTTTTAACTATCTCATGGATGAGGGACGTTAATCTTTCATTATCTATGTCAGACTCTCACATATTACAAAGGACTACGGATGTTTTCAATATGTTTTACTTTGAATATACAAATCTAATCCGTCCATAACAGAAACAAAAATAATTAAATGTAATTAAACCCATGGTGTAAGGAAAAAAGGAAGGTGTGTGCAGGGTCAGCTGATGTGACGTAGTTGGGCTCACGCAACTAGCGCTTACGATGACTACAATACAAACCAGATAATAAAACTCAATCCAAATATTTTGTGTACGGTCTTAGTTCTGCAGTTAATCTGCTAGGTTTGCTAGTTTCTCGATCCCAACTACGTCATACCAGCTGACTGTGCACACACCTTTCTTTTTTCTTTACACCATGATTAAACCTACCTGACTCTGTCTTTTTTGTCCACTAAGCGTAATTTTAACGACTTAATCGGGAATTGTTATTATTTAATACGACACTCATTAATTCATAGTCGAATGACAAATGGCAACTCGACCTATTTTCCACACTGGTCAGAATTTGAACCAGCAACCCTCAGGTTAGTAAGCACTTAATCCACTCGGCTATCCAGACAATATACTCCGACCCTCAAAGTTCCAGATTATCAGCGTGGATTTTACAGTAGCTTACATGTCACAATAAAACATTCTTTACAGTTTTTGTCACAACACACCACAACATGTCCCCGCCGTGTTGCAGGTTGCTGGTGGGCGCCCCGCAGGCGCAGGAGGAGGGGTTGAGGGGGGAGAGGGTGCGCCAGCCCGGCGCCGTGTACAAGTGCTGCTTGGACGACGTCGAGAATATAACCTGCCACCGCCTGCCACTCCTGGGGGAAGGTGAGGTGCTGTCGTCACGTACTCTACCATATGTACATGGGCTCTACCATAGGCTCTATGTAGTTAAAAATAAACTCTATTTAAATTTAAAAAATCAAATTCATATTTTTTATTATAAGTTGCTTTAAAAAGGAAACCATAACAATATGAATTTTTGGTTTATCATAATGGTGATTTTGTGAAATCGTAAACAAACTTTTCATGGTAAGATTTTTCATGTAAAATTTTAGCACATTCCAAAATTATTCAAAAATTTTGCTATTGTTCTTCTTGATCCAATAAAATAGTCCAAATGCTTCTGTATCTTTTACCTTGTACTTGTATTTTTTTCTTTTTTTGGATGGCGGGTAAATATTTTCTTACCTTTGTTCACCTCTTCTGGTTGTTCTTGACATTATGACATTACTCACCTATGGATCTATTCTATATACCATTTTAATTGTTTTCTGATATATTGCTTTAGTTTGGCTATCCTACTATATTTTCTTCATATGAGATCCTCCTTGCCTTAAAGCAAATTTTCATTCCTGGCTGAGAATGGATATTCAGTCAGGTCCAAGATCTTAAGGGAATAGTGGTTCTTCCTAGCTTGTCCAGTCAAGCAGGACATTTTGGGTTTTGTAGGCTCTTACCACCAAACAGGCTCCTGAGACATGCCGAACAGGAGGATGAATTCTTATACGAATGGAAGTCTTCCCGAGTGGAATTCCTTGGAAGTGATGGGGTTAGAGGGTGTATCGTCTAGGATATCCAGAGCCCAAAAGCCTGGTCAAGGGTGGTTCTGTCTTCCTTCAGAGATGCAACTGACTCACCATTTCCTCTCTTCCTGTCAACTCAAACATGCCCAAACACTTCCTCCTCACTAATGTTGATTTGCCAGTACTGACCCATCAGATTTACCATTGATAAAAATATTTTTAATATTGATTACTAGATTTTAACTTTTTCGACAAAACATTTTATTATATCGATAATAGGCCAGTAAAATAAAGATTGAGCCTGGACAAAATTCCCGGAAAGCTGGAAATCGTCTTAATCTTTCCGTTTTACATCCAAGTATATGAATTTGAAGTTTGTCCCATTTTTCCTAGTGTGCTTTCGACCTAGAACCACAAAAATATCAGAGTTTTGGGTCATTTTTTATTCTTTTGTAAATAAGTAAAAAACCGTTTATAAAAAAAAAAGTTTAAATACGAGAATTGTAGAGGACAAAGTTCTGCATTTATTGAGTACCTTCTGATAAAGATACTTTGAATAGTAATTGATTTATGGTAAGTTAAATAAAGGGTTTTGGCGAATTTCTGTTTTAGGGTAAGAGCTATTACTGGAGGTCTCATGGTAATGCCTAAGCCCGAGACCATGATAACTTTTAGTTTTGAGGTCCTCAGAAGCCAAAAAACCCATACTTTTAAATCTAAATAAATATATATGAATCAATATAGATGAATATAAATATATATACTTATGTATGTGTTTCCTCGATAACCCTCTCAAAAATGGTCCGATCTTAATAAAATTTGGCACCGACGTGTAAAGTAGCATTATTTACACATGATCGAAACCAGCCCGATCGGACCATCGGAAAGGGAGGTGAGGGGGGGGTAAACCCCAAAAATTGGGGTTTATTGAATTTTTCATGTAGAAAAATTAAAATAATCTAATTTTGGTTTATACAGTTGAATTCAGCTCGAAAAAACAAATAATTTAGTATTTTGAATCATTGCTCTATGTCCATTGGTTACTGAGATACTGAGAGTGTTAAACACAGTATGTTGTCCCAGCAATGTTAACCTTATGGGAAATAAAAAAAATTGTATATCTCCCTTATTTCTGAACATATCTTAATAAAATTTGGTATGAGGCTTCATCTAGTTAAGATCTACTTGATTATAGTGTAAAACCCACAAATTAATTTATCCTTGAGGCAGCAAACCTACGTACTCGCCTTCCCAATGTTAACCTTATGGGAAATCAATAAAATTGATCAGCTAGCTTATTTCTCAATATTTTGATAAAACTTTGTTTGTCAAACATCTACTTGAGTTCTATTTTACTAAGCAACATACCAAGTTTCAACGAGATATGTTGAGAAATAAGCAAGCTACACACATTTATTGTTTTCCATAAGGTCAACATTGGGGAAATGAGTGGGCAGGTTTGCTGCCTCAGGAATCTATAAACTCGGGTTTTTTTACCGTAATCAAGTCGACCTTAACTAGATAAAGCCACATAACTAGTTTTATTAAGATATATTGGGAGATAAGGAAGGTGTTCAATTTTATTGATTTCCCATTTAAGGTTAACATGTGGAAGGTGAGTACGCAGATATGCTGCCTCAAGAATATATAAATTTGTGGATTTTACGCTATAATCAAGTAGATCTTAACTAGATGAAGCCACATACCAAATTTTATTAAGATATGTTCAGAAATAAGGGAGATATACAATTTTATTTGTTTCCCATAAGGTTAACATTGCTGGGACAACGTACTGTGTTTACCACTCTCAGTATCTCGCAGTAACCAATGGACATAGAGCAATGATTCAAAATACTAAATTATTTGTTTTTTTGAGCTGAATTCAACTGTATAAACCAAAATTAGAATATTTTAATTTTTCTACACGAAAAATTCAATAAACCCCACTTGTTAGGGTTTACCCCCCCTCACCTCCCTTTCCGATGGTCCGATCGGGCTGGTTTTTGATCATGTGTAAATAATTTCTACTTTACACGTCGGTGCCAAATTTTATTAAGATCGGACCATTTTTGAGAGGGTTATCGAGGAAACACATACATAAGTATATATATTTATATACAATCTATATTGATACATATTTATTTATATAGATTTAAAAGTATGGGTTTTTTTGGCTTCTGAGGACCTCAAAACTAAAAGCTATCATGGTCTCGGGCTTAGGGATTACCATGAGACCTACAGTAATAGCTCTTTCCCTAAAACAAAAATTCGCCAACACCCTTTATTTAACTTACCATAAATCAATTACTATTCAAAGTATCTTTATCAGAAGGTATTCAATAAATGTAGAATTTTGTCCTCTTCAATTCTCGTATTTAAACTTTTTATGTAGAATAAACAGTTTTTACTTATTTACAAAAGAATAAAAAATGACCCAAAACTCTGATATTTTTGTGGTCCCAGGTTGAAAGCACACTAGGAAAAATGGGACAAACTTCAAATTCATATACTTGGATGTAAAACGGGAAGATTAAGACGATTTCCAGCTTTCCAGGAATTTTGTCCAGGCATGACTAATTTTTGATTTAATTTTACTGGCCTATAAGTGGAGCCAAGGGGGCTGGTGTGTTGGGTAGAAAAAGTCATACTGAGTGAACTTAGTCTGACTTGGGTACTCTCTCCATGTCCTCAAGTACTTATATAAAACACATGTAAAAAACTTTATGGATCTACTTATCAGAAATATTTCCAAGGTATAATGTAAGATTTTTAATTATTTTATATTATATTAAATATGATAATTTATTTTTATTTCAGAGGATAGACGAGAGCAAGACCTTCGTTGGAGGTGGAAAACTATGAATATTCCTAAAAGAGCCTGGATAGGGGCCACCATTACTGTGGAGGATAAACTGAATGGAGCTGTTGTGGTAAGCTTTAGAAGTTATTCTATTTAATACAATACATTAAAGAAATAAAATAGCAAATTTTCATTATTCAACTTTAACATTCAAAGTTAATATCCGGTTACTTATTGTTGTTACGACCAGAAGAGGGATGCAGAGCTTCAGAATCGCACAACCTTTCATGTAGAATATACACTACACATGAGCACTCATTTGGCAAACTAATTAAATTTTAGTATTAACATAGAGCCTTATAGTTTTCTTTAATTTTGGCTATATTGTAAGCTTCATTTGCCTTTACACACTGTCTTTTATTTATTTGACCAGTTTTCCATGTTTCTATATCTTTGTTACTGAAGGTCTGTGCTCCAAGGATGAAGCAGATGATGAACCGAGACACTTGGTACATTCCTGGGATGTGCTTCTATTGGAAAACTGACGATGAAATACAGCCGTTGACTGCCTTAGAGAAAGGTACGTAATGTGAATTTCACCTATGATTTTTTAAACTTCAAACTTTACACTATTATACAATAAACTATATTAGTGATGATCAAATTATACAATAAACTATATTACTGATGATCAAATAAATCATCAATATATATAAAAGAAGTGTTGTGTGTTGGTATATTTCGGGCTACAGCCAAAACTACATGTCATAGACACTTGATCTTGGTATCAAATTAAAGCTTGGAATCTCATGATGTGCACTATGGTTATTTGGTTTTGATATCTTTAGGGGCTTAGGCCCAGGATCGTCCTAAAGGGACCTATGTCAAGGATTTTGGTAGTGCTTTGAATAGTTGCTATGGATACCATTAGAAATAGATACTACGGTTACTAAGAGAATGCAGCTCTATAAGAAACAAAAAGAATACGACAAGAAAAAATAATCCCCCGTGCAAAGCCGGGGTTATCAGCTAGTATTTTATTAAATTTTAATCTTGGATCAAATTTTGGGCAGCTGAGTGGTTATAGTAGTCGCTTTTATAGTAGTGGTTATAGTAGTGGTTGGTTATGTAAGCTACTTAGTTAATACGTGCACATGCTGCAGTTGTTACATCAAAACAGTTTGTTACTCTCAGCCTTCATTTAACATAGAGATTAAGATTCTCCAAAGTTTTACTATAGATCTTCCTAGATACTTTAGGTATTTATGTAACGATATTTTTCCTTGTCACAGCCTACAGTCCTGAAATAAATCGCAAAAATGGTTTCTACATTGGCCTCGCACAATCCGGCATGTCAGCTCACTTTGTGGAGGTACAGTAATCAGTACACTGTAAGCAACTCTATAAGCAATTAAAGTAATTGAAGGGGTCCCCTATAAAACGTTCTAAGCAACAAAATTTCAAAATCGGAGATAATCAGTGAAAAAAGTTCTATAGGACAAAAGCTACCCCCTGGTACATTTTGTTTTGAAGATATTTGAGTTGGCAGCCCTGATTTCGTCTGTCAAAGTTGATGCGGTTTGCAGGACTGCACAAACTTTCTGGGGAATAATGTTACTCTATTCACCGAAAGACGGACTCCCCGCCGGTCGTTGCATTGTCACCCAGCGATAAAAATCACGTAAGTAAATATAAAAGACAAAAAGTAAATATTGGATCTTGGAATGATAAGACCAGGAAGGAATGTAGAAACACTGGATTAACCCATATTTAAAAAAAATAAGAAGCCAAGGCCTAGAATATTGCTCCCCAAAAGAGGAAAGTAGAACAATGTTTTAAGCGTCACCTTTAGATAGCTTTTAGCAAAATGACATCACAATATGTACAGTTCGCGCATTATATCTCCGGCTAGGACAAAGTCAGCTGGCTGCAAGACGCGGGGTGGAGAGGGGGTACTTTTCTGAAAACATTGTTCTACAGCCCCGCCGTGTGTCAAACACAGTGTTTACCAAAATCATATGTTTAAAATATCATATGATATGGTTAGTAGCGTAGTGGTCATAGCCGGAGATATAATGTGCGAACTGTAACATTACGTTTTTCTACTTTTCTATCAATAAAATTTTGTTTTATTCAGTTTTACTTTCGTTTATGTTGGCATTCCTACATCCCCTGATGTTTACTTCCATAGCAGAAGAGCAGTCCGTCAGAGAACGTTTCAAATACCAGTCGTTTAGAATGTTATAACCCAAGAAAAAACAAAAAAAAACACAAAAACGTTTTAAAATGCTTAGTGGCAATTAAAAATTTAATATAAGGCTACATTATGATTTTGTATAAATAGGGTATTCACAAAAATATACATGATCATAAGTTCTAACCTTGAAAAACTAAATTTTAGAATTCAACTTTCAGCGCTCTTGAAATTAGGTTTTTGTCACTTAGAACGTTTTACGGGGGACCCCTTCAGTTTCAAAACCAGCAATTGTATGATACAGTGTATAGTAAATATATTGTATATCAAAACTATTCACTAAAAGCCTGGTTGACAGCAATTGGTTAATAGAACTGGTAACTTCCAATGATGTAAGAAATATTCCACTTCACTTGTGAAGGTTTTCTCTGCTTTCAATAAAAGCTTTAAAAACGTTGGTGTAATTTCTTGAATTGATGAATTTGAATTAGGTATCAATATATCATAACGTGGAGACTGTTCATTTATTGAGAGTTTTTGCGCCAAACAAAATAACGGTTAACATAATCAGAACTGGAGAAGTTTTGAATAAGTACATTTAAAGATGGATTTGAGAAATAAATTCAAATATTTCAAAGTTGAACTTTTGTTTGTAACTTGTAACTCATCTCACACTTGTTTAGTAAAAATAATCAACAGTTTAAAAGCCTCCATGTTTTTTAGAATTTTTAAAAGACTAACCAATTTTTTGGTAATAAAATTTGTTTCCAGAACTCAACAACGAGCCAAGTTGTTGTCGGAGCTCCAGGGGTCGACTACTTTACAGGTCTGTTAAAAGCTTAAAATAAATATTTTTTTGTAAAACTATTTTCTAATCACTTACATGTAAAGTTCACAAGAAATGGTAAAATAAATTAAATTCAAAATATTTTTAAGAAATAAATATTTTCAGTTAAAAACACTTCATTAAACGCTTACAGAAAATAAGTTTGATTTAAACCAGTCCATCATGTTCAATTGCTGAAAATTAACTGTTACATGTAAAATATTATATTTGTCACAAAATAATTATCTTATATGATACAAATCCATTTCAAATTCCAACTACATATTTTATTCATCTATTTTGGAAGGCTAGATTGGCACAACATGTGTAGATACAAACTTTAAACAATCTTAAAAACTTTATTAAAGTGATGTCTGAGAATGCAGATCCTCGTTTTCAGCATGGACTGTATTAAATATTGTATATAATTTTGAAAATACAAGTTAGAATTTTTTTATGTTTTCATCTGTCACAAAGGTGCAATGAATGTTTATGAGCAGCACTCCCCCTTCAGCAAGAAACTGCCCTCACTTCATGTGCGAAAACTGGCCGCTGATCTTCATAGTTATTTGGGTAAGTTTTCTCATTGAACCCATTATCTTCTAATGTTATTCTTGACAAAACATGAATATCATAAATGGTTTGAAATGGTTTGTAATGGTTCATGTCATTCAATTTTATAAACACAGTTAAATATTTTAGCATTAAATGGTGACAAATAATTTTGGAGTTCATACAATTGGTCCATAAAAGGAATTATTTTAATTTAAAATGAAAAGGGTTTTAAAGAACTCATTTTTATCTAAAAGCCCTTTGTTGTTAAATGCTACATAAAGTACCGTACTCACTTTATGAACTGAAGGTTATCTGTTTAAATCCTATCAGGATTGAATATGAGTCCAGTCGCCATTTCATTTGGCTATCCTGTTCAATTGCTGAAAATTAATTGAATCATACAAAATGGATTACTTTTTGAGAAACAACAAGCAATGACCTCCTTACTTTTTTGCTGTTAATGATGCTATCTAACAAAAGGTTACACTAGATAGTAATAAGACAAAGTTAGGACAGTTCCCGATCAAAACATTAACAATCTTACTCTGAATGACACATAACTATTCCTTAAAAAATGCTATCCATAGTGCCACCTCCAGTTTCTACAATGATCATTTGAGTGGTCCTAAGGCAGCAGCATTGAGGATAACTTGTAGAGAAAATGTCATAGCAGTCTTCTGTAATTAATTAGCCTTCATTTTTCTAGAGGTGGAATAAAGCAAAGTCAGCACTCTAATACTGAGCTAATATTTAGCATTTCAAAATGTTATAGGCTTATTTGTTTCTAATTTTAGGTCATTTTAATCTTGACTCTCAAGTTTTTAGAGGATTGAATCAATATGTTCATGCACTTTCTCTAAATTCGTCAAGACAATGTAATTTTTTTATTTGCTTGTAAATTTCTTAATGTGTTTTCGCAGGTTACTCTGTCACATCGGCCAAACTCTACAGTGACGGCAGAATCAGTTACATTGCTGGTGCCCCGAGAGATAAGGGTTTTGACTTCTTCACTGGTGCCGTGAGTAATTTTAATTTTCTACTTTAAGTCGGGGTCGTTTCAAATTCTAAGCAACGTTTGAACAAAATCATTTTAAAACTTGGTTCTTGTAAAACTTAAAATTTTTTTTAACAAATCAGAATTTGGAACTCAACCCCATCCACAACATATTTTATTTGGGTTGCGCAACTCACTTTTTCTTGCCCTCCCTCACTTTTCCTCACTTATCCTCTCTTCTCCCCCTTGCAGTTAGTTTTATGGCTAACTGAAGAACTAGCCCAGTAATATTCCCCTTTCAAGTTATTTTCTTTATTGTTCAATGTGGTTTTTAACTTTCATGACTTCAAAAGTGCTCATTTAAACTAAAAATTGTAATTCTCCCTTGTAGGATAAGCTTACTTTCATTATACTTTTAACAGGTCCAGCGAAACGATGTCTGATGATTAAAAAGAATCATTTTGTTATTCACCCTAGTCAAGCAGGTTGTAAAGAAACTTAGATCTGACCAGGTATAAAAAGTGGCCTGAGCACACCAGACCAGATGGTCAGTGGAGACTAGGCTGGAAGGCCAGCAGATGGGAGAGTACTTCGGTGCTTGTGTGGTGTCTGTGGACCTTAACTGTGACGTAGTGGATGTGTTGACCAGGTATACATAGTGTCCGGTGCACACCAGACCAGATGGTCAGTGGAGACTAGGCTGGAAGGCCAGCAGATGGGAGAGTACTTAGGTGCTTGTGTGGTGTCTGTGGACCTCAACTGTGACGTAGTGGATGTGTTGACCAGGTATACATAGTGTCCGGTGCACACCAGACCAGATGGTCAGTGGAGACTAGGCTGGAAGGCCAGCAGATGGGAGAGTACTTCGGTGCTTGTGTGGCGTCCGTGGACCTCAACTGTGACGTAGTGGATGTGTTGACCAGGTATACATAGTGTCCGGTGCACACCAGACCAGATGGTCAGTGGAGACTAGGCTGGAAGGCCAGCAGATGGGAGAGTACTTCGGTGCTTGTGTGGTGTCTGTGGATCTCAACTTTGACAGAGTGAATGTGTTGTCCAGGTATACATAGTGTCCGGTGCACACCAGACCAGATGGTCAGTGGAGACTAGGCTGGAAGGCCAGCAGATGGGAGAGTACTTCGGTGCTTGTGTGGCGTCTGTGGATCTCAACTTTGACAGAGTGAATGTGTTGTCCAGGTATACATAGTGTCCGGTGCGCACCAGACCAGATGGTCAGTGGAGACCAGGCTGGAAGGCCAGCAGATGGGAGAGTACTTCGGTGCTTGTGTGGCGTCCGTGGACCTCAACTTTGACAGAGTGGATGTGTTGACCAGGTATACATAGTGTCCGGTGCGCACCGGACCAGATGGTCAGTGGAGACCAGGCTGGAAGGCCAGCAGATGGGAGAGTACTTCGGTGCTTGTGTGGTGTCTGTGGATCTCAACTTTGACAGAGTGGATGTGTTGACCAGGTATACATAGTGTCCGGTGCACACCAGACCAGATGGTCAGTGGAGACCAGGCTGGAAGGCCAGCAGATGGGAGAGTACTTCGGTGCTTGTGTGGTGTCTGTGGACCTCAACTGTGACAGAGTGGATGTGTTGACCAGGTATACATAGTGTCCGGTGCACACCAGACCAGATGGTCGGTGGAGACCAGGCTGGAAGGCCAGCAGATGGGAGAGTACTTCGATGCTTGTGTGGCGTCTGTGGTCCTCAACTTTGACTGAGTGGATGTGTTGTCCAGGTATACATAGTGTCCGGTGCACACCAGACCAGATGGTCAGTGGAGACCAGGCTGGAAGGCCAGCAGATGGGAGAGTACTTAGGTGCTTGTGTGGTGTCTGTGGACCTCAACTGTGACAGAGTGAATGTGTTGACCAGGTATACATAGTGTCCGGTGCGCACCAGACCAGATGGTCAGTGGAGACCAGGCTGGAAGGCCAGCAGATGGGAGAGTACTTAGGTGCTTGTGTGGCGTCAGTGGACCTCAACTTTGACAGAGTGGATGTGTTGACCAGGTATACATAGTGTCCGGTGCGCACCAGACCAGATGGTCGGTGGAGACCAGGCTGGAAGGCCAGCAGATGGGAGAGTACTTCGGTGCTTGTGTGGCGTCAGTGGACCTCAACTTTGACAGAGTGGATGTGTTGACCAGGTATACATAGTGTCCGGTGCGCACCAGACCAGATGGTCGGTGGAGACCAGGCTGGAAGGCCAGCAGATGGGAGAGTACTTCGGTGCTTGTGTGGCGTCAGTGGACCTCAACTGTGACGTAGTGGATGTGTTGACCAGGTATACATAGTGTCCGGTGCACACCAGACCAGATGGTCAGTGGAGACCAGGCTGGAAGGCCAGCAGATGGGAGAGTACTTCGGTGCTTGTGTGGTGTCTGTGGATCTCAACTTTGACAGAGTGGATGTGTTGACCAGGTATACATAGTGTCCGGTGCACACCAGACCAGATGGTCAGTGGAGACCAGGCTGGAAGGCCAGCAGATGGGAGAGTACTTCGGTGCTTGTGTGGCGTCAGTGGACCTCAACTTTGACAGAGTGGATGTGTTGACCAGGTATACATAGTGTCCGGTGCGCACCAGACCAGATGGTCGGTGGAGACCAGGCTGGAAGGCCAGCAGATGGGAGAGTACTTCGGTGCTTGTGTGGCGTCAGTGGACCTCAACTGTGACGTAGTGGATGTGTTGACCAGGTATACATAGTGTCCGGTGCACACCAGACCAGATGGTCAGTGGAGACCAGGCTGGAAGGCCAGCAGATGGGAGAGTACTTCGGTGCTTGTGTGGTGTCTGTGGATCTCAACTTTGACAGAGTGGATGTGTTGACCAGGTATACATAGTGTCCGGTGCACACCAGACCAGATGGTCAGTGGAGACCAGGCTGGAAGGCCAGCAGATGGGAGAGTACTTCGGTGCTTGTGTGGTGTCTGTGGACCTCAACTGTGACAGAGTGGATGTGTTGACCAGGTATACATAGTGTCCGGTGCACACCAGACCAGATGGTCGGTGGAGACCAGGCTGGAAGGCCAGCAGATGGGAGAGTACTTCGATGCTTGTGTGGCGTCTGTGGTCCTCAACTTTGACTGAGTGGATGTGTTGTCCAGGTATACATAGTGTCCGGTGCACACCAGACCAGATGGTCAGTGGAGACCAGGCTGGAAGGCCAGCAGATGGGAGAGTACTTAGGTGCTTGTGTGGTGTCTGTGGACCTCAACTTTGACAGAGTGAATGTGTTGACCAGGTATACATAGCATAGTGTCCGGTGCGCAACCAGACCAGATGGTCAGTGGAGACCAGGCTGGAAGGCCAGCAGATGGGGGAGAACTTCGGTGCTTGTGTGGCATCCGTGGACCTCAACTTTGACAGAGTGGATGTGTTGACCAGGTATACGTAGTGGCCGGTGCGCACCAGACCAGATGGTCAGTGGAGACCAGGCTGGAAGGCCAGCAGATGGGAGAGTACTTCGGTGCTTGTGTGGCATCCGTGGACCTCAACTTTGACAGAGTGGATGTGTTGACCAGGTATACATAGTGGCCGGTGCGCACCAGACCAGATGGTCAGTGGAGACCAGGCTGGAAGGCCAGCAGATGGGAGAGTACTTTGGTGCTTGTGTGGTGTCTGTGGACCTCAACTTTGACGGAGTGGATGACCTTGTGTTGGTTGGTGCTCCACTGCACAGTCTCCGACAGTCGTCTACTGTTGACATGGGGGAACACGGACTGCTTTATGTCTACAAGAACATGGGGCAGGTGAGTTTCATCCAAAAAATATTTTCAAAGAATAAATATTCACGCAGAACGCTGACATGACAAAGTGAATTTCAATTTTAGCGCTTAAATTGTCTATTTAGACCCAACATCCCCAAATTGTGGGATCTATGACCTCCAGTTTCCGTTAATTCCCCACACTTACTGGGAAAAATCGTGAGAAATAATACCTCAGCCAAATTTAAAGTACATCAGATGATAATTGCGGCCGCAAGATTGCAAAATTTTCTTATGACAATATAACTTATGCATTCAGTTAATTTACAATTTTCGTTATTTTTGGTGCTGTGACTTTTGAGAAGGGCTTTAAATATATTTATTTCTCTTCCTGCCTTTAATAAATTATATATCAAATTTATTTTCGGAGCTTATATAACCCTATGAAAACTTAAAAAAAAAATGAAAGGTAAAACTATGAATAACTTTTATTTAAGCCTTGTTTCAGATTTATGTTATGTGTATCAATCGGCATTTTCCCTAGATGAATTAGAGCTTTTGAAAGTATTTGTGTTTGAAAATTGTTATAAGAAGTTCCTATAGCAAAAGTTTTGTCAATCCACTGTATATCTCACCGTTATTTGTGGTGTTAGATATAAATTAAAATCAAGAAAGCTGAGCCCAAAACTATATATCCAATCTACCAAACCAAAAGTTTTTGTGAATTTACTCCTAACCTCTTAAAGCCCAAGCAATCTGGCACCTGTGTAAACCCCCAGTCCGGGTTACTTTTGAAGAATTACCTTGAAGTATTCACAAACTAACACTCAACTCACAATTTCCCCGATCTATGTCATCATCACTAGTGAAAGTGACAATGAAATAGATCGGGGAAATTGTGAGTTTAGTGTTAGCTTGTGAATACTTCAAGGTAATTCTTCAAAAGTAACCCGGACTGGGGGTTTACACAGGTCCCAAATTACTTAGACTGTAAGAGGTTAGGAGTAACTGTGTTGTCCAGAAAATCACTAAAGCCACTAATTTCAGAGTATTCGCTAATTTCACGGTCACTCAAAAGTTATCAATCCGCCATTATGCAATGTTTACAAACACGGGCCAACTGTGAACAAAGCAACTTGTAGGATTTCAGTGATACAGACTGCTAATACGCAAAACAAAATATCCCAGTGCCTGACTATTCCCGAACGTAACCGAAGTAAAACTAAACATTCCGACTTCTCCCATGGCGGAAAGAGCGCCAAGTTTGAATCAATGTCACGATCCCGTGTATATGCGGGCGTGGACATGCGGCGGGGTTTGAGTAACCTGTGTATATGTGGCCATGGACTTCAAGAGGTTAATTCATATAAAGAAAACACTCTCTGCCTAACTTGGTTAACATCAAAATTATCTGGTCATATTTTGATAGAGAATACAAATAAAATCTTAGTAGACAGAAAACCCCAATCTTCAGGTACCATAAAGATGAGATTTGCATATGCTGCTGTTGTGTCACAGGGAACGCTGGATCCAGTCCCGACAGTACTGACGGGATCCTCAGCTGCAGGAGCGAGGTTTGCGTCTTCCGTCACTAATATCGGGGACCTCAACCGCGATGGCTATAATGGTATGTAATGCAAAATCATTCTTAGAAACATTAAAGCTTGAATAGTATTATGACCATAATAGCGAGTTGATGGTGTGGTTGGCAGCACATAGAACTTTAGAATCAGGGCAGCAATATCGTAGGTTTGAGCCCCCATATCACCAGTAACTTTTAACAGCACTGTTCAGTTCTTTTTTGAGCCAAATCGGCTCACTTCTTGCTCTGCTTGATAATGTCCCATGCTTATATCAATAGTCTACGTGGTCTGGGCAAATGTAAGGTCTGAGCTGCTGCAATTAAGATTAATTCACAACCTCTGTTTTTTTTCATACTTCATAACATAAATGAAATTTTCTTGATTTTTATATTTTTGGTTGTGTTCAGACAATTTTTAGTCTCTGACAATTCATAATTTGGAATTAAGAGAGTCTCTTTTTCTCCTACCCCACAGTCTTACAAAAACCAAAAGATAATTAGTTTTGTTTTATCAAGAATTTGGATAATAAAATAACTCGTTTCATGCTCTGTTGACTCATTTCTCCCTTACATAATTATGGTTCCCTAGTCAAAACCAGCTCATCAAACTGATATTTACATTTCAAACTTATCTAGCACAACCTAAACCACTGGTATCTCTCAAATATCTAATCTAATACTAAACCTTAATCTTGTGGTTAAAAAGTATGCAACCCTGGGAAAATAATTAGATTATATTACCGTACAAAATACCGACCACCAGGAAGGAGAATATAAACCAAGGATTAGTGCAGAATGGATTGTATAAAAGTTTTCACTGACCTTGAAACAATCCTAATCACAGACATAGCGGTGGGAGCCCCGTACGAGGGCGGAGGCGCAGTCTACGTCTACCTCGGCACGAGACACGGCCTCAGCAGCACCCACACTCAGCGCATCGCTGCCTCCGACATCAGCCCCCGCCTGGCTGGCTTCGGCTTCAGCCTCGCCGCGGGTGTCGATCTGGACGGAAATTCGTTCAATGGTGAGCAAATGCACTTGTGGAAAGAATTGAAACTGTGTGCTTGAATTACTTATTTGTTTAAGATTAATGATTGGTGATGGTGAGTTTATATTTTTATTTAATTTTTGGGGATATTTTGCCATAACTAATTTGATAATGCAAGTTACCCAATGTTTTGGGATCTGGAATCTGATCCTGTCTTCAGGTGAAAAGGACCTGGAACATAACGAGATTAGTAATTCAAAATCAGGAGGACTGCACAGTAAATTTAGCTGATACAGAAAACTGTAGGCTATAGCTGACAAAAGCACTAAATTCTTAAAAAAAATAATAAAAACACAAGAAACAAGAAATCACAAACTCACCAATCAGAATAGAGAAATTTCCTCACCCAATCACGTGGTAGGAGGAAGA
Source organism: Flexamia atlantica (assembly GCA_035578135.1). NCBI lineage: Eukaryota > Metazoa > Arthropoda > Insecta > Hemiptera > Cicadellidae > Flexamia > Flexamia atlantica. Next base: position 22,529,889 of record JAQJVK010000015.1, on the reverse strand, counting down.
AATGGCAGCTCCAGAGGAACTATTGAGTCAGTTAAAATAATTTTAGTAACCGACAACTAATTGTGAAGGTTAGGTCATCCTTAGTAGGATCTTATGGATAAGTAATGACAGATTATTAGGAACTTTTATCTTTAAACTAAACGTTTTAATATCTATTTATACAGCTAGCATTAAAACCCTCAGTGGCTGCTACGTCTTTAAAGATTCAGTCTGCTTTGTTCAATAATCTTTTTTGTTAAACCTCAACTGCCTCTCTAAGGCCTGGTGTTAATATGTGAGGTAGGGTAATGTCATTAATCATGTAGACAAGCCAGAGGTTACTCATGATCCAACAAGAGACACGGAGTTCCCATCCAGATCTACGCTGTGATTGCTTTAAACAAAGAGGAAGTTTGAGTCTGAGTTTAAGTATGTATAAAGAGGACGTTGTGGACTTTTTTCTTGCTAATAAGAAAGAAGTAGAAAATAGTTTATGACTTGAAAGAACTTTTGAAAGTAGTAAGAAGGGGATTCATATTTACCCAAAATTTTAGTTATTGAGAGAGGGCTTATGTTTATCTGTCAAAATGTGGAGTCATAAAAATGAGAAAGTGTAATTAAAGAAGGGTGCTCAAGCCAGAATTCAATCCAATATTACATTTCATCAAATAAAAAACCCATCAGTCAAAGGAATCCAATGTCTAAACCTCTGCAGCATTTTTTTTTATTTACAAATCATTCAGACCTGATTAAAACTAAATCAAATTTATTGTTTGCTGAAGGGTAGATCTCGCTGTCGGCAGCTACGAGTCTGGCAATGTGGTGATAGTGAGGAGCTACCCAGTGATCGAGCTGGACGCCTCTCTGCAGCCGGCTGTCACCAACTTGGACGTCAACGCCGCCAGTGTCACCGTCAAAGCATGTCTGGGCTACACCACTGATGCCGACTCTAATCTGCTTCCTCATATTGGTAAGTATGTTGTGATTTGAAACTGAGGTTTCTAAGAATTATTTGGGATGAGCATTATTCAAAGATTGACATTGAAAACAGAAAATGTTGGAACGCCATCCTATGCACTGAGGCAATACACTCTTCTGTGAAATTTTGTAATTTCTCTGGTATGACTTTCATATCTGATCTTCTGCTGTTCCTTACTGTAACAGAGGATTGAATTGTATTTCACTATCTGGTCTTTAAGAAAACAATATGTAATGATCTACCGCTATTCGAACTACAATAAATAATAGTTTATTGGGTCAAAATTCTATATTCGACCTCTGTATTTATTGATTGTATTGTTATTCTATGAAAGTATATATATCTGGTTATTAGTTAGTTAATAAGTTGCTAAGTACTAACAAAGTTTTAAGAGTATCTCTTAAAAATTTTAATTAAGTTAAATCAAAGAGCATAAAAAAATCTTTAAAAACCTTTAGATTTGTTGTATATGGTTTGCTCTCTCGTCAACATCATATCAAAACCAAATGTTTCCGTAGATGTTGTAGCCATTGTCAAAGGAGACCCGACCTGGAAGAGAACATTGTTTGAGTCAGGAACACAAGTGCAGGAGCTGCATCTTCATCTTCTGCGCGATCAGATCCACTGCTGGGACATCCAGGCTTCTCTCAAGGTGATCTGTTTTAAAAAATCTTTAAGAAATAACACTTACAGCCAATTTGAACTTTAAAAGTGTCCACAGTCCATAAGCACACATTTTGTCAGAGAAATCATCTCTGTGTATGTGCAGTAATAAATAGAATTTCCAATTACTGAGGTGGTAGCTCAGAGGTAAAGCACCCAGTATCTCAAACATCGTTGGTTCTATCCCAGTCTTTGGCAACTCCTGTTCCATCAAGAGCGGTCACCTCTGGCCAGCTTATGTGTCTGTTGCCTCTATGATACTAAAGCCTATTGACCCTTAGCGAATAGCACTTTATTTAAAAAAAAAAGTTATGATAATATTGGTTTCCTTTAATAGGTATTATTGAAATTTTTGTTTGGATTGAACAAGCTAAATAAACAAAAAAATCTAAACCTTCATTTAATTTATGTTGTATTGCGAATAAACTAATGTGAACAATTACAGGGGAATCTCCTTCAAAAGATGCATCCAATAGAATTTTCCATGGATTACAAAGTTTCTGATGACCCTCATGTGAAAAGAGGTAAAAACAATAACATATTTTCATTATCCAGAAGGTTACAGTCCTAACTAAATTGTCCTCATTCAATTTTATAGAATTTTTGACAAGCATTTAGAGCTTCTAAATTGTGGACTTCTTCTTTTATTTTTTTAGAAAGAGGTTGGCGGCCTATTCTTAATCTTGCATTTTTCTCATACACATAAACTATTGAGTGCATGGAATGTTATCAAGCAAAGCAAAGAGTGAGCTGATTCAGTATATGAGAAAGAAGTACTGATAAAATGTTACTGCAGACCCAAATTCACTGTATTGCTACAACACAATATGCTACCAAACTCGGAATGTCTAGAGCACAATATGCTATCAACTGTGCCGCCAATTCCCACAATACCTGCACAATAACTGTACTTTAATATATGACTGAAGCTGTACATTTTTATTGTGTGGCATTATGGTTCTGAATTTTAATTGACCGCTTTGTCTTACTTACATTGGGTCATACCGTAATTGTAGTTTTGAAAACTGTATATCACCAGGTGAGAAGTTCTGCAAGATGTGCCCGGTATCGGACCCCCTGAAGCCGACTTCTGTCCATGTCAAAATTCCGTTTGCCAATGGCTGTGGCGGCCGAGCAGTGTGTCTAGCGGACCTCAGGGTGGATCTGCAGTCTTCCACGGAAGGGTAAAGTGTTTTTCATGAATTTAAGCTGTGAACAATTTTGTCAATAGGAAATATCAGATTTTGAATCATCATAGTGTCCTGACAGGTGGGTTCCCAACCTGAACGCTCCAGACTGAAGGGGTCCATCCGAGAAATCAAAAATTAAATTCACGGCAAAAACAGGACTTAATGCGGGAGAATCAGGTAAAAAAAAAATAGCTAAGGAACTGGGTGTAGGTTGCGACAAGTACAGTGAGTGACTGGAAGAGGAATCGAGCACAGTTGGTATGTGGAACAAGCTTGAAAGACTCAAATGTTATACAGTCTTGATACGCCGTTTGCAGCATCAATTTAGCAGGGGCTAAGGTACACGTTCACTATTTAGACGATATTGTCCACTAACCTTGGATTATCTCGATTTGTTGTTATTCAGATGGGTCTTCTGCCACATTAATCCAGATAACGCAAGGTGTACTGTACCTGCAACCAAAGAGTGATGTATAGGTCGTATCAAACGACATGGTCCAAGCTGTTTGTACGCCCAATGCTAAATTCATTCTTCTGGGCCATGTCATTTTTACGCAACTTGCGTATGTCAAATTTCAGATCTAGAGCTATTATTTAGTTCTGGAAAAAAGTCATATGAGCTGACTGGCAAAAAGCTGTTTGTATGTCGTCAACCCATGGTACTTTTTTTTAATGGAGTAATGACTTTGAGGATCACCACATAGAGAATTTACTAAGCCAAATTTGAGTAATTAAACTGCATAATGATGAGAAAAATCTCAGTGACCTTTAATTCTATGGCTATAACCAAGGCTGTTCTATTCTGTTGTTCTAGAAATCACAGCTTAAGTGGATGTGAATGTGAATGTGACACTGCCATGTCACAAGAAATATTCTTAGTTATAGGACCATGAATTTTTGTTTATTCATCTTTCAACCCTCGTGGAATTGAGAAAGATAAGGAAAATTAATCATAAGTCAGTTCAGAAGTTAAGTAAACATGAAATATTCATGCATTTCTTGACAGTAAAAAAAAATTTTAAGCTGTTTAAATTATACTTTGTCTCAACATATTATGGGTAGGTTTGAGGTCTGCTTGAGGTTAAATTTAAACTGCTATAATATCCTAAAACTTAAGTTTTGGTTTGCATCAAAATTTTCCTTGGGGTCATGGGCGGATTTAGGTCATAATATTTGGGGGTGCCAGCTCACCTAAGTATTGAAAGCTCAAATTTAAACATCAAATTCGTATTTAAATAGTCCGTTTAAAGGCCTGTTCGAAGTAGGTTCTTATTTTATTTAACAATAAATAAAATGAGTAGCTACTTATCCATCTGCAATTTATTTGCATCCCTCAAAGTTATGTTGAAAACGGTTTCCTCCTTCACTGCCAAGAAATCCACCAAATATCAGGGGGTGCCAGGCACCCCCAGAAATCCGCCCATGCTTGGGATACCCCCCCCCCCCAACCACCTCCCCCGAAAAAAGGATAAATGTTTCCTGGGTATAAGGCCTTCATCATAATATTGGATGTCTTTTGTTTTGCAGAAAAGCTATTGTTTTGGGGACACACACAAAAATCACTCTAAAAGTGAGTATTGTGAACTCCAAAGAGCCAGCGTATCTCGCTAAAATGTTGTTAACCATGCCCAAAACAACAATTTTGGCCAAAATGCCACAACACTGCTATCTAGAAGAAGAAGGGTTGTTAGATGATTCTGAAGAAGATGAAATATTATGTGGCTTGGGAAACGTTTTGGAAGCTGACCAGAAAAGGAAAACCACAAAGGTAAACATAGTAGAAGCAGTTTTATTTTAAGCAGCAGTTTTGTCTTCTTTTAAGCCAAATATTTACATTATCAAGTCAGTATATTTTATCGATGCCCCTGTCTCATTATCTATAAAAATTTAATTATACAGGGTGAGTCTTCGAAGCAGTCCACAACAGATTATAGGGGAACGGCTTAACATAAAAAGATGAAACAAAATATTTCCCTAATAAATCATACCCAAGGAACAACGTAAAAATATTTTTAACCTTTTTAAAATACAGGGTGTTCCAAATACGGGGGTCATGGGTTCGAATCTCGGAATTTGTAAACATATGTCCTATCATACATCATTTTAAAGCTCTAAGCAAGACAAACAATTTGGTGAAAACAGAACTCAATTATCTATATTATTTTCAAAATGGCGGCCGTTTTTGTGAAAAATATTGGTATTTACGGAATACCCTGTATCTCGAGAACTACAGAAGGTTTTTCTGTTGTGTTTGAAATATCTTAATCCTTGTAAACTAAGCTTCAATTTGATATGCAAGATGCCAACATTAGAAGAAAATAAATATTTTTTTAAACATTTTATTTTTTGTAAATGTTGGTAGCACTGAAAATAAAAAAAATTAAATGGCAACATATGTTAAATATGATATAATTTCAAAGGTCTTGCAAAAACCTACAACTTTTCAATTTATACTCCCCTTTTATCTCCGGTAGTTTTTCAGTAATAAACAAAAAATTCTATTTTCCCATATAAAGCCCATGTTAAATTTCCTGTACTCAATGTTAAAGGATGCAAATTTAAATGCTTTGAGTACTGCACATTTAACATGGGCGTTATATGGTAAAATGGAAGTTTTTGTTTATTACTACAAAACTACTTAAGATAGAAGGGAAGTATAAATTGAAAAGTTTTAGTTTTTTGCAAGACCTTTGAAATTATATCCTATTCAACATGTTGCCATTTAATTTTTTTCATTTTCTGTGCTACCAACATTTACAAAAAATAAAATATTTTTAAAAATATTTATTTTCTTCTTAATGTTGGCATCTTGCATATCAAATTGAAGCTGAGTTTACAAGGATTAAGATATTTCAAACAGAACGTAAAAACCTTCTGTAGTTCTTGAGATAAAGGGTATTCCGTAAATACCAATATTTTTCACAAAAACGGCCACCATTTTGAAAATAATAGAGATAATTGAGTTCTATTTTCACCAAATTGTTTGTCTTGCTTAGAGCTTTAAAATGATGTATAATATGACATATGTTTACATTTAAAAATCCCGAGATTGGAACTCATGACCCCCGGTTTTTGGAACACCCTGTATTTTAAAAAGGTTAAAAATATTTTTACGTTGTTCGATTTTTACATTTCCTCACTAAATCGTACCCAAGTACGTTGATCGTACTTGGGTACGATTTAGTGAGGAAATGTTTTGTTTCATCTTTGTATGTTAAGCCGTTCGCCTATAATATGTTGTGGACGGCTTAGAAGACTCACCCTATATATTTTTTATGAAGCTATTTTGATAAAAACTAATTATAAGACACAAGCGGTAATTTAATTGCATTAAATTTTTTGAACACGTAGATTTGAACACGTAGATTTTTCATTATTTAAGCATAGTTGTTAATGGCATGTAGTAGTGGTTTCATTTGATCAACTGAGTTTCAGTTTAATGCCACTGGAAATTCACACATAGGCATAGTGTAGACCACAATAGTTGAGTTTTTTTATAAATATACAGGCAACAAATTCCAAGGATGAACTTGAATATCTAATTTATTCCACGATCAAAAACTGGACTGGCAAATAAAATTATAATCCGCCAGATATAAACATGAAACAAATTTTCTATGGGGATTTTAAATATTGAAGTGGGGTAAGGGACTACTTAAATAACAATTGTTAGAAAATTTAGATAAGCTTATAACATTACTACTTTAATAATATTTTCAGGAAAGAACAACAATTTTTGAGATCGACTTAAACAATGTCGGTTTTGACACATCGATGCTTACTTTCAATATCACCACTTGGAGCGCTAGTGAAGAACAAACGCCTAGCGACAACACTGTCATTGTCGAAGTCCCTGTCAAACTTGTCAGTGAGGTGGAAATTACTGGGTTGGTTACTATTGTAGTACTGTAGTTTAGAGTATGTTTGTTTGTGTTTTGTGTATGTTACACTAAGTTTTATTAAATTAGTGATAAGTTTTACTAATTATTTATGTTTAAAAGTATCTTACAGATGAGGTGAAGATTAGTACCAGATATTTTCATACATTTAGCAGTAATCTTATACTTGACAGTACTGATACTTACTTACTCCCATGGCCATTGATGCCCAAGAAGGGATTAGGCCTTTACGCCGTCCTACCACCTTCTTTTTGGTCTACCCGAAAGTCATTGTAGAAAATACACTTAACAGAAAATTTAATAAACAAATAAAATATTATTATCTTCATCAGTATTTCAAGAAATGTTATCACTCATTACTACAGTTATTAAGAAACTGCAACTTTTGCTATGTTGACTGTTATGTGGTAACTGTATTCCTTAACACCATTTTAACCCCAACAATCAATTTAAAAGCTTTTTTTTGGCTGTTTAGAAGACTTTGTACTTTGCACCTTTAATAAAAAAATAATAAAGAAAATGTTTTAATGGTAAAAAATTCAAAGAAACATTGAATCTCAAACCTTTATTATTTTTGGATAATATATTCTTTGTTACAGAAACACATTGCAGAAACATTTGATTTTCTCCTCAAATGATGAAAAGTTACCATCTACAATTCCTGTCATCCACAAGTATGAGGTAATTAAATTTGCTGAGCTGCAGGTACTTTTATAAGTTACTAGGATCATGATGAGTTATAAAAAAACTATATTGATAAGGGCTTCATTATAAAACATTATTACAGCTAGTTATGTTGAATTAGACCAAATTGATAAGTAAAGCCTGTTGGTCTTAATTTCATAAGGATTTGATTATTAGTTAAATGTTTGTTGTATTAATGAAGTTTAAGTACTTTATACAAAATACTTCCTGCTGAAATGTAAGTTAACCCTCATATTTCCTATACTCGACATCCTTCTCCTGTGAACATTTGTAAAATAATAATTCATAAAGTCGCCTTTCATATTTAACGATTTGTAAAAGTAAATGTCTGTGAGTAGTTAGTGCTGTCCTAATGTTAGTTTTATTTTGCAGGTTACGAACCTCGGACCGAGCCCTGTTGGACACAGCAGCATAATCGCCAGTGTGCCTTTCGGCTTCATGGTCGATGAAAGTATCGGAATCATTATTTTTGCAGAGACCATCATCCCACTGGTTTGTTTGTTGAATTTTCCAGTTTTTCTAATTATTTTTTTCAGGTTACCACAGGCTGAAATTTTTTCTTAAATTCTTCTTAAAATGATAAAAATGTCAAAAGAAAGTTACAGTTATGGCTACCATGCCACTAACCATATCATATTTCAACATGCGATATTGGTAAACACAATGTTTTACAAACAGTGGGACTGTAGAATGATGTTTTCAGAAAAGTACCCCCTCTCCCCCCCTGTGCCATGCAACCAGTTGGTTCTGCCGAAGCCGGAGAAATAATGCACAAACTGCACTACGTTTTTCTGGAAATGTTGTCAAATTGTTTTAAAATTTTTGAAGAATTCATATCATTTATCACTAAGTGAGTCGTTCATTGAAAAACTCTTTGTTCCATAAAATTTGTTTTTATTCCAATCCACAGTATTTTTAGACTTATGTATTATTATTCACTAACCTTCTTAATAAATTTTAACAATTTTTTTATTAAATCGTTTTAATATTTGAATAGCAAAAACTTAGTAAAAGGATTAATTATGGGTGGATAGCAACAACTCATGTTCCAACTCACAAAGTGAGTTCAAATTGGGCAAGTTGGCCAGAGTACCGGTAGCTGATTAACTCGCCCACAATACCAGACCTTGCAAACCAGGTTTTTGAAAGCTTATATTATCAGTAAACAAATGTTATATTAAATCATATTTTCAAAAAATTGTATTTAAGCATTATTTTTAGTGAGAAGCACTTTTTAGTACAGTTTAATGACCCAAAATATCGATATAATTTAATCAAAACATACGCTTAGAGTTTTTTGAGGAAAAGACTTTTGATACTTTAAAACCTATTTCAAATATGTCATTAAAAAGGGACTATTTACTTTTTAAAACCACTAACTAGTCATATCCCTCCATTATTTGTGTTACAGGTCACTGTCAAAGGTCATACCCAACGTTGCAGTGTCGACTACAGCACTTTAAACCTCGCCTCAAGGAGAAAACGGGATGTTTCAGCTCTTGAGTTTAACGGGACTGACACAGAAATGTTTGTTTCGAAGAACGTATTCCACCTGAATTGTTCCGAGCCAGGTAGGCGAGCGGCTTGTGCTTTGGTAACTTGCGATGTAGGACTTCTGTCCGACGAGGAAACGGCCGAGGTGAAACTGCAGTTCAACATCAACAGGACGATGATAGGTGAGAGCAATAGCTGCACTTTATAAAAGGGTAGACCTGATTTAAGAACAATCCGTTATTTTAAAATTATAACTTTAAGTGATGGGTATATTTAGGTTGTGAAAGTTTTAAATATTACTGAAATGTGAGGGAGTTTTTCAATGCTTCTATTGAATTTTATCTCACTTTTAGTTACATTCACAATAATGAATTTAAAATATCTCAATTTTTATAAAATTTATAAAATAAACTTTGTGTCAAAAAATTACATTATGAACACATTCCAGCTCTGCCAATTCAATTGCACTGCTTCAAGTTTTAACAGTTTTCAAGTAATTAATATTTTGTTCTTAGCAATGTTCATTGAACATAACACAAAACATAACATAACAGTAGACTTAATTTTTTAGTTTTCTAAATAACGATTTAATTATTTTATTCAATCCTCTGTGAACTTTGATCCGTTTTACGCATAGTTGAAAAGCAACCAAGAACATTTAGATTAAAGTAAAATTTTCAATGTTCTAACATATTCAAAAAAATATTTTCTACGATCTTGCAGATCTTATTCAACAAAAGGATGTGATACAGATTTCTTCAACTGGGTGGACAGAAATTCCTGAGCAATACCACATACCATCTGGCAAAAGGTAAAGTGAAAACTTATCATAATATCATTGACAAAATAAAGTTGAAGGAAGTTAGCATCACTATGACTATGCTCTAAGCAGGCATTTTGAGAGTTGTCTACCTTTTCTGCATTTATATGAAAGATAAGGATTTATGAATTATGAGATAGTGTAACGTGTTTTATAAACCAAACTCTTGAATAACATTCATGTCTGCCCAATTAGTCTCTTGATAGTTTAATATAATTATTCTAAATATTTCAGAGCAATGAAGAAAAGTACCAGAGTACTATTAAAATAAAATTAAGTTGATTAATTAGCTACTGCTAGATCATAAAATGTATGAAAGTATACCAAAAAAATAATAAAGTTGATTCGCAGATAACGTTACTAAAATTGGAGAAAGTCAAGAACCATGCTTGGGGTCTGAAAATTCTTTTAACCCCATATTAAAAACGACATAATTTAACCATTTGGTTTTGTTTGATGTGAAATTATAAACTGTTATAATAATGTACTTCTATCGTTTTAGGTTGAAACTCACCCATGTGACGACATTACTGGTAGGAAACTTTGAAGAGAGCATCTCGCCTTGGATCCTCATCCTCTCTACGATCCTTGGGCTGTTCTTATTTTCATTCATGGTCACAATTCTTTCAAAGGTAAGAAAAACTATGCGACTAGTTCTACATTTTTATGTTTCTTTATGTCCCTTGACTCAAGTAGTCTGAACTCCTTATTTGTTTTAATTCACTAAGTGCAATCACTTAAACTCAAATTTAGGACTCACTATACTCCAAAGATGTTAACCTCCTTACCTAAATTCCGTCTGAAAGCTCAGGTAAATTTACTTCACCCACTGTTACTTTACTTATGAACAAGATTGATATATTTTAATAAAATTAATCCAGACTAAATTTTTGTGATGACTTTTTAGTACATTTGTGATCAATGTTTTTGATTTTCAGGCTGGATTCTTCCGACGAAAGTACAAAGAAAACATGGAAACTATGAGACATGTGAGTAAATTCATGTCATAGTGTTAGTTTCATATAAACACTTTGTGAATTAATGTTGTGGTAAGGACTTTTATGTTTTTGTTAACAAATCTGAACTCTATGACTTCCATCTTTTTTATTTAGTCTTTCTAAGGACGGAAAAGTATATGGAAACCCTTGTACTTGCTCATTGCAGTTGACCACAAGAAAAGATGAGTTTTTTACCTTGGTAATATCGAGTTCATCCGGACTAATATGGTAGTTTGGATTGATCTGAATTGAGTCGAAGATTGTATCAGTGAACTACACTTCCATCTAGTAGTCAACATTAACTGTGCTCACATACCTTATATAATAAAATAATATTTTTCACACCTTGGGCCAAAAGTAAGGTCTGCAAAATGCAAAACGATCAAGAGCTACAAAACCCTATCAACTTCAACCGAGGGGCAAACATTATTTTTTGTCATACTGCTGTAAGTATAATCATTTAAAAAAGGTGAATTGTTTATAATTATTTAGAAAGAAGCAAAGTGTTACGATATTTTTTCATTGATCAAGTAATTGTATTGTTTACAGGCAGAACAGGAGTTTGATTACCAGAAATTTCTTCCAGAATTTGAAAACAATATCTTCATTTGATTCCATCGTACACTATCTTTAGATTGTAAGAACATTGTGATATGTAGTATGTATTAGAATTTTATCCATGTGTTTTACCATTTTTACTTGTAGGATTAGAACTTGAAAATATCACTGATGACTGAGGATAAGACTAGTTAAATATTTAATTTATTTACGTGCAATTTACTTTTCATAAAAGTATAATATTTCTTTGTATTGATAAATTAAATCAGGCAAGACATTATTTGTCCTTGTCATGTGTTATAGAGTGATCTTTAAAGAGGATATTTTTAAGTTATTATAAAGAGTGATCTCAGGTAAAGAGGAAATAATTAAATGTACAACAAATATCAGGTTTAATCTACTGTTATTGTAGGAAGTACGATTTGAGTGATCTGTAAAAATCCAAACTTAAAACTGTTGATTTCTTGTGTTATGTTTAGTGTATAGTTTTTGTAGTGTTGTTTAGTATATAGAATGAATTGTGTTAATTTATTGTTTGACTTTTTAATAAACATTAAACGTTAATGATACTAATGAGTTTCTGTCTTTAGTTAGTGAAACCCTCAATACGTTATAAGGAACTATTTTTAGAGGTAGTTCAGGAAACACTCGTTACATCTCCCAGCACTTGTGTGACTAAACACATATTTCCGGTATGTTAAAGGTTAAAAATATGAAACAAAAAACTTAATTTGTTACAAGGAAATAGGGGTGTGCGAATATTCGAACTTCGAACTTTTTCGAATCGAATATCACGATATTCGATTCGATTCGAGATTGCAAAGAAGTTCGATATGACCGAATCGAATATTTAAAGGACTGGCATGAAATCAAAAGTAGGTGAAAACGTACCCATTTTCAAAATAAAAGTAAGTTTTTTGTAGTTGCAAACAACTACGAATCCATTTTCTACATCGGAAACAGTTGCGTCCTCACGCGGACAGACGACAGATGAATAGCTAGCTGCTGTAAAATAATACTAACATCGCAGTTTTGCCACCAAATTCCCTCTGCCGTGTTGATCAGTCGTGCAGTACTTAGGTTAATATACTGCACGATACCCGACGCGACAACGAATTTTTTCGTAAGATAAATTCTCGTATCACAGCATTAAATCATATAAAAAATAATAGTCCATCCTTCATCAGTTCTGTCTCGACCAGTATCCGATACCGACGAAACATCAGTTGAGTTGGTAAAAGAGAGAATTGCAATCAAGACCAATCAGAGTTCACCGATGACCGACAGTGTCCAGAGTCGTCTTCAGTTGCCAAAACGAAATGTCCCGTAAATACCCCATTAATAAATAGTCGTGTTGGTGTTTCGTACGACTTTTTCAGGCCGTAAATATCTTAAACGGAATCTGGGATCACCATCGCTTCCAACTTTGATACGATGAAGTACAATAATTTTGAGCTGGCAAAGAGTTGGCGGACCTGTTTATTATTTGTCTTTACGTTTTCGAATTTCGTCGTCGTTCTAAACTTCGTCTGCTTTTGCTTTTGAAGTTTAGTTGTTGATAATAACTCGAAAACGTCTATCGCGTGTTTGTTTCAATTGCTCAGATTTCTTTATTTTTCAAATAAGCAATTACGTAGAAATAGAAACGTTGAATGATCAAAAATTGGTTTTATTTTGTTGAAATCTGACGAATTAGGCGGAGCGTGTTTATTTTCGATATACGTGATTAAAATGGTCATTTTTAGATAACGGTACAATGTTGGTTTGACTATGATAATAATTATTATTGAATTTGCTTGCTGTTAATAATGTAAAACAAATAAACTTTGTTGTAAGTAAATGGCAGTTGTAAATTATCTTAAATTTTAGGTTAAGTTTACTGGTCTGGCTTTTTATTATATTTTATAGTATTACTTTAGGAGAATCAAAATCTTTGTTATCAGGCATTAATGCACAAATAAAATTGTAAGGCTTTCTTCAAATATGAAGTAGTTGGTGAACCAAGTTTTATATGTAATTCTTTGGTCTAATCCCTTAAGCCTAGTCCCTGATCAAATAATTTATTGGTTCATTAAAAGGAACAAAGGGATGCAGAGGCCTAAAAGTGAACAAATTTAGGTTGCAGTAGAAAAGGAATTATTAAGTAGCCAATTCCTGAAATTGCCACTATAGGCCTAATTATGCTCATTCAAGTGAATATTACCTATGCTTAAGAGGAATCAATAAATTTCTAAATTCTTAACAGTTGATTAGTTGTACCTTTGTGTACTTTAGTAATTGATATTTGACCTATATTACTTTGACTTGTTGTAATGCTATTAATAATTAAATAAGATAAATACAGGGAGGAGAGGGAGAAAGTAATGGACAAGAGTAAAGAAAACACAATGAAATAACACTTTTGTTTTGATAACATTATATTAATTACCTATTGAATAGTTGCTAAAAAATGCTCGGTAATTTGCTGAGTATACAGATTTGCTGCGAAAGGGTAATTATACTTTCATGCTGCGATTTAAAATTTGATCTCATTTGGACGAATAACCATTAACATAAATATTCGTTTCGAAAATATTCGATATTCGGAATAGTTATAAACTATTCGATTCGATTCGATTTGAACCAAAAAATCACTATTCGCACACCCCTACAAGGAAACAAAAGCAAAAGTAGTTGGGTGTATATCATCTGGCAAATATAAAATGTTGATATAATATTGAGTATGAAGCGATGATAAAGATGGGCTGAATTATCGCCACTTGAGATGTTAGGCTATCCAAAAATTGTGAAAAAGGTAAAAAAAACTAAATCTCACATAAATATTAACTGTATATTAAGATTATCAATATGTACATAACAATAAATATTAAATTATAACAAGCATTTATAAAAATAAGGCATTCAAATAGTAACTTTAACAGTCTAAGACAACAATATACAGTTTACCTACATCTAACTTTGCATGAAAATCCTTAGCTTAGCAGTGTATTTTAAAATTACTATGTCTTTCAATATAATAACTGTAGTTACCTAGTTTAATCATGACAGTTAATTGCACATGAGTTGTCAAGTTGGTAGCTCATAAACATAAATTTACATTATACAGGGTGTCCCGAAATTATGGTAAAATATTTTAGTATGTGATTGCTGAGGTAAAAATAAGAAAAAAAGTTCATATAAACATAGGGCCTAAAGTGCTTCGTTTTCCGTCTGTGCGTCAGTTTGTGTTTTTTACATGTTTAATTATATCTCACGAACCTCTTGACAAGTAAACTTCAAACTTCGTATATGGATGGTCATTATTAAGAACTATTTTTGCAAGAAGTATAACATTTCTACTTTGTACCATTTCAAAATGGCGAATGTTTTTTGTTTTAAAAGCTAAATATCTTAAAAACTGTAAATTTTAGAAAAATGATACAAGAGACCAAAAAGTTGCGAAATTTAATCACATTAACGTTAATATTAAGATTATGACGATCAGACTACAAATAACAGAGAAATTTTAAATTTTCCGAATAAAAACATGCAAATTGCAGACAGTATGTTGTAAATAACCATGTTTTCATTCAGAAAATTTACGATTCCTCCGTTATTAGTAGTCCGATCGTCATAATCTTAATATCAGCGTTAATGGGATTAAATTTCGCAACGTTTTTGTCTCTTGTATAATTTTTCTAAAATTTACGGTTTTTAAGATATTTAGCTTTTAAAACAAAAAACAGTCGCCATTTTAAAATGGTACAAAGTAGAAATTTGATATTTCTTGCAAAAATAGTTCTTAATAATGACCATCCATGTACGAAGTTTGAAGTTTACACATCGAGAGGTTCGTGAGATATAATTAAATATATAAAAAACACAAACTGACGCACAGGCGGAAAACGAAGCACTTTAGGCCCTATGTTTATATGAACTTTTTTCTTATTTTTACCTCAGGAATCACATACTAAAATATTTTACCATAATTTCGGGACATCCTGTATATAATTATGTTATACTCCACTGATACTTCATTCCGTTTGTCTTGGAAAGCTTGAAAAATTAAAAGCTTAATTATATTTTATATATGAAAGTGAATATTAGAGTTTAATCATCAAGACAAATAATACATAATTGGTCACTGTGACACAGAAAAACCATGTTGATTATACACTAGGGTTGTAAAGTTTAAAGCAGTAGAACTATTGTTCTACTATAGCTGGAACTATAGCTATTGGAACTATAGCTGATCCCCATCAGGTAGGGATCATTTGCTGCCGTTCTATGGTGGGTTTCTTGTGTATGATTTAGTAAAAGACACTAGGAGAATGTTTCTTCGGGATCTTTAGCGAGTATATTTTTAATTTTCCACAAGTAATAATTGGGACCTTTTTTAAAGTAATTGAAGAATCTTTAACCGAACAGCATGCGATGTACCTTTTTCAGAAAATATATTTGCCATATCATATTTAATCGATAGTTTCTTTTGTATTTGAAAATATCTTCATTCACATTCCAATTATTAAATAAACACAATTTTTAACCAATGATAATTTAATGACATTTTAAATTTAGAATCATTTTGAAAAAATAAAATTCAGGGGATTTGCATCAAAATTTAACAGTATCTTTTCAGGAAGCTATGAAACATTTGTGCAAAATTTTAAGATGATAAGTGGAACTGTTTTAAAGCTATCCCTTTAAGTACACACACAGTCACACAGTGATGGACAACAAATTTTTTATTTGCTCAACTAATACATAGATTAACTACACTTCATTCATTCATCAATTAAGAACAAATATTACATTATTAAATTTTCTAAAAACATTTTGATGAGATGTAAGGAAGCCACTTCCAAATTTGGCAAGGACAAGTCATTGGGGTTCGGCATCGTATGCACTTTCAATATTCAAATTACAAAAAAAATATTTACGGATTATGTCTTTTAGTTCTAGTAAAACATCATGTAAGCCTCTTTTTGAAAAATATGCTTTATTAACAATGCCCAGCCTTTACATTTTTAAAACTTTACTATTTTTAAAAAACAATTATGAACTTTTTAGATTAAACCAGACTGTTTATAAATATCCTACCCGTTTCAAAAACAACTTTCAATACCCAAGACATCGCCTTTGTTTATATGAAAAATCTCCACAATATATGGGGCTAAGACTTTTCAATAATCTGCCTGCCAAACTTAAAGAAATTCAAGACATTTCTAAATTTAAAATCTCACTAAAATATTACCTGTTACAAAAAAACTACTACTCTGTTACAGATTACTTACATGATACTACAATATTGTAATGAAGTTTAGATTTCTTGGTTTTGTTACAATGTATTATGTTTTGATTTGATTAGTTTTAGAGCATGACAATGTCACCTGTTTTCACAGCCTTGCTGTAATTTTGAAAATGTAATGTGACAATAAAGTGATATTTCATTTCATTTCATTTCAAACATAACTTGAGTTTTACCTTTTGTCTAACCCCCAGAGACTGTTATGTAAATGATGATAATGATGAGGTACACTACTGTAAAAAACTGATTTAATCTATTTTCTATTGAAGGATTAGATTTTGGCTCTGCATTATTATTCTGGACACCAGAATGAATAGTAAAAGGAACTTCACTCTTTTAATCTCTTTGGTTAGTTTCCTTTTCATCAAGGTCAAAACTTGTTCACACTGAAATTATAAAAGTTCAAGTTCTTAAAAACTTTTAAGTAATATCTCAAGTTTTCAACCCCTTTGAGAGTCAGGATGCCACAGTAGATGACCAAACTATCGAGGCATGATGATAGTTTGTAGAAAGTCAGGATGCCACAATAGGAGATGACCAAACTATCAAGGCATGATGATAGTTTGTAGAAGTAACTTTCAGCTGCTCTCTGAGAGCGATGCACTCTGGAAGCAGTAAAGCTGAAGCCGCATTTTGGACTCGCTTTTGGCCAACACTTCATCCACGAGTCTAAAAATTATATTTTTCTATGAAAAATAAATATTTACAAAAGGAGCTTTTTGTGAAATAAAGTGTGTTATCATGAAGCAAAAAGTTGTAATTTGTAAGGCCAGTTATGTTTAAGATTCATATAAATTATTTGATTAAAAGATGGGGCATTTGCCAGGAATTCTTAGGAAATTGACAGGAAAGCAAGCTTAACTTTAAATAAGTCCACAGAACACATAATGATCACAGGTGTGTATATTTTTATGGCCACTGACCACTTTTTCAACCACTACAGAAATGGCAATGGCAGTTACAATTAGAAATTTTGAGTCTATTCACACTTAATAAGGGTTGCCAACACATCTTATGAAACTAATATATTTAACTGGTGCATTAATTTCATAAGATGTGTTGGTAACCCTGATTAAGTGTGAAAGACTAAACATTTCAAATTGCAACTGCCATTGCCACTTCTCTAGTGGTTGCAAAAGTGGTCAGTGGCCACAAAAATTTCCAAACCAGTGGTCATTATATGTTCTGTGGACTTATTAAAGGTAAGCCTGTTTTCCTGTCAATATCCTAAAAATTCATATAAATTAAGTTTTGATAAAACCATTTATCATAAAGAAAATATTGGATAGTCCAAGCAATGTTAAATTTTGAAGCCAACAATTTTGATCATATGTAACTAAAATTAGCACATTCTGGTGGAGATTTTAGGTAATCCCATTTCAGGGTTACGAATCTTTCATGTTAAAGGTGTAACACCACAGCTGGCGCAATCTCTAGTGACAAATGCTTACTAATTTCGCATGGAAATTTTTTGCTTCAAAACATGAGTAAGCATGAGCAGTCTCCTTTTAGGTATAAAGTCAATAACAAAACTGACATTAATAAAACGTTATAGGTAAAAATGTAATCAGCTATTTTCAATTATTGGGCAAGGACAAGTCATACATAACTTGAGTTTTACCTTTTGTCTAACCCCCAGAGACTGTTATGTAAATGATGATAATGATGAGGTACACTACTGTAAAAATCAATTATTTAGAGTTAATTATTCAAATATTTTTAGAGTTTTTACATAATAGTTTCTTTGCAATTAATTTTCATCACTGTGTTGCCACAGTCGAATAAAATTGATAACTGGTTAAACTGAGAGTCCAGAATGGATTGGAAATAAATCACCAATAATATTAAACAGGTCAAACGGTATGAATAAATGATTCAGTCAAAAAAGTAAAATGAAAAATACTCACTTAACTTCGTCTGGTTTTAAAGGTGGCAATGCTTCTAGAGCTTCTTCAAAATACCCCCTGTAAAAGATCCCATTAGATTTACAGAAAAAAAGGTTCTTTGAACTATGACAAATATTAATTAAGAAAAAAGACAGTTACTGAAAAAAGTTTTTAAACATCCAGATGATTCTACACCTCACCATCAACCTTTTCCAATCTAACTGAAGAGACTAGCATTTTTTCATTTTATTTTATGTGAATGGACGTGTGCCATTTTTCCACCATGAAAGGGACTAGTTTGAATCTGGAACTTGACATTACAAATATTTAAAGTGATGTTTAAAGGTTTTACTAATGACCCTCTGGCTCTGGGTACTGTCTGGCATTTCAACCTTTGCCTGCACAAGTTACTAATGCACACTGCAGAAAGCATACTTCTATTAATATCCAACATTATATTGGACAATCAAACTTTTTTATTAGTTCACTTTTACATTTACAAATCATTTATATAAAAACATTGGATTCAATAGAAAATTCAATATTGCACACGCTGGTTTTTTATAGCGAAAATAAATCTATGATTCAACTAAGAATAATTTGTCCACAAACCTGGCCCTCTGCAGTGTGAAGGGTTTGAGGAAGCGCTGCAGGGCCTGGATGTCGACCCTCGCCTGTTGGTTGCCTCTCACGCTGAACTTGGTGACGCAAGACATCAGTCGGGACAACTCCTCTGCGACTGTCTCCGTTATCTGGGACAACACTCGGCCCACCAGGTCGGGGCACACTCGGGTCACCTGGGACAATGTTCGGCATTCATTTTCTGATACATTTTTATCTCCTGCTTCCTGATTTTACCTTGACCTGCAGCAATCCATAACTCACAAATGGTAGCAGAGCGTTGCTAAAATGTAGGGAAAAATCTAAAAATTCAATATAGCCATAAATTTTATACTGCTGCTGATAAGAAATACCAAATTTTGCACATTAAGCTTGACAAAAATACAATAACTTTTACATTTCTTATATTTGTATAGTTATACTAGTAATAAAAATGTCTTCAATACAGGCAAATTGGAAAGTTTAGGTTTTTATATAATTTATACACAAGTAACCATACTTACCTCAGCATGTACAGCTATCAAATTGGCAATGATCTCTTTGACGTAAGGCCGGAGGTCAGTAGGGGTGTGGCTGGTGTCCCAATCCCAACGTCCTGAAAATTAAAATTTCTGTGCGGTTGAAACTAGCAGTTACTTCATTATCTACTTCAAGAAACTATGATATTACTGAGTGAACAACTTCATAATACTTTAGATCATGCAATTTTTTATGAATAAAATATAACTAATAAAATAACTCTATTTATGAAAAATTATTCCTGAAATAACTTTTTGCTTTAAGCCTCTGGTGGTGAATCTTAGTACTTATTCAATTGAAAGGGGCATCTCGGGTGAAGGACTCAAACCAAATTCCTAAGGCCCTTCCATTTCGGTTTGTAGACTTGAATAACCTCTTTATAACTTGGAAGGGTTGGCAAGAGGCTCAGACGTCTTTAGGCTAGAGCTTGAATCATCTAGGAGGTCCAGAACTCAACACACTCTTCAGCTTAGGCCCGCATTATACACAGACACTTAGGCGTCCCAAGCGGCTGAGACAATTACGTCCTGCATGCCGAAAGTGTCTGAAAAGCAATTTAGTGTCTCGGACACAGCTACGGTTTATGGTTTCCTTCTACCTCTTCTGTTAACTCTTGTACTTTTTCGCCCATGTTATTTTTGTTCACACAAACACACTCTAAAGTGATAAATTGTGCACAACTTAACCAGTCATATGATATCCACGAACTGAGGTGACTTCATTATTAAAACAACCACTCTCGGCGTTGCGCTGCAGTCGGTGTCTGGGACACCGTATATCCAATTATAATAACTTGTGGGACGTTCTCATAAGATTCAATGTTATGAAGACCAGAGACACCGGCAGCCGAGCCACTGAGACACAAAATTGTGTCTCGGGTGTGTCTCGTCAGCGTCTTACCTTCGGACACAGCCGAGACACACTTCTGATGCAGTTTTGTGTCTCAGTCAACTGTGTTTGTGTATAATAGCTCGCGGGACACTCTTGTTTGATTCAATGCTATGCGGGTGTGAGACAATGACGTCCCAGTCACAGGGATGCAAAGTGTCATTGTATAATAAGGGCCTTGCTAACCTATATACATGGAGGGCTCGATGGTGCCGACCAAGGGGTCACTCTTGTGCTCCAGGTAGGTCTCGGTGATGCGCCGCTCGAGCGCCTGCAGCTGCAGCTTGGCAGCGGCGAGGGGCTCGGACAGCGGTGGGTAGCCGAGTCGCCCCAGCAGCTCCGCCAGTCGCCCCAGCACCGGCCCGGCCGTGTAGCGGCAGTTGTTCAGCGTGGCCAGCAGCCGCTGCTCCCACGCCTGCGGGAAATGTGCGGATGTTTGTGATTGGTGGATGTGAGTTTGGCGGATATTATTTTTAACCCGCAAAGACTGACATACCTGTCTAAAAGACCAGGTTAGTATTTTTTTCAATAAAAATTATATTTTTTGAATGTCGGCAAGGTTGGTCGTCACTATAACTCTCGTACGTCTCTCCAGGAACATCATGACTCACTTCTCGTCATTCTCTAACCCTTACAATCAGTTCAATGAAAGTTTCTTAAGAGGTCTGGTGTTTTTGACCATGAGTCACGTAAGGCTTCATTTTACATATACAAATTTTGTGTGCACATATTTATTATATAAAATATTCAAAACACTAATGTACAATACTTTTGTGGAGTTTTTGTCAGTATAAACACATCTTTGTACAACATATGTACATTTTTTACGCCAAAGCAATAATTATTGAAGTACCTACTGCAATTCAAAATAATTTTTTTTTATATTATATAAATATTTTGTATGCACATATATCCTACGTAAAATAGTCACAAAACTAATGTAAAAGAGTTTAGTAGAGTCTTTTTGCAAATAAATACACCATTTTTCAATATACTAACTTTTATATAAAAAACTTGGTCCCAAAGACCGTGAGTCAGTCATCGCGTTTTCAAATAGAAGTCAGTTATGCTAGGTTAACACTATAAATGTCTTTGCCATATAAGAACGACACATTTATACTTCCCTCTAAAAGGAGCTCTGTTTGAACAGGCTGGTCAGATTTTTTTCAACTACAAGGAACTGTTTGGAGCTGGTCACAATACTTGGAAAAACCTGGTTTACATCCTTCAAAGTGCCCAAGTTAAATTTATGGACAAGTTTAACCTTTATTCTTTCTGAGCAAACCTCAGTTTCTCTGTTCTGTACCTAAAATTGATTTAAGCAGCTTCTAAACTGATGAGATTCAATTGAAAAATATGCACTGTTCTTTCGGACATGCAAGTAGTTATTAGCAGTCCCAGACACTAAAATAATTTTTTTTTTTTGAATACTTACGTTAATATTATTTTATGTTTTAAAAGTGGTGTGACTTTCCTATATATAAGTAATAGGTATTTTTAAATTACATTATATATGGTTCACGCTTGTAGATGAGAGACCAGAAACGTCTTGTGTGTCAAATTTCACCAACTATTAGACTACAATCAAGATTTATTACATAAAATTTAAGGAAACTTGATGTGCCAAATAATGATTACCACTAATAACCAACTAACTGAATAAGTTAACTTCTTCCAACTTTCATATTAAAAAAAAAATTAGTAACATTTTAAAATAAAACATCAAACATTTAAATGGATTTTTTTTATCTTATTCCAAAATTTTAATCATCTTCAATAAGTCTTCAGTTAAACAGATGTCATCCAGAGGTAAAATCTAAACGGCTATTCACAAGAATCAAAGACTCTGAGTTAAGCTCTGTAAAAACTAAAAGCATCGACCCATATCACTCGCTTTTCAGCACAGGATTTAACCAAAATCCTTTTAAACAAAGTATGAAACCATCAAAACCTACCATCCCGGAGCTGTGGTGGTCCCTGTACTGGCTGGGCGAGCCAATCAGCTGACTCATGGCGGAGGACGGTTCTCCATCGTCCATGTTGTTGATTAGACCTTCCAGCACCTGCCGACAACAATCACTTAGCTAGTGGCCGATAGAGCACATATACTAAAGTCGGCTCACAAGTGTGGGACTGAGGGTGATACAACCTACAGAGCAGCCTCCCCTGTTGCTAACTTATGATGCATTTTCAAAAACATCCACCCACTTCTCTTTGCCATAAGGCATCTATAACTAAGTTAATTTAAACAGTGAACTATAACATGTTAAAATTTAGTCTGGCGTCAGATACTTAGTAACAGTCGGCATTTTCAATAGGGAAGGAACGGGGTAAGACTGTAGCAGTTTCCACAAAACATATCAGTAGCATGGCTAGTGCTTTCAGGGAGGAATAGCCAAGCGGCTGCAACTCTTGGCCCAACACTCATGAGCAGGTGCCATGAGTTAACAAGTTAAGTGAGCAGTGAAAAGTTAATATTTAGTGGCTTGAATCATAAAATTTCATTGAATTAAACTTAATTCAAAAAATACTCTTCTAATATTCACTCTATGTTGATCCAAACTTCTCCACAGAGCTATTCAACTCGAATAAAAATAAAATTATCCTTACACTTCTTTTTCAAATTGGTGCCTAAAGTTTCCTTATATTCACACTTTTCCCGCACCACAAATTTGCCAAAACTGGTGTGCAGATGATTGAGCGCGATGAAATCTGGCACTGTGTTATAGCTTGTTTTTTACATGTTCTGCTTAAAGAAGTTAGATCTACCTGGACTAGAATTGGGCTGCCAAAAAAAAAAGACTATGAAAGTCAAGCCCTAAGTTGACTTCCGTGACTCTAATTGATATCTTACCCACAAATCCTCACACAAGGTTTCTCCAAACAACTCCGCAAATGATGGTTTCCCCGCAGCCACTGACCTGTACATAGTTGAGCAGGATGGTCTGCATGAGCGAGGACAGTTCCTTCCGCACGATGGGACTGTCCAGCAGAGGTTCCTCCCTGGGTCCCGGCAGCACCACGGTTTCCTTCACCAGCGTCACTGCTTCCGACACCAGGCTCTCGAACATCCGTGGCTGCACAGAGGGGTCAGTGAAAACCGTGGATCACTCAGTTTTTTGGTGAAAACATTCACGAATGTTGTTTGTAAAAGCATCGTGGTGTGAAGAAATGCTTAGCCCATTGGCCTACCACTTTATCAGTACCTAATGGCACTTAAAAAACCTATCAATTTGGCACTTCTGCAGATTTTACAATAACCGCTTTAACTCAATTTATTATTGTTTATTCTTTACACTTAGAGAAAAGTTGTACACTAGGCTATTTATAATGCATATTTAATATAATAAAGTTAACAATTCTAAGTATAGCGATATATTATACTCAAACATAAACATTTTCAATCCATATTCTCGCGAACACAACCACAAAACCATGTGTCATTGGTTTACTGAGTTATTTTCATCTGGCATACAGTTTAGTAACATAGAAAAACAAAACTGCTAGTGAATATGTGCAGAATATCGTTAAAAAAGTCTGTCCCATTAGGTGCTGCAATCTATTAAGAAAAGTTGGAACTAATGGAATTCATGCATCGCTGATATGTTTTATCCCAGTAGGCCAATGGGTTAAACATTAAAATAGGGTTAAACAAGAAAAAAGCATGAGAGGACTAAAGTTAAAAATTGAAACATCAAAGTAACCTTTTAGTTATACAGTAGACACCCTCTAGTTCGGCCACCTCAGGACCAGACCACCGGCCAGACTACAAAATGGCTGGACTATTCGGATGTACTATTACAATGTAAAATAACCCTATTAAATTATTTACCAATGCTTAAAAATCAACAAAACACGTTATTTAAACATGTTTGCAGTGTTTAATTGCCAAAGAAAATATTTTGACTTCTCTAAGCTGAACTGGCATATTACGTCACTCATAGATAAGTCATATGCTTTTACCGATACCGTACTGAGATTATAAAGTGATCAGAAAAACTCATTATGGACTGTAAAAACACACTAGAAATATATTTGATCAAATTAATTTACACGTATTACTTGAATCATAGCCTATACAAATTAAAAGAAATCTGTCATTTTATTTTGTAATACAAACGAAATTCCAGATCAAATCTTACTGTACATTCCTTATATTGAAAGGATAACATCATGGTTTGTTAGTTGAGTTCAAGTTTTTCCATCAATTACAAGCTTGCCTGTAAACTTAACTGACATAAATAGTTTACTTCTATGGCCGGAAATAAAACATTCAGGATAAATTCTATCCAAGGTCATTCCTTCGTGGTGCAGCATGGTGATATGACGGATATTA
Organism: Flexamia atlantica; assembly: GCA_035578135.1. Taxonomy (NCBI): domain Eukaryota; kingdom Metazoa; phylum Arthropoda; class Insecta; order Hemiptera; family Cicadellidae; genus Flexamia; species Flexamia atlantica. Next base: position 22,505,067 of record JAQJVK010000015.1, on the reverse strand, counting down.
TGAGTCGCCCTTCTAGGACCGGCTGGACCATCCGGTGGCCGATCCAACCGAAGCCGAACTAGAGGGCGTCTACTGTAATAACTTTTTAACATTTTGGTAAAGTTGAGGAAAAATTCATTGAATGTTATCTGATGTGATGAAACCAATGAAAAAAGATACATATTACTGATCATTTTTTATTCAATGTTTTACAAATTAAATTATTTAAGATTTGACTGATATTTAAAGGGTTTTTTTTGCCACACAAACTACAAGTGAGAAAAGATTTTCAATAAATGTATGTTGAAAGATTTAAAAAAATTAATTTGTGTCAAATTTTAATTCAACAAGAGATTTCAATTTTAATAGTTGAACTACCTAAATACTTCTATTTAGTATTTTGAAGTGTTTTATAGATGGAATTTAAACTTCTCTCTTACTAGTTCTGTAGTCCCACCATGCTTCATATCAAACTCCAGTTTCCAGGTCTCTTTAGTCTTCAAAGCTTTGACCTGATCTGCAGCATGTTTCAATGCCGTTGTCAAACAGTGAAGTCTGTAACAAAAACTAAAGTTATTGCAACAATTTAAAAGAGAATGTTTTCTATTATTCTGTCGTAAGAAGGAGTGTATAGAAAAGATAAAATAAAATAAGCAACTTTTATTTTTGGGCTTCAACTTGACAAGCATTGCTCTAGATATTTTCTGGTTCAATCAACTATCCTCGAAAAAATAAACATGGACCCTAGAAGAAAAAAAATCAAATCATTTACGAGTATTTTACTATTAGTATGAATCGAGTTGTTGGCCATAAATCAAAATGGTGATTTTTAAACTTAAATTAAATATTTTATTTATATCCTGCGCTAACCACCAGAAAGTCCTGGGTTCCATTCCTATTCAGATCACACGACGTTTTGATCTCCAACTACCACTGAGTTTGGAAGGCACATTAAGCTCAAGGTTTGCCCTTCCAACTATAGTATAGTATTACTATGGTGCCTGCAGGGTTAGAGGCACTTGTGTGATCTGAAAACTCTAACTAGACTTTGGAAATAATTACACAAACATTAACTTTTTTCCAATTTTCATTTAAACTAAAATAGCTTAACTTTATTTTTAAACAATGAGTGTTTACGAATTGATGAAACATTCTCTACACCAAAACCATCCTTCCGCCAACCACACCAACAACACCAACGACCCACCTCAGATCGAACACCAGTTTCCCCACAGTATCGAGCGGCTCGCTGGGCAAATCCAGCGAGATGAGCAGTCCGTAGCCGGCGCGGACGTAGCGCAGACAGTGGGGCAGCCACTCGGCGAGGTCGGCGCGGTGGTGCGCGGCCGGCCACGCGAACAGCGGACGGTCCGCGCTCGTCTTGTCCAGCGTGTGCGGGATAATGGCCCCACGCAGGTAGCCGCACATCATCGCGATCACGGACATCACGATTTTCTGCAAGGGCGTTATGTTATCGATGTGTGTATAAAAGTTGAACCTAGATTTACAATTATCTACACTTACTTATTTAAATACGCTAGATTTTTTTTATCAAGAGTCCTACAGTTCGGAACTGATTTTAATTTAGGAGTTGATAGAAAGAGCTCTGCATGAAATTTCACATGAAATGGTAATTATGATGGTTGGACTAAAGGGAAGAGCACTAGACACCCTCTAAGTTTTATGCTTGATCATAAGATTTAGTGAGTCGGTGGCGCAGTTGGTAGCACACTCGACCTTGGAACTGTAGCCTCGAAGCATCGCAGGTTCGAGACTCCAGCTTGTCGCATACTTTTAGCAGTACTGTTCATCCTTGTACTGTACCGGTTCACTCCTTGTCTTTGCTTGATAACGTCCACGCACAGATCAATAGTCTATGAGGGCGGGGCAAGGGTAAAGTGAAAAAGAGGCCGCCACCCTCTTTTTAAAAAAGAGGAATAGGAAGAGGAACCTTAAGTCAATAACTTAACATTTGAACATAAATTTCAAGGAAAAACAATTTTAATTAGCACTTGCTTATCAACAAACCATAATAAAAAAACTCTTATGTTCACTAGTTACATATATAACTTTAGGAGCCATCCCTAAATTACTTTTGCCCCTTGAGGAGAGGGAGATTTTCAGCAGCATTAAGTGCTTGAAACAGAGGAGGAAGAGCAGGAGAAACTCAACATTAATTAAATATTATAGGCTACTTAAAAAATAATTTCTGAATTTGGTCAAACATTTTTCATTTTTACTTCAGAGACTTAAGAGAGCCAACAATTTATAGTTTGAAATAAAAAACAACTCCTTTTTACTAAGCTGATAGCAAAAGTAAACCAAAATTATTTTTTGGAAAATTGCTTAAGCCTAGATACTTTAAGGGGAGGAAGTTATAGCTGAGTTAAGTAATTGATAAGGGTGCTATCTCCATTTCAGGGGTCTTAAGATAAACAACAATATTAACGTCAATTAACTTAAATTAACCATGGATCACTCTTTGAAATATATATTAGCCTATGTTATTTGGAAATCACATGACCTAACAAAAATAGACGTGTAAATATATTTCAGGCAACTGAACTTCAATTGTGTTGACCTTGACTTATTTTCACACACAGGTTCTCCCATGAGAGAATTAATTTCTACTACAAACAAAGTATTTCAAAGCAAAGCATATTTAGTTAAATCTAACTGCAAAATAAAGAAATATTTTATTTGACCTTGAACTTCTGCAGCCGGCCAGGCTGGGGCCTCAATTGCAGCGGATCTCCACAGAAATACGACTAGCCAAGCTTCCACAAGTCTGACAGGTAAACACTTTTAGCGAATTTCCCCTACAGGGAAGCAGCTATTACCGTAGGCGGCACGGTGAGACTTAAGCCCGGGACCATGTTATATTTTCATTTTGAGGTCCCTAGACCCCAAAAACACCGTTCGTTCGTTCATTTTCATATATATGTATATATGTACATTTAATTGTCAAAATTGAATTCCGCTTAAAAAAACAAACAATTAAGCATTTTTAATTATTATTCTATGTCAATCCATTGCTTAGATATTGGATAGTATTGGCTAAACACAGTACGTTGTCCAATATTATTTTTAAATTTTCCCTCCAAAAAGTATAGTCACCCTGATTTAAGATATTTAAGAAAATACAATTCTGAACGTATGATTAAATTTTCAGGTGGTGAATATTTTATTTGTGTATTTGGAATAGTTAAAGTTCATTGATCAAGATTTTGCAGAAAATATATACAATATGAAAAAAATACAAATTATTTTGTAATTTAATAAAGAAAGTATGAGCATTTGGAGGGGGGGTGTCTTACAATGGTATGTTTACAATGATGAGAATTGAAAATGTGTTTGATTGAAATTGGTTGGAGATGTAGGTCTGCTGCAACAGGGATGATTTAATTATAAAACTGATCATGTGATTGAATTGAATTTTTTCATGAGATTGAGTTATTTGTTTGTTTTGAGTGTTTTGAATTAATTGATTATATGTTTGTTGACATTTATGTACTATAACAATATTACAGATATTAAAAATTAAAAGACTAAGAATTATATATAATACAAGTGTATGTATTACTGATGAAAACAAATGTGGTCTCATTGTTACATAATTTTCCTCATGTTTAAAGCTCATGACTGATTAAATATACGTTTTTAGTATATTATTTACTTAATGTATTCATACAATACTTTCCTTCAAATAAGTTGAATGTTCACATATACAAAATAAATCCTATGGAAATTCGCTGAGTACGCAGGTCTGCTGCGACGGGGGTATTTTTACATAACCTAGCCTAGCCTGATATTAACATAATGTAGTCTAACCTAACCTAACATATGTGTCCTAACATAACCTTGCCTAGCCTAGCCTAAACCAAACCAAAGCTAACCTTACCAAACCAAATCTAACTAAGTTTAACATAACCTAACATGACCTAAGCTAAACATAATCTGACATAACATAACCCAACCTAGCATAACCTAACCTAACCTAACCTTACCTTGAACTCCTGCGGCCGGCCGGGCTGGGGCCTCACTTGCAGCTCTCCGCAGAAGTACGACTGGCCGAGCTTCCACAGGTCGGAGAGGTAAACACTCATGATCTCCGTCACCTGCTCCACGCACTGCACCCGGTGCGGCACTGCCTCCTGCCGACGGAACGACCCAAGAAATTACACAGCATAAGAAAAATTTAAAAAAATTAATTTAGGCCTAAAAGAAGTGATACTCAACTGTGTTGGTGGGGAAGGTTCATCAAAGGGAGCATAAAAGGTGATATTTGATTTTTTAGATCTTTTTTTAATATATTATTTTTGAAAGATTAACTTTGAAACTTAATTAACAATCGAGCAAATGATTGGTAAGAGTTAAGCCACTGGCTGTAAACAGTTGATCCTCAAAGGTAATACAAACTAATTGCCAATTAGTTTTTGTCGAAATTTGATCAAAGGTTGTTTGTACACATTTATAATAGGCTCTATATTACAAATATCTATAGCACATTACTAATTTATGCCCAAAAAATATTGGAGGGAAAAGATTAACACTAAATTAATTTGGCCATTGGCCATGTTTTCTTAATGGGTAAGCAAAGGAATGACAAAAAATATCTTGTGTAAAATTTTCCTTTCTTTTAAACTAAGTAAGTTTTATTGTTCATTAGAACATGATATTTTTCTTACATAACAGCATTAACTTTTTTGTTCAATTCTTCATTAGCATCCAAAATGTTCTTGCTTCCAGCCAAGCCCATAAAATGCAATAAAGACATAATGTGAGTAACTTTAATTTTACCTGCGAGTCATAACCTTGGCTCCCACTTGGTGTTTTAGAGTGCCTCGAACTCTTCGGAGTTTTGCCTGCAATTAAACATTATTTATTACAATCTGCAAATTTATCTGTTACATACAACCAAATTATTACCAAAATTAAAATCCTGGTCTACAGCCTTTATATTAAATTTACGCAAGCATTTGCAATAGTTCAACTCCAATGAAGTCTGTTGCAGATCCAAAAGAAAAGAGGGACACAGGGGTTTTTAATTTTAGATGAGGGCCAGGCGTAGTACCTTCAACGGACACATGCACTGTAGCTATAAATTCAGCTTATTGTGCATATTCAGCCTCCATGTTACATTAGTATGACATAGTAGGGTGATTGGCGAGATTCAAACCCAAGACCATGGGGACAGAAGCCCCACTCTACCTCACCAGCTTCCCCCCCACCTGAAACATGGGGTCAAAGCCGTAGCCAAGAAAATTTTTTGGGGGGGTTTGGGCTCCGTGGATACAGGAAATTAAAAAAATAACTTTCTAACCTTTCATTTAAACACAATTTTTCACAGGGAGTTTTCACCCCCTGACCCCCCCCCATTGGCTACGGCCTTGCATGGGGTGAACTCTTCCTATTTTATGCTACATGAACAAGCTATTAAGACAATTTAGCGATGAAAACCTCTTATTGAAGAAGTTCCAAGAATTTCTATGCTCATTAATTGTTATGGTTATTCCATTATTTCACCATATTAACCCTCAATTAAACAAACATTGAAGTTTAGTAGTGATGTGTCAATTCGAGTTGACTCGAGTCAAGACCTGAATCGAGTTAACTCTGGTCAAGTTCGACTCGGGTTAACTCCAGTCAATTTGTTCCTAACTCGAGGTTGACACGAACTTGTACAGAGATTACCGACCCTATACAAATTTGAAACTTGACGAGTTGAGTTGACTCAACTCGGCCGACTCGCAAAACTAAAATGCTATTAGCTGAATGCAAGTTTTGTTGACTCAGAAAAATGTAACCCTATTGGTTAAATTCGAGTCAGAAACCAACTTGTCCGGGGATTACCGACCCGCTTCTCGAGTCAGAACGCGAACTCGTCTGATGGTTGCCGTCTCGAGCCGACTCATCCCCCATATGATTTAGCTGATGGTGAGTCGAGTTTGAATCGACTCGTAACTCCAGTTGGCTGGGTGGACGAATCGAGTTGACTCATCAAATGACTCGACTCAACACATCACTAAACGGTAGTGATAGTCACCAGATTCCTCCATCGCCGCCTCGGCCGCCACATGCTTGTCCTTGCAGCTGGCGAGCTGGTCCGTGATGTACTTGTAGTGCACGTTGATGGCCTCCCACACCGGGTCTCCCTCGCAGTCCAGGTGCACCAGGTTCCTGCGGACAACACCACCTTTGTACCATCATCGGGCAACAACGTTACCAACTATGTTTTCTCCTTAAGATCTGAGGATTAGATTAGCTGCAAGCTTAGCTTTGAAAGAGTTCAAGCATACCGTCGAACTGTACATGGCCACAAAATATTATATGCAACCATACTTTGCCTTAACAAATTGGTTACTTTGTACTTCGCTTTTTTAATGTTGTCCCATCAGGGACTTCTTTAGGCAAAGAGGAGAAAGTTTAATAATGGCTCCATGACAGTCCCAAGAAGCCCCCCCAAAAAAAGATGGCCCCAGGTAGAAGGCTACCTGAAGAAGTCCCTACTGGGACGAAATATTGTAATTTTTTTATGTTCTCTGACCAGAATGAACTCCTTCAAAGGTAAGCTAGCTGTCTATCCTTCTATTCCTTAATTTAAAATCCTGGCCTATAGCCTTTCCTGAAAAAAACTCTGAAAAGTTGTGCCAAATCAAAAAATTTATGAATTTTATTCTAGTCCGATTTTACAACAGGAGGATCATGAGAAATGTATATTTAACTATAAAGTAAGGGAACAATCTATTGAAAAACGATCTTACCACAAGAAAATTGGATCTCAGTGCAAGCCAAATTAATTAAGTACCGAAATTGTTCGTCTGGAATCTCTGAGTTCCTGCAATGTTATTTTAAAATAGTGTCAATGTGGTATGTAATGACATTCTTAAAGCCAGCTTGCCCAGGAACCTATTACTTACAAATAAAAATACAGTACTGAGGCTTCGATAAATTATCTGTCTATTACTAAATCAATCTTTTTCTCTAGTTTGGAGTAGAACCGTGATTCCCTAATTTGGCACCATTGCAAAGCCAAAATGTGATAAACCCTTAATCCCAAAATGAAATCTAAGCAGTACAAAACTGATATTCTACCAAAATTATAGGCTGCAGTAGAATAATATTAAAGACGACATACAAGTTCTTTTACCTGATTATCTTTTTCTGAATATGAAGAGGTGTGGGCATATCTTGCAGTTTATTTTTCAATAGTACTCGCAGGTCACTTATTTTCTGTTCAACTTCATTCAAAACTTTTCTGAAAACCTGAAAAACAATTTTTTTAACGATCACCAAAGTCGATGATTCTCTCTGCAAAAATAATCCTGCTAAGTGTAAATCAACAATTAAATAGCATTTTTTATTTCAAAATACCACGATATGTCTTTTTTTGGACTAGGTACCGTATGTGAAACCACATATTTCATATTTGTAAGTTTAAACTTCTTTTGTAGTGAAACAGGGATAACAAAGTTAAAAATATAACCCTTATCAAGTTATCACAAATTTGAGATCAACTATTGACCTGCTATCAGATAGATTGAGCCTGAATAAGTATGTTATCATTTAGATCAGCAATATCCTTTCAACTGATAAAATTTCTTTCTCAACCTACAGGTATGCTAATAAAGTGACACAGCAAAAAATATTTGACTTTTCCTCAAGAACCTAACGACACAATTGTCAATCACGGTACAAAAACAATGACACCCTCAAAACTACCAACAACAAATTTCCACCAACAACACTTACGACAACGTCGGTTTTCCCGAACAGGTTCTGCGCGCGGGCGTAGTCATTGATGACTGCGTCGTACTCGCCGCGCTGGATGTTGCGCTCGATGGTGACAGGGAGGGTGAAGAGGAAGCGGAAGCGCTGCAGCACGCCGAGAGCGTTACGGGTTGCGTCCGCGCGCTCCCGCCGCTTCAGCACGCCCTCGAACAGCTTGTTGGCCTCGAACATCGAGTCTAGAGCGAAAACGCACCGAGTGTTTAGAGTGAAGAAAATTTTCAATCATCATCAACACCCTGGCAATTCTTTTTTTTATATACTTAAAAAAGATTATACGATTTAGATTTATTCTTAACAATTACTTCTTATTCCTTTTTTTAGGTAGGCCTACAGTAGACTCTCTATTAGTTGAACACTAGTAGACTTCGGAGGAGTCAAAGTATTGAACTATGGGGAGTATATGGAATGTTACATTGATAAAAAAAGTAAAAATACAGGTTTGCACAAATATATTTAATAAATGTGTTACATAAACATAAACCACAGCACAAGTAATTTTGAAAAAATTTAATCATATTAGCCTATAGATCCTAATAAATATCACTGGACTAACTATTTTGCAATGTTTGATTGTTTATCGAGAGTGAGCCTGCGTAAAACTATGCAAAATGTAATAGTATCAAGTGTCAAATCGAGGTTTCACTGTAATACAAAAAATATGTCTATGAGTGGACCTTCACAAGGTAACATAAAACTGTGGTATAGTTTCGATTATCAAAACTAATGCTATAAAGCCCTATTGATTTTGATGGTTGTTTTTGCATCAATGATCCATACAGGTGTGGATCATTGGGCTTTTAATTATAATCCTGCCACATGAAACAATTAATGTTTGTGAGTAAGAAGGTGGTTGTGTGATCCATCATACACTCACACATTATTCATATTCACCTCGAAACATTCACCACTGTGTGTCTATGACTTATCAGGTAATACAGCAGAACCTCCCTGATCCAAACCTCGGCAATTCAAATGTCCAGGTAGTCTGAACTAGAGGTTCGAAAGTAAAGATATAAAATAAAACAAAAGGTAAAAGAAATACCCCCGTGCAGCAGCCCTGCAAACTCAGCGAATTTCAAATGCAAAACAACATATTTCGATCCAACATAGCGAGATTTGACATGTTTTTGTAAGCTCCTTAAGAATAACATGGGGAATGAGTATGCAGGTTTGCTGCTACGGGTATATTAAAACTGGGTGGTTTTAATTCAATATTTAGTAGATCTGACCTAGAAGAACCCATTTACCAAGTTTTACCAAGATATGTTGAGAAATAAACAATATATAGAATTTTACTTATTTTCCCATAAGGTTAACATTGGGACAACGTACTGTGTTTATCACTTTCAATATCTCGGTAACCAATGGACATAGAGCAGTGATTCAAGATACTAAATTGTTTGTTTTTTTTTTTTTGAGCTGAATTCAATGGTGCAAACAAAATTTGATTATTTATATTTTTCTATGTAAAAAACTCAAAAAACCCATTTTTTGGGGGGTTTACCCCCCTTTACCCCCTCTTCCGGTAGTCCGATCGGGCTGGTTTACGAACTCGTCCGAATAATTACTACTTTACACATCCATGCCAAATTTCATTAAGATCGGACCATTTTTACGCGAGTTATCGTGCTTAAAGACACACACATATATATATATATATATATATATATATTAGGGGTGTGCGAGTATTCGACCGGTCGAGCTTTTAGGTCGAGCTTTTCAGTATTCGGCTCGGCTCGACTTTTTTCTAAAAAGCTCGACACTCGAGCCGAGCTTTTGATAAGAGAGTTCTTATCGGAAAGATAATTATTGCGATCTATTTTGGACACGTTAAACCGGAAGAGCGTTTCCCTCCCACGAAAAACAAGCAAAAAACATTCCATAGTGATAAGGAAAGGACATTGACAGGTAACAAGAAATATTATCTCCATTTAGACGGAAATCGGAGCTATATTTAGTTGACCTTGGGGAACGTGATATACAGCATTTAAGTCTATTGTTTTATCAAGGCTTATCTCTTAAACGGTATATCGTACAAGTTTCATTTTTATCTCATTTGATTTATAAAAATGAGACAAAAAATATGAGCCGTCATTTATAGCTGTATGACAAGTAGTTTGTATTTTTGCATTTTGTAGTAAGGATTCCTTATCTCCTAATTAACTCACGCACTGATTCAGACAAGAGCAAAAAATAGGGAAGGGGCTTGAAGTAAACAACCTCCACCCCCCCCACTCCCTGGCCACTGATAAGGAAAGAGAGAGGGTTAGCTGTTTCTTTCTTTCTGTCTATTCCGTCCTTATTTATTTATGATATGTCTTCTTCTTAATTGTACATTATTTTCTTCACAAAAGTTTAGAAATGTAACTAATTTTAGGATTACAATAAATTATTATTGTTATTAAATATTATTTCATTCATATATTATATTCTGAAATAATAAGTTTAGCCATGAATATTATGCCACAATTGGGACTGCTATTTAATTTTTTATCATCTTTACTTAGTGAACATAAAAAAAATCAATCTTGTGTTTGACTAGGTGTATATGTGTGATTTTTTTAACTTGATATAACTATTTTAAAACCTTTCAACTACTTCTTTCTACTATTGAAATTAAATTTTGTAGTACCTATATGTAACTAGTCTAATTATGTAATTTTAACTATTTATTTTAAAGTAAAGAATTTTGGGATTGGTTATTACTTAAATATAATGTAGATAAATGTAGATTTTAAATTTGGTATTTTTCTTCATAAATTATTTGTTGAGTCAGTTTGATTAATTTTATGTAACAAAATACTGATGAACCTATGAGATAATTCACTTGTTTTGGGGATAGGCTTTCTATTTTTGAGCTGGCGGTCACTTAATGTATGTAAACATTAGTCTATTGTATCTTTGAAAATTAAAATCAAGCTTCATAATTTCTTTTAATAATTTGGTGATTGTTAAAAAGCTCGGCTCGAAAAAGCTCGAGCTCGAAAACTTTTGAAAAAGCTCGGCTCGGCTCGGCTCGAGTTCAAAAATCACTATTCGCACACCCCTAATATATATATATATATATTTATGAAAATGAACGAATGGTGTTTTTGGCATCTGGGGACCTCAAAAAGAAAAGTTATGATGGTCTCGGGCTTAGGTCTTACCATGAGACCTACGGTAACAGCTTCTTCCCTATAGGGGAAATTCGCTAAAAAGAAAATTAACACCAAACAAGTGACCTCTGACCCCTCTACCAGAGGCCAGAGGTATCAGTTACCTCTGATGGCCTTCTCCATCTTGATTGTAGGGTCCAGTCCTCTCTCCAAGACATCGGCTTCAAACTTTTCTTTTAAAATGAATAATGTATCAAGTTGTTCCATTACTGATCCGACATTGGCCTGTGGAAAAAGATGAGAAATTAATTACATCTGATCATTATTTGGCATTGATTTTATTTTTAAATGAATACTTTAACCTAATTCCTCCCCTTCTACATCCAATTTTTTTCGACCGACCCCCTTTAAGCTAACAAAGATGACATGTGATGAGGATTTGTTATACAGCAGATTATTTGGCAACTACCCTCTTTCAGGTTATTGTGGCGAATGTCCTTATTTGAAGATATGAAGTAATCCTCTTGTCAATTAATAAAAACACTATTTTCACACACATAGACGAACGCCACTATCACACCCGACGTTTCAAGAAACCAAAAAAAACGTTCCTCGTCATCTAGGGTCCTTGATTAATTAGGCTGTTTTAAACGTAACTGAGTCGACCGATGGACCAAGACTCCCGTTCTAGATAATGAAGAACGTTTTTTTGGTTTCTCGAAATGTCGGGTGCGATAGTGGCGTTTGTCTATGTGTGTGTAAATAGAGTTTTTATTAATTGACAAGAGGATTACTTCATATCTTCAAATAAGGACATTCGCCACAATAACTTGAAGGTAGGTAGTTGCCAAATAATCTGCAGTATACACCCCACCAAAAATATCTTTTAAAGAAAGAATGAGGATTTGTTAACAGCTTAGCCAGTGACGGACCTACACTTACTGTCGCTCGGGGCAAATTTGGAGTTTGGCCCCCCCCCCCCCCCCCCCCCGGCAACAAACACAAGAAATGTACCTATTATATTTTTAATGTGTATTTGATGTGATGGATAAGCAATTATCTCGCATATCATTATATGATTTTATCTTATAGTTCTTATGATTTATAACCGATGTTCATAGGCTACAGTACAGCCTAACCAAGAGCTGTTATTGCCAATATGACCGGGAAATTTGCCAGCCGCTGTAAAACCAAAGCAAGGTGTCTACCAGATTCCATATGATACTTCAGACTTTTTTCTGACCTTTCCCAAATATTTCCAAACAATTCCCGACCAGTGAAATCGGCCATGTTGTCTCCTTAAACGAATAATTAATTGAGCTCAGCAATCTATGTAAAGTAAAATACAATATTATTTGGCTGCAGTGCGACCGAGAGATTTTTCAGCCGGGAAATGTCTCAACATATTTAACAGCCACAATGAGACCAAGAGATTTGCTGGTCACCGAAAAAGTGACCGATTTTTTCCGGCCGCAATACGACCGAGAGATTTGCCGGCCGTGGTCTATACATAGCGATTTTACAGCCACGATGCGACCGCGAAAGGTGTAACCGGCTATGAAAAAAGGCAAGCGGTGGTTGCAATGCGACAGATATGTGCCGGCCGTGCTCTAAACGACAGATTTTTCGGCCGCAATATGGTCATGCAATAAAAATGACGAGCTCGGAAATAGCGAAATACTTGTCGGCAGTGAAACAAAAGAAATATGCCTGCCAGCGACGACTGATTATCTGTTCAAGATATGGCCACTAGATGTGACGGTCGCGAAAAGAACAAAAGAATTGTCGTCCATAATATGACCAAGAGATCTGCCGGCCGCAAAAGGCGATTTCCGTCCACGAAATGAGCGAGCGCTATTTGGCCGCGGCACGAGTGAGCTATTCTCCCTCCACGAAACGAGCGAGCGGTTTTCTTGCCATCAAACAACGAGAAATGTGACGGTCACGAAAACAGAGACATGCTTGACGGCCGCGATGCGACAGAGATTTTTCCTGTAGTGATGCTACTTAGAGATTTGCCGGCCGCGAAACGAAAAATTTGACTTTAAATAATTAATTTTTTCAATTTTTACTTAACCGGAGCCAGCCAGTTGGGGCGCCGCTGGCGCCCCCTACTGGCCGGCGCCCGGGGCAGGCGCCCCCGCTGCCCCCGCCTAGATCCGTCACTGAGCTTAGCCTATATGCCTAAGATATTTTGACAAGAATTTTCAATAAAACCCATGCATTGCGGCAAAGCACTCCCCCTCCCCCAGAGGAGCCCCAATAATATATAATTTTCAGATTATCTGAGTATAAGCTGTTATTATATAGACCCAAGTTTCTATTCTAGTATTATGCTCATTCAAACTTAATTAAAAGGTTACAAATAATAATTTTGTTGTTTTCTTGATACACTATTTCTGTTTTTTTATTTATCATCATTCTTATTTAAGAAGTTCAATTGGCTACCGTATTTGCATACTGGTAAATTTCTAAATAATCATCATGTTTTATCTAGGGGTGTGCGAATAGTGATTTTTGAACTCGAGCCGAGCCGAGCCGAGCTTTTTCAAAAGTTTTCGAGCTCGAGCTTTTTCGAGCCGAGCTTTTTAACAATCACCAAATTATTAAAAGAAATTATGAAGCTTGATTTTAATCTTCAAAGATACAATAGACTAATGTTTGCATACCTTAAGTGACCGCCAGCTCAAAAATAGAAAGCTTATCCCCAAAACAAGTGAATTATCTCATAGGTTCATCAGTATTTTGTCACATAAAATTAATCAAACTGACTCAACAAATAATTTATGAAGAAAAATACAAAATTTAAAATCTACATTTATCTACATTGTATTTAAGTAATAACCAATCCCAAAATACTTTACTTTAAAATAAATAGTTAAAATTACATAATTAGACTAGTTACATATAGGTACTACAAAATTTAATTTCAATAGTAGAAAGAAGTAGTTGAAAGGTTTTAAAATAGTTATATCAAGTAAAAAAAATCACACATATACACCTAGTCAAACACAAGATTGATTTTTTTATGTTCACTAAGTAAAGATGATAAAAAATTAAATAGCAGTCCCAATTGTGACATAATATTCATGGCTAAACTTATTATTTCAGAATATAATATATGAATGAAATAATATTTAATAACAATAATAATTTATTGTAATCCTAAAATTAGTTACATTTCTAAACTTTTGTGAAGAAAATAATGTACAATTAAGAAGAAGATATATCATAAATAAATAAGGACGGAATAGACAGAAAGAAAGAAACAGCTAACCCTCTCTCTTTCCTTATCAGTGGCCAGGGAGAGGGGGGGGGGGGGTGGAGGTTGTTTACTTCAAGCCCCTTCCCTGTTTTTTGCTCTTGTCTGAATCAGTGCGTGAGTTAATTAGGAGATAAGGAATCCTTACTACAAAATGCAAAAATACAAACTACTTGTCATACAGCTACAAATGACGGCTCATATTTTTTGTCTCATTTTTATAAATCAAATGAGATAAAAATGAAACTTGTACGATATACCGTTTAAGCGATAAGCCTTGATAAAACAATAGACTTAAATGCTGTATTTCACGTTCCCCAAGGTCAACTAAATATAGCTCCGATTTCCGTCTAAATGGAGATAATATTTCTTGTTACCTGTCAATGTCCTTTCCTTATCACTAGGGAATGTTTTTTGCTTGTTTTTTGTGGGAGGGAAACGCTCTCCCGGTTTAATGTGTCCAAAAATAGATCGCAATAATTATCTTTCCGATAAGAACTCTCTTATCAAAAGCTCGGCTCGAGTGTCGAGCTTTTTAGAAAAAAGTCGAGCCGAGCCGAATACTGAAAAGCTCGACCTAAAAGCTCGACCGGTCGAATACTCGCACACCCCTAGTTTTATCACAAAATTTTCGTCTTCCAAGACCTCTAATCTCAAATACAGTCATTGCCTATACAACAACCAACTTCTAAAAGATCATTTAGCAGCAAATATTTTAACGCACCCAACGATTATTCGTAAATCTACTTCAGACAAAAATAGGGTTTGATACCTTTAGAAAAGACAGCTGCCCTTCTTTCTGGCCTTCTACTTTTCGCCTCAGATAGCTTAGACCGACTCGCAGGTCATCGAATGACGTTCCATGGTGGTGCTCCAGTAAAAACCACCCAGGCTCGAAATTATCCGAAGCTAGATCGCCAGAGCCCTCAGGAAACAGCTCATGCAAGTCATCTTCTGGGAATTTTTTGCTGCAATGATGAAGCATTTGGTAAAATTAACATTTATGCATGTACAGTTTTTAAAGTTTAATGTTGTAAATGTTTGCTATGTGTATGCATATGAAGCTGAACTTTATTGTTTAGGCCTGAATGTTATGTAAATTTTTGTATTTGACGATAAGTGATATGCATTAACGTTTTTGTGCAGCCCAAAGATGGGATACTAGCCTATATCTCAAAATGAACATAAGTTACTAAATAAGAATTGTTACTTAAAGGTAAGTTAGTAACATAGTATATTGATTAAGTTGAATGATAAACAAGCTACGCAGTAAAAATAATGAACGGTATATATTTCAGTCTAAAATACAAAACAAGATCTGTAATATTTTATTTTATCAACTTTACTTTAGCCTATATATAAACCAAGTATATTTTCAATCATATACTTTGCTACTCAGCTTTCATTATAAAATACGGTAAAATTTAAAACACATCACCTTCTCACACGCACTGAAAGCTCAAAAAAGAATTACTCACTCGTTTCCTTCGACTGACAGCCCCAGAGGATCTTCCATCTGGTAGCTCGTGGGAGACAGAGACCGCAGACCCCACGCCAGGGTCTGCAGCGGCGCTTCCTCCACCCAAACCGCGCTTTCCTTGAGAGGGCCGATCGTTTCATGGTAGCCTCTGAACTGCACAGTGGATGTACCTTTGCCACCAGACAATGTTGTGACGATAATGTCTCCTCGACCCTTACCGGGCCCGGATCTTGCAATTATTTTGTTCGGTGATTTCCATTCTGCCGAAAGGAGACAGTCACAACCGCAAATTGACAAGCCTAAAAAATATACAAGTTTATACAAAGTCTTGTAGCCTACTACGTCCTAAAAACCTAAGTCAAATTTTCATTTTCTGCTTCATTCTAATACTCATAAAACCTATGCCATCTGAAAATAATTGAGCACTGCATAATGGTATTTTATTGGGGAAGCCTTAGAGTTAACTTACATGTTGTTGCAAAATTAATTGAGGTAAGAATAGCCCAAAGTTACTTTAGTTCTGCAAAAAAAAACACTAGTAGGCCTTAGTAGGTAGTGTTGTTTAAAACTTATTTATGAATTGACAGTAGAGGCTACGAAGTTATCACGGCCAAGCTTAATGAGTTGCAGCAGGAAATACTGCGGCTGAAATCGATGATCAATCTCTGGGTGTGTTTTGCACATCCCTATTTCGTTTAATGTAGGATCACTACAGCCTAAATGTTATATATATACCCCCAAATTAGTAATTTTTCAAAGAACGAGTTAAAACATTTATAGGCTATTAGGCCTGGCTCTGCATAAGTAACCAGTTACTCATTCTGCACTGTGGTTATTTCTATTATACTTAATAATATTTAAATTTTCTTTTTTGGATTTGTTATAGTTCCACAAAACTAAATATAACCACAGAGAAGAAATAAGACAGAGGTCGCATCTAATGTTGCACTAAACGTGTGTCACACAGTGCCGTAGAGTGGGCACGGGGGGTAGGGGGGCACCCGGAAGTCTATTGTCTCCCTATTGTTTTACTTCCTGGTGTTACACAGATACCCGAAACACTACTGCCATATGAACGCGACCTCTGCTTATTTCTTCCCTGTGATAGGCTATAACTTAGCCTATAAGCCTAGGTACATGTTTTTATCGATAATTTTGCTATAGGGCCTTTAATATATTGACATTTAATAATTTCTTGTATCACTTGCTTTTGAATCCTTAATTTTTTTTTAAATTGTATCTTGCATAAATAAATATGACTATAGGCTAGGCCTACGTTATTAGTTTTGCCATAATTCATTTGCAGGATGATGTAAGATATGAATCCTGAGTTGCAATTTGGCAAAAAAGGTTGTCTTAGTTTCTTTGATGGCAACTACAGAGCTCTAGCTCCACCCTCAGCTGAGATAATGCAAAAGAAATATTGGCTCTGCCATTAGTCACCGGTGAGGCTTACTTGACGTCTGCACACATTTTAATTAGGCCCAAAGAATTTGTTACTCATGACACACTGGAGTAAAGTTTTGAGTGATATACTACCACAGTGTAAATAACAACAGAGAAAAAATGCCTACCCTTGAATCTCGCCTAGCCTACCTTATTGAAAAAGGTAAGGCTACAACTTAGCGTACCTATGTTTCAACTCTACCTTGTGATTACAAAAGAAGAGCTAGGTACTTACTAATAAGGTCCTGCGGTTTTTTACCCAGGTTCTCTCCTCTAATAGTAACTCTAGTGCCCGGAGGACCTTCTTTTGGGGATATTCCAGTAACCACAGGTGCGACCATTTTAAACTTTTCAAATAAAGATTGAAAACACTTTGTAGTTATTTATATTGAAATCAATGTAGAAAGTAGTTTCCTGTAATGAATTGTTCTTGACTTAGATAACACTATCATATAATTCAATAAAATACGTTAACACTCTCATAATTATAATGAAGTTACATTTTAAAGGGAATGTCAAACCATAACCTCCAAACAAAACCCCAAGCCAAACTGACAGATATAAAGAAGAAGAAAATTATGACAGGTCTGCCAGCACATAACTAGAACTCGGTTTTTCCCAATGAAAAGCTTCGCATGTATGAATATGAATATTCAAACTCACACATGTGACAAGTTTGCTAGCACATAACTAGAACTCGGGTTTTCCCAATGAAAAGCTTCGCATGTATGAATATTCAAAATCACACATGTAATCTTACAGTATAGGTGTTATTTCAATAATTATTTCAAAAATTATGAACTTAATATTTATAAATAAAAAAATTAAATTTCCTCTATTTTATTTGAAAAAATTGAGGACGGCTTAGTGAAAAAAATGAACGGGGGATCTGATAGTTGTGTAATAAGTTATGATTCAAACCTTGGCCTCATTATCTGAGTGTTTTGTAATTAAATTTAGCACAATGTTAAAAAAAATACCGTTCAACTTATTGCTGTATTACCTGCCATATATGACAAAAAAACTCCCTAATAGGTGTTGATTTAAAATAAATGGACGGTTTTATGCATAAGTGGACCAAGCGCCACTTTTTCAGAAATTGAGTTATTTATACCACCTGAAAGAGGATTTTTTCCTCTATTTTTTCCAATAATTCCCATATTTCTCTTTGGAATGCCTTTTTTTTTATTAAAGATCAAATTCCGACCATGTCATTAATTAGACATTTGTATTATGCATAACAGGACCAAACACCAGTTGTTTCGCATTAACGGACCAAGTGCAGGAAAACTGATTCGGCAGTTTTGCATAAATGGACCAAGTATGGTATATTTTGCATTAATATGACATATTTCGCATAAATGGACCAAGTGTGGACCAGTTTTTGGTATAGTGTCGAACTATTATTGAGGTTCTACTGTAGTAGGCTAAGTTGAAAGACTTTGAAATTTTAAGACTGAATTTTCAAGTCTTGTTTTATAACAATATGCAGGCTAACATTGTTATTTACTTATCATTAAAGTAATTTTTGGTATATTTCGAGTTTTATTAATGATCCCTAACATAATGTACTATTTTAAGTCCCTATTGTAATACCAAATCATTGAACTATAGTAGATTTTTAATAATTAAAAAGTATTTACTTGATTATGCATAAAACGACCAAGAGACTGCAAGGAAGTGGCTATAATAAAAATCTGGCATCACAATATTTGCATAAAAGGACCAAGAGCCATTTTCGCTTATAATACCTAGTCGAAGTATATGTGGCCCAGACTTTTGTGTTTTTATTGAAGTATATATTATTATCTATCAAAATAACAATATTTGTTTCTTTTAATGCTTATATTTTTTTCAAAAATCTGGTTTTGCATTAAAGGACCAACCGCCTTTTTCAACTTTGACCTTTAATATCTCCTAGGAAACTAAAAAGTCATTCATGATATTATATTAAAAAAAAAACCAAACTCATTCTTGTTGCCGAAAACCAAACAGAAAATGCTAATAATAAGTAAGGGAGAAACCATGTTAAAAAAACTTTGACCCTTAATATCTCAGTTTCAACTTAGTGGCGCTTGGTCCACTTATGCTTAAAACCGTCCAAATAACAGAAGATTGTCAATTAAAACAAAAACATTGACTGGTCTCATGCTGTGTTACCACGTCAACGGGACGCCGAAGGTAAACAAAATGACCTCCTTACACAAGTTAAATCCTCTCTGGGGGCAGCCCTATGAGGATTTGAAAAAATACGTAGTTATTCATTAGGTCTATCTTGATATTTTTAGAAAAACATAAAATAATTTGGAAATGTCAACATGGATTTGTAAAATATCGAACACTACATCCAGAGCAATGTTTGCTCTTATTGACGATATTGTCTGCGCTCAAGCTTGATGGCGGAAATTGCTCCTCAGGCCATATTTTTCGACTTGAGCAAAGCTTTCAATTCTGTCAATCATAATCTCTGAGTTATTGAGTTATCGAGTCTTCTTTGAGGGAGTCTACGGTGCAAGAGGAATAAACTGCAAAATTTTTTACCTATAGATGAATATTACTGTCAAGTTGCCAAACAATTCAAGTGAAAGGTAGGTATCCCGAAAAACCCTTGAAACAAATAAATAAAACCTTTATAAAGTTTGTTCCCAAATCCAAAATCTTATCTGATTCTAATTTCATAATCATATGCTGCCATAGCTCTGTATGTCCACACATAAATAAATACAGAGTCCCAAACCCTTGACCCTCAGTTTTAGGAATACCCTATATTTTTAAAAGTCCGTCCAATAAATAAATTAATAAGTAAATACCCAAACTAGAATCTTGAATCTTGGTATGGACTTCCCATTAATTTATAGTATACTGTATTAATCCACTAGAAATGAGGTTTAAGGAGGTGATGAGAATCTTAATTAAAAATATGAGTAATACGGTAACAGCTTTTTACCTATAGGGGAAATTCGCTAAAAACATCTATTTCTACAATAAATGCTTGCCTCTTATCAACTAATCTACACTTTCTTACGTTTTTTTCTTCTACTAAAAAAAATGTGCAGGTTGATCTTAAGTCATAGAAAATACAGGTTAGCAAATATTTTTTGTTTTACATTCCAGAATATCTCTGTCTGTGTTGGCAAATGGAAGGAAACTAATTAATACCATTTAGTAATCTTGAGGGAAACATTTTTAAAGGAAACATTACACCTTCTCATTTAAATCTTGGGTGGAATCACCAGCTGCACATTAGTCTGTAATGTGCACGTTGTCATTGCACGTCTTTGGTCTATAAACCAAATCATTCCATATGTTATTCCTAAAAATTGCACCTTGCATAATATGATTTAAGTAAATCTAGTTATTCTTTCAGCAAGCAAAGACAAGGGTATCCGCTGGTGGAATGGTAAAATCAAAATTGTTAAGAATGCTGAATAATTCACATTTATTATTCACAACTTTTTTTGTTCTTTGGAACGTGTAACAATTAGATTAACCATTACATACATTATTTTACATTTACTAACATGAGATTTCTATTTATAACCAGTCTCTATTCCTTACTTGTTG
Organism: Flexamia atlantica; assembly: GCA_035578135.1. Taxonomy (NCBI): domain Eukaryota; kingdom Metazoa; phylum Arthropoda; class Insecta; order Hemiptera; family Cicadellidae; genus Flexamia; species Flexamia atlantica. Next base: position 22,484,447 of record JAQJVK010000015.1, on the reverse strand, counting down.
GATGAAACAAAAATACAAATACTAAGTATACTATATACTTATTAGTATATAATTACTTATTAGTATAAATACTAATAAGTAATTATATAAAACTGCTTAGCTAAAACTTCTGTTTTACAATACAATGAAATTACGTTAAAAAGTGTAAAACAACCATTTAAATTACAATAAATGGGAAATAACTTCAGCTTCATATATTTTATAAAAAATTGATATGAAAATCATTTCACACAATCGTAAATAATGAGAAATCTATATAATTCTAGAAAACTTGCTTACACATAAATCATAAAATTATTGTTTCCTAAAAATATACATATAGACAAATAAAATGAAATAAATATAAAAATTTAACAAAAAATAACATATTGTAACAAGCTCATATTGATTTCAATTCATTCTTTAAGTAAGTTCATAATGGTAACCATGAGATCCTACAGAGAAAATAACTAAGGCACAATCAATTTAAGTATTAAAAACTAATTTCTTCAGATTACACCTTTAGAAATAATTTTGAAATGCAGACATATAATTTTGATAAACCTAAGGGATAATGTAAAAACATAACTCAACTGAAACGGTTACTTAGGGAGTGTCTCTAGATAATGATAGAGTTCAGCTGCACTCACTGGTCACCGTAGTCAGTAAGGGGAAATCTACTAAATCTCGACAACAAACAACTGCAACTTCCCTACAGGTTTCCAAACTCAAGACGTTTGTATCTTCTTCAAATGGTTACTATTCAAAGATTTGCAACTCAAATGTATTTTATAGATTGTACATACCTGAAATTATATGTAAAAATAAACAGCTGTTTAGGGAATTTCATAGCTCGCAATTGTATGATGCTGAATATAATCCTTTATCACTTTACTGATAACATTCTCGCCATCCCCTCTTAAAGTAACCAACAACAGGACGTCAAAAATGTGAAAAAATAGGTTAAGTACGAGGCATGTCCGAAAAGTACGTACTGTTTTTGGATAGATAAGAGAAGGGTGGAACAAGAGGCATTTCGGTTTTTTGTTTGTTTGTAATTTTTTTTGTAGCTCAAAAACAAAATAACTACCTCAAGCTGCAGGGCTGCTACCTTTTTTGACGATGTTAACAATCATACTGAATTCAAATTGCATTATCCAAATTGCATTATTGCAATATACTTTCTTTGTGCGAAATAAATTAAAATTACTAAACTTTATTAATTATTTTGGCAACAAGATCGTCTGCTTTCACAAACAGCCAGCCACTCTCATCTTGGACAAGTGTGATCTGCAAAAAGTGTAAATAAACATACAGTGACATTTTCCTACTGCACTGTTGCTCATTATTTTTTCCAAAATGAAAAAAAAACACGATAAATATCCTGATGAATTTCTTTATCAAAAGTTTTAATTTTATTCACCTAAAGAAAATGAAAGATAACACACTTTGTATCCAGCATAAGTTTGAGGTAGCTATTTGATTTAATCAGCTAGAGATGACCCTATCTTCCAAATGACGAGACCCAAATGCCTCTAGCCCCACCATTCCCTTATCTATCCAAAAATGGTACCTCATTTAAAAAACTTTCTGAAACTAAAGCAGAGGTTATGTTAATTGTGACCTTACAACTTGACCTTTTTTAAAACAATAATATTTAGAAAGCCTTTCTATTACGGTACATAACAAAATCTAACAAATAATAAAAAAAAAACATACTGCAAACATATTTCTTTTAGTACAAGACCACCTATGAGAGAATTTATTGCTAAACACACCTTAAATATTTGCTCTTACTTAAGAACCCGTAAAAGATATAGCCATCAATTTAATAAGGAATCAGTTTGATAAGTGATGAGCATTAAAATTCTGGCAAATTATTGATCTCCGACCAGTTGTCAAAAAGGGCAATTTTCTTGCATATTCCTTCTTCCTTATTTCTGATAACCGCAACTGTGATTAACAAAGGGGGTATTGTCAGGGGTTACAAACACTTAATTAATAACTGAAATTCCTTTTCAATTTGACAGTCCAATTTTCAGTTTGCCTTTAAAATAAAATTACTCAAAGTAAAAAATGGTTCTGTCCACTTAATTTTACTTCATATTTTGAAACACATTTTACTACAAAACAATTTAAAAATAAAAATAATATTTTTATTAGCACTTTTAAGTTTTTTGCCTCACTGAGGCTCACAAGTGGCAACATTATCGCTGCAAAACAAAAACAAAAACAACAAACGAATAAAACTTCAGAAATAATGAGATATTTTTTGTGGAAAATATATCAAACATAATACTATTGTTGTTTAAAATCATAGTTCCTATTATTTAACTCTGTCCGCTATAAATTAGTAGAAACTACGATTGGAACTAAATAACGCTACTTAGGCCCACTATAACACGGTCTTCTTGTTTCTGAGCTTTGGATACAAATAAACACATCTTAAGATAAGTAGAAAAATTAGATTTTATTGAAATGGGCCTTATTATTAATTCTTGAGACAGAGGAGCAAAAGACATTATGCGATTGTCTTTTTGAATCTCCAATTTTCATCTCCAAATAAATAATGCAAAATTAAATACTTCAAAGATGTTATTTGGTTTTGAAACTTTGAGATTCAAATTTATAGTTCTACTTCAAGCTGTGATATAACTTCTCAATTTTAATAGTTTCTTTGAATACATCTTTTTATTTCAATAGACTCCTACTTATTCGGCCACTTTATAATTGGCTGTCACTTCAACTAGCCTCCAACCTGCAGAAGTGACTTCTTTTAACCAGCTGATTTTTATCAAAGCACCGTTTAAAGCGGCCAAGATCGGTAAGAAGCGGATGATATAGACGATCCAAAGGGAAATATCGAAATATCACTGATAAGTCATCAGGACAACATCTAATTTTTACTCTTTTGAAGTAATAATCAGCATTAGTATTAGACAAAAGACAATAAACAAATCTTTATTGTACATAAATAAATGCCTGTTTTAAGTTTTACACAAGTAAAATACAAGCAGGTACATTTCTGGTACATGAAGTCTTCTCACTAGTCCTAGTTAATATTACAATATAAGATGTAAATATATTAATAAATATTAGCTATAGATCAGTATATATGTATAGATCAGTATTAGCATTAGCATTGGACCTATAATCAAACAATTTCTAGGGCATGCCATTTGAATAAGCCAAATCAGTATTCAGACAGGTCACGGACTGGATAAGAGGGAGTCTGCCCTTCTTATTGTAAATTTTGGCAACTCCAAATTCACAATAATCATTATTAAACAGACTCAGGCCACAACTTAAAATTTAACCAAGCACCACTTGACACATACTTCTTTGTACATAGAAAAGCCAAGATTTGTTCTCATCATTGCCACACAATCCAAATCAAGTTCCTGAAAAAAATTGTCAATAATCATTTAGTAGGCCTTTTTAAACCTGTTGTCCTAAGGCAAAATATTCTTTCAGCTTGATAAAATAATCAACCCAAAACCCAGTCAACTTACAGGTTGCAAACCAATATATACAAATAATAATTATAAGTTCAACCCCATTTCATTTATTACTGAATTGTCACAAGGCAATATCCACAGGTCTTTTATGTCGTTGAGGAGATTAGTCAGAATTTAGATTTCCTGTTTAACACTTTTTCCTTCTCGTTTAAGATGTTTTATTTTTTCCTATTATTATTTTAGTTTTTATGTAATTTCACTGTTTATAGAGCAGAAAACTCAATATGCACCCCAATCCTCAACCGATGTCCGATGTCAAAAGAAAAAAAAAAACTTTATAATTCCAATTAAATACACCGAATTCATTCAATTTAAAAAGTCCATATGAAGTAAAGACCATGGGCGCTCCCACACTCAATAAAAACATGAAAAAGATTGCTTATGAAAAGGAATGGAACACACTTTGTATTGAGTGGCTTCAGTATTACACGAGTGCGGTGATCAAGGTTACTAGGCCTTAATCAAGATGTCAAATGCTTTTTCTTTACAGCTTGAAAGCCAACTGATGTTGAGCACCCCACAGCCACATCAGTGGCACTCACGTGACGCAAACGGATTAATAGAGAGCTAGTTTACCAAGAATTTATGCCATTCAATACGTTGAAATAGGGCTGGTTAAGAGGGTGCCCACCTAAGACTTAAGATGTATCAGAAGAGATGTTACCAAGTTCAGAAACCAGTTTTACAACCAACCTGGGCCTAAGTAGGTCAAATCACAGAGCGGTAACAGTGTGTCGCACACTGTAGTAAGTTACAACACTAACGACGCTACATTGCCGTGTAACGTTCACGTCGGTTATCTGCACGGGTTGTAGTTACAACACTAACGACGCTACATCAGCCTAAGTAACATTCACGTCGGTTATCTGCATGGGTTGTAGCTGGTGAAGATCTGCTGGTAGTTGATGAGGTAGAACATGACGGCCGAGCCAATCGCGGCTCCGATCTGCGTCATGCAGCCGTACCAGAACAGACTGCGGCCGCCCACGCGGCGGAACACCGTCGCGATCGACATCTTCACATACGATATCAGCCCCGAGCACACGATCCAGCTCATCACCTGCCGACAAATGTGGATCAATGACATAGTTATTTGTGTATTGAGAGCGCAAAGTATGTCAATGCCGCTCGAGAATTGTAAATGCTGAGTGCGGCCAGGCATTTCGAGAGCGGCAATGACTATTTGTGCTCGTAATACTCATAATATTTTTCCTACCACCATTACTTTAACAGTTTAACTTATTAACTAACCTGTACACAAAAGTTCATTGAGGTTATGTGTGCTTAATCTATTAAAACGAACCATAAGTTGAGATAGCACCTGTTGTTGTATGGTGACAATGAAATCATCTGATTTAGAACAAGGCAACTGGAATTTAGAACACGGTGAGTGACATGGGATTTCTGAACAATAGAAACTGGTCTGTGGTGTTTGATGTCATAGTTATCTCTCTTGTATGCAACCTTAACCTATTACATTTCAAGTAACCCTGATTTAGCTAGCATGAATGAAATTACAGCGGAATTGAACCGTTTTACAGGTTTACAGGTGTAGCAATGTGATTATTTCCATGCAGTGGTAGGGAAAGAAATATTCATGATGCAAACCCTCTAACATCATGATGTGGAAAGTGAAAAGGGACCTCAAGTCGCTGGAGTAAGTTATTTTAGTGATAAGAATTCGAGAAATACTAAAAAATAATCGATTTAGCAGACTATGTCATGCATACGAAAAGGAACCTCAAGTTGCTTAAGTAGGAAATAATGTGGGTGGTGACTTCAGGTCCCGGTTCCTAAATAAACGCAGGCTTGGTAATGACTGAGTAGTCCGGGGGCATCACAAAACTAGTCTCTCCTGACATCTATCGGCGGATGAGTGACCTACTTCAAATTTTTTGTTTTAGAAGAATATTGTGTTTAATCAAATATAGTCCAAAAATCACTATCTTGACAGTGCATTTCTCCTTAATTTCTCGGTATTCTGCCTTCCAACTTAGGTCCCTGTTCCAACTTCTAACTTTCTAATTTTTTTTTAACAATGAAATTGTAAGTGTATCATAGGTATCTGTTTTAGTTTAGATTTTAAGATCTAGTTTCCAGCTTGTTCTGACACCCAATTCATTTCTTAAATATTACCGATAAACAACCTGTGAATTGTTGACGTTTTGGGCCTTGATTTCCAAAAATACCTGTTTTGATTGATTAAAATTCAAATGCCAATAACTCAAAGACAATATAGTGAATTTATAGCACTATATATTATATGTCAAATCGTTTCCATATTAATTCCAAAATTCAGGATATTAACGACTCAAAACCGGAAAATTTCGACTTGAGGTCCCTTTTCACTTTCCGCATCACATATTATGCCTTACCTTAATGCAAATGTAAATCCAATACATAAAAGTAATGTTATCTTTTATTATTATTTCAAGAAAATTCACGGTCTTACCAACAATCTTAACAACTGTTTAAAAGCAATGTTTTTTCAACCCTCACTTCTTCTAGGGTATCCCAGTTTAAATAATTTGGATGTCAAAATCAACATTTAGTCTGCAAGGGGCAGACTCATGCACGTTGTGAGACTTCAGACTGAGAAATGAACTGCTTTCAAGAACATGACAACTATTTTTACTTTAATGCCAATAAAACCATTGAATTTTCTATTGATGAAAATGAAAATGCAAATACTAGGTAATTTGTTACAAATTACTTATTTCATTCCGTTACGAACCACTGAAAGAGTTAATTTCTGCAGAGTACTGTAGACTGGATATTATTTTATTCATGCTGACTGGTGAAAACTCTAAATATTGAGTAATTTTTTATGCATTTAAACAAGACCATGCAATTAGATCTAAATAGGCCTACAAATTACAATTGGATCTTTATATGAATATATACTAATAATATTACAAAACCATGAAGGGTTCTCCTTGCTTGACCTTAAAGTTCCAGCGTTTTCTAATGGAAAAAAGCTTATTTATGTGATAATACACAGGTCATAGTTAACTTGTTTTGATTTAGTTAATTAAATTTACTCCTAAATTATTAGAAGTAGGAATGTTTTAAACTGAGTGTTTTGAATTTGGAGCAAGATATGAATGAATCAACTGTGTTTCAAGGATAAACAGCTCGTCATAACATGAGAGTGACGTCAGTCAATTATGTGCTTTGGTTAATAATAATGCACAATCAGCATTACATTCAGTCCTTATCAAACAAATCATGAGTTGGCGTTTGTAAAATGAACTAATCATTCATCGGATAAAATCCAAATTATGGTTGGTATTCAAATATACCAATATTTTGTAATATTGTTTTTAGATAGTAGAGAAATGTGACTAATTGTACTAAGCAAACCTTGATGAACGTAGAAACACTTCAATACATTATACATTACATTTCCATTGTAAATTGATAGTCATAAGTACTGTGGGAGATATAATTTGTGAGGAATATATTTTAGCCATTGATTACTTATATGTTTGAAAGTAAATTTATTCCTTATCATCTACAGTTTATACTGGAAGTAAATTTATTCCTTATCACCTACAGTTAATGTTGCGTAGAAGTCATCTTCAGCAATTTCATAAAAATGTTAATTACAGATACATATTACACCAGGATGGATATTATACCGTTTATGGAGCATACGAGTAATCAACATTAATTTTTAAAGGAATATATACAACTTACCGAAACAGATTTCACTTGTTCATTTATTCACTTATGGATTTTACTGATAAATACCTAAAATTACATCTTGTTGAAATCCTAGAAAATGTTTAAACCAATGTAATTACTGAAGTAATTTTTTACCTTAACTATAAAGAAAAAAGTAGATAGTCCAAGCAATGTTAAATTTTGAAGCCAAAAATATGGTCATATGCTACAAAACTTAGTACATTCTGATGGAGAATTTTGACAGCAAAGAAATTCAAAATATCTTTTTCATCATCTATTTTGCACTCTTTAAGGTTTTAAAGATGAAATCCCTTTTTAACCCTAAACCTTATTTTGGCCTGGTGGAAGTAAAAATATCCCATTTTAGGGATACCTATCTTCAGCGTGAAATCACAACCCTGGCGTAATCTGCAGTGGCAAGTGCTGAACTAATTTCGCAAATACTCAATTTCTGGCTTCAAAACATCCACAGTAATGAGCTACCTCCTTTTAGCGAATTTCCCCTATAGGGAAGAAGCTATTACCGTAGGTCTCATGGTAAGACCTAAGCCCCAGACCATGATAACTTTTCGTTTTGCAACCCCCAGAAGCAAAAAACACCATTCGTTCGAATTTTTAGATATATATAATATATCTATATATCTATATATATATATATGTGTCTGTTAGCACGATAGCGGCCGTAAAAATGGTCCGATCTTGATGAAATTTGGTACAGACATGTAAAGTGGTAATTGATTGGACGAGTTCGTGAACCAGCCCGATCGGACCACCGGAAGGGGGGGTAAAGGGGGATAAACCCTCCCAAAAATGGGTTTTTGATCTTTTTACATAGAAAAATAAAATTTATCAAATTTTTGTTGGCACCATTGAATTTAGCTCAAAAAAATAAACAATTTAGTATCTTGAATCACTGCTCTATGTCCATTGGTTACCGAGATATTGAAATTGGTAAACACAGTACGTTGTGCCAATGCTAACCTTATGGGAAATAAGTAAAATTCTATATCTCGTTTATTTCTCAACATATCTTGATAAAACTTGGTAAATGGCTTCTTCTAGTTCAGATCTACTAAATATTGAATTAAAACCAACCAGTTTAAACATACCTGTAGCAGCAAACCTGCATACTCATTCCCCATGTTAATCTTATGGAGCTTACAAAAACATGTCAAATCTCGCTATGTTAGATTAAAATATATTGTTTTGCATTTGAAATTCGCTGAGTATGCAGGTCTGCTGCAACGGGGGTATTAGGTTTATAAAGTCAATGCTTTAATCTATTACTTGTCGCATAGACAATTATATAGGCTAGACCATTGTATCCAACACTTGCAATAAATACCTAAATGAGTGGTGACAAACACTTACGATGATCAGCGTTCCCCAGCCGGAGTGCTGCAGAGGCGGACTGGGGCTCATGGCCGCCGTTGTCAGCACCACGAACACGCCGATCCCCGAGAGCGAGAACAGCGAGATGACCCACGCAGGGTCGGTGTGGGGGACGAAGTACGCGAGGAAGCAAGCCGCCGGGTTGGCCATATTGCCGAGGTTCACAGCCAAGTGGTACGCCAGGTTGCCGTACGGCAAACACGAGTAGGACTGCGCGCTTGGCAGAGCTCCGTTGGCCACCATGGACACGATGGTGATCATGACGAGGAACACGTTGAACATGAACGGACTGATCTGCTCCTCGGGCGGGTCGGCCGAGGTCGGAGTGAACGCCTCGGGTTCCATGTACATGTCGATGGGTGTGACGGGGGAGTTCACCGACTCTTTTCTGTTGGTCGGTTTCCTCACCTTTTGTGCTTTGCAGGAGGGGAGGTTGTTCAGTAGGAAGAACGAGATAGTACTCACAGCCATCAAGGAGAACAGGATGAAAAAGAACACTTCGGGGGAGAAATGCGGTGGGGGCGTGTACGGGACTGAGATAACTTCTCCGGAGGGAGAGGTGGAATTGACACACGAAGGGTTACCCCCCACACCTTGCACCAGGGCGATTATACTCGGAAGGAACCCGCTCAGACCCTCCCCGACTAGGTACGATATCAAGTACACTTCCGGATAGTTGTTCAAGAAGGGGATGAAAAGAACGGAGCTCGTGCAACCGACCAAGGAGATGAAAAAGGCATTGATGAACAATACCATGCTGTGAGGCTCCCCGAACACGATCCAGATGTGATCGTAATACAGTCCCATGAACATGAGCGAGGCAGAACCGATGATGAGGATCAGGTAGATCAGCTTACTGTCGCTGATCAGCCGAGGGCAGTACTTCTGCGTGAGGCTGTACAGGAGCGGGCCGATGTTGGCGGCCTGGATGAGGATGGAGAGGTAGGAGGGGAGGTTCCAGCCCTCCGGAGCCGTCTGCACCAGGATCGGCAGCTGGGTGAACATTCCGTTGACGGCCAGCCAGGCGCTGATGCCGAACAGACAGGCCAGGATGTCCACCTGAGAACAATATCGTAGTCGAACGTGGATAAACGGTATTTGGTCCTTAAGAGAAAGTAATGTTCATAGGCAAAAACAAAAAGAATAAATGTTTATCGCTCTTCCCATTAAATAATAAACGAGATCTGTCCGGGTAAATTATTTTTTGGTTTAGCGAATGTTCCCAAAAAATTTTTAATCTCTAGAATACTTTATAAGCCTTATATGGAATAGAATACTTTATAATAGTAACTATTGAGAAACAATAGTAAAAACTACGGTTAAAATTATTTAGGAGATAATTACTGTGTACACAAAACACCAGAAATAATTTTAGGGTTTGTATCTTTAACAAACAAACATGAAAATTTGTGACGGGTACAACATATTATTTTTCAAATATTTCCCACAAGAAGGATTCTCCTATGCTTGACCATAAAGTTGCAGCGTTTTCTAGCAGAAAAAAGCTTGTTTATGTCACAATACAAGGTCGTAGTTTACTCGTTTCGATTTAATTATTTAAATTAACTCCTAAAATATCACAAGTTGCAAAGTTAAGTGGTTTGAATTTGGATCAAGATATGAATGAATCAACTGTGTATCAAAGATAAACTGCTAGACATAACATGAGACTGTGTGAGGATTAAGCCTAATGTTTAACAACAAAACAAGGAAATTAGGCCAACCAACAGTATAAAATCTGTAAACGTAATCAAGATAACGCCTTAAAGTAGGCCAAGAGGAATAAAGTCTCTAATGACTACTACTGACCTAGGCCTGAAATAAGCTTTAATAAAGCTGAACTGATAAAATAACCACTTATACCCTAATTGTATGTATGTTTTTGGGACATGGTATTTAGGTTTTTCTATTTAACCTTATCAAATAAATAAAGCAATCGATATCTTCCTTATTTCATGACATATCTTGATAAACTTGGTATATAGTTTCTTCTATTTCAAGTCTACTGCACATGGTATTGACTAAAACCACCAAATGTTTATATACTTGTAAGGGATCTCTCATGTTGTTATCATGTAAAATATTTTCACAGGTAAATTCATGGAATTATGACAATATTAATTGATGTATACTTTAATCTAAACTAATACTCTAAGCATTTAAAATATGTCACTTATGCGGAGCTGCAACTTAGGTATTTTACGGTTAGAACAATTTTAGAGATTCAAAAAATCAGTGAAGAAGTGTTTACATGAAAAATGTACCCTTCCGCATGAAAATGGCCTAAGGGGGTCATACAGAAAGTAAAAAACGTTTTGTTACTACATCTAGCCCTGTTGCCACACCTCTGTGACTGAGTGTGCAATCTAAATGTCCACTCCCAGTCTCAATTTAAGCCAAGACTTGTTGCCGACCGATCACACATTTCATTCTGATAGCATTTCAAAATGGCAATGTTTGTTGAAAATCCCCCAAGTGAATTTGGCTAGATCATTTTGCTTCTTATCATCCCTATCATTTAAAAACTCTTCCCTACCTGAAATTTCCCTTAATATTGAAAAATATGGTAATCACTTAAGGCTTGATAAGGGTTTTACAGGATGTGTCCGGAAACGTCTCACTTTAGGCGGCAAAGTTCTGTGACATTGCTACTTTAACTAGGGGCAGGCATAGCATCGACATGGATCGGCAACACCCTTGTCTGCAGTGGGATTTTTCCAGTTCCAGTTTTGAATGGCATGTCAAGTTATCATAGGGTATCACATAAGTCTCAAAATCCCTAGGGAAAAATTCCACATGGAGTAAACTTTTTAGATTGCAAAACATTATTGAGTTCGGCTCATCAACACTCGGCGGGATTTTCAAAGGACACCGCCATTTTGAAAAGCTGACACAATGAAGTGCACAGTGGGTTGTCAACGAAACTTGGCTCAAATTTAGGCCAAGAGTGGAGGTTTGGATCGCACACTCAGTCACGGTGTTGGCACGACATGGCTAGATGTAGTAACAAAATGTTCTTTTCTTTCTGGACAACCCTTGTATATTTTAGAAACACTCGCATATGTGTACAAAAACAAACTTGTGAGAAAAACTCCTATTCCTAAGTTTATACCACCGGACAATTTTAAGGTAACATAATATGAGTCCTTTAAAAATATGGTTATTGCTACAAAGCTGGAGAGCTGACTGAGATCTTCATGCATACTAAACCGAATTTTGAGCTTAATATGTAAATTAAAGAGAAATGGGCAGCTTTGCGAAATTTCCGTAGAACTTTTTTGTCCAATTATGGGTTCATTATAAAAATAAATATCTCGCCAAATCACCTGTATTTTTCTGTCGCTACTCCAGCATTTATTCCGCAGGTTCATTCTGTCTGGTGGTGGACTGACCACGGTCTCCTCTAGCAGTGAAGATGATTCTGACCCACTGCAAGTAACACAGAAATACACTCTCAGGAGAAGTAAAACATAACAGACTCAGGTCAAATTGCTTTAAATTTAATGTTAAACCTACAGATCTAATTTTCAACCATAAACACAGATGGTTGCTAAGTTGCAAAATGCTCAAGTTAACCTTTTCAGACTTCTCTTCCCCATTGCAATAGCTACACTAACCTCCAAAAAAATTATATAAAACTTCACTACTCCTCCTCTCCATATGCATTAAACCCCCCCCCCCAAAAAAAAATGTTGAAATTGCGTTAAAATGAAAGGTTAGAGAGTTATTTTTTTTACTCCATGAAACTGTGGAGCCCAAATCCCCCCCCCCCAAAAACTTTTCCTTGCTACAGCTTTGCAAAACCCTGTAAGCTATATCTATTATTCTATGAACCTCTGTTTCATACGTAACTAACCTCAGTTAACGAAGTTTAAGTTATAACTCACTGTGTTACAAATCATGTATCGTTTTAAATCGTAGATATTCTTAACATTATATTTTTTTATATTTTTATAGCTGGCGCCAATTCTTGGGGCCCACGCCGTCCATAAGATTAATGTTAATTTTAGCATTGGTCTTATGGACGGCGTGGGCCACAAGAATTGGCGCCAGTTATGCAAATGTATTACTTTTAAGTACAGCGAGGAATCCTTTTCCTCAGTTCACTGCATACAAAGAACTTTAGAAAGGAAACTTTTTAGGGGCAGTCAATTGGTACAGGGGCCTGGTTTGGTTCAGATTTAGACTTCCCTTGGAGTCATAAACTAGACATGTGAAAATCAAATAAAACTGCATACAAATAAGAATTACATATAGTTGAGGAATTTTTAATTCCTTTATATTTTTCCAAGACTGTACAAGTTTTCAAGTACTTTCTAACATTTCATTTAATTTTGGTAATTTTTATTTACATATTCTAATATGAAATGAAATGAAATGAAAATCACTTTATTTCCCAATAATTATTAGTTACAAATTTACAATTGCTTGAAAAAGTTATAAACAAATGTAAAATTATCTAACAATATGCTGTCATAAAAATCTACATTTTAGAATTTTTTTTACATATTGTTGACAAAATATTGCCAAGGGAAATGGCCTGCATGGGCAAAGAGCCTGTGCGCAGACCAGAGTACCTATCCAACTGACAATGGCTGTAAATTAATCTTTATTAAAAAAAATAATAATAAATCTGAAAATGCAATAGGAAAGTTTTAACTAAATAATTAATACTTTTAATACTGATTGTGATTAGTGGTTGACTTTTGTACAATAACGCTCTCAATGTCGACACGCGAAATATTAAGTGTTGAAATTTATATTTACTTAATGTGGGAAAAAATACTTTGTTGAAAATGGGGCCCCCTTCCTTTGGTGGCCCATGGCAATCTGCTCCCTCAGCCTCCCCACCCCTCGACAGCTCTGGGTAATTTAGAATAATTCTCATGCTATCTTAAGACAACAGCGAGCCAAGCGAAAGCAACCATGTAAAAACCGCATTGTGTGAAAAGAGCCTAACTATAATAAGATTTTAAATAGAGATGACATGCAAGGCCGTATTTTCCTAACGGTGGACCAACGGGCATCGTGGGCCTCGGTCGTAAAAGGGGGCCCCAGGACGAAAAAGGCCCTCATGACATGCACAAAAAGTTTTAACTAAAATTAATTCTAAAATTTTATATTGGCAAAGCAAGTGTTCTAAATATCTCACGAGTGGTTAAAAGGCATAATACAATCGTTGCTTACACTACTTTATCTACGACCAACAATATACGACAAAATCTTCCCCGAAGTTAAATAAAACTCATGACTTTTACTAATGATGGAATAGGTCAACTCAAATTTGAGGTTAGGCACATAAGTAGACTTAACCATGAATCGTTGTGGAACAATCAGCTGATGGGATAAGTCAACTCAAACATGAATCGTAATGCAACAATCAGCTGATGTGCGATTTGCGTAATTGTCATTATGACACTACTTTCGTCAAATGCCGCGCTCTCATTAGTCTAGAACCTGTATCATAAAGTGACACCAGTTGCATAATGTTAACATTATGCAACTGGTTTGTATTTGGTTTAATAATAGACCTCATTATGACATTAGCGTTATTGGTGATTATTGCAATGGTCGTAGATAAAGTATATCTACAATTCAAAAATATGAATAGCACTTTGAGGCAATCAAAAAGGGCTGTTAGAAATATGCTTAAAATAAATAAAAATTTCACTCTTAAAATTTGAGAAGAAAGTTCTCTTATTTAGATTACTCTTTTTTCTAAATACGTTCGTTCCTGAACATATTGTAAATATAATAATTGTTATCATTCAAGGAAATGGTTAGGAGAAGGAGCCATTTAGCTCTGTAGATGAGTTATATAACTCCCACAGGTAGTTTATAGGTGGGCAAATTGTGGTAAGCTGGTTTATACTTTTATTTTAAGTTCACTTGTTTTATATTTATGTTGAAACCACTCACTGCACTGCCAATGTACATGATGCATGAATAAAGATGTGTTAGAATATTGATTATTGGCTATCTTGTTTGGTTTAACATTATTATACTAGCTTGTTAAAAGTAAACTTATCTCAAAATTGTTGTAAATAAATATTGTAGATCTAGATAAAAACATGGTATACTTATTCAATAGGGATTGTTAGAAACAAAAGTAAGCAAGCATTTCAATGGTGAAAGAATACATATTTCTCCATGTTAAGCTGAATAGTTTTAATCAAATTGTGATAAAAAATAAAAAAAAATTAGCAGTTTAATGAAACTAAAAATTAATCATAAATAAACAACAAACCTTTGAAAACATTTATATTTCACTTTTTTCTTCCAGTTTGTCATGTTATATAACCGCATAAACCTTCAAATTAAAAACCACTCAAAACATTGTATTAAGTCTATTACATTAATACAGTTAAAATAAGTTAGGGAAAGAACAGAAGACAAATGATAAGATTCAAACTGAGGTGGGAGGGAACTGTTAAATAACTCAACGATCAATGATTGACCCTGAACCGAGCAACTTGATATGTGGCCAGTCAGTGGGCTAAACTTGTCATCACGTTTCTTGGGTTCAGATAAACTGAACTCACGTA
This sequence comes from Flexamia atlantica, assembly GCA_035578135.1. Classification (NCBI taxonomy): domain Eukaryota; kingdom Metazoa; phylum Arthropoda; class Insecta; order Hemiptera; family Cicadellidae; genus Flexamia; species Flexamia atlantica. The sequence continues at coordinate 22,469,326 of JAQJVK010000015.1, read as the reverse complement.
TCTCATACCAGAGGCATATTGCACAATGCATTAGTGATCTACGAACTCTGGATGGAAGGCAACAAAACACTAAAAACGCATGATGAATGAAGAGACCATGAATTATAAGTTAGTTATAGCTCTTGCTTACATAATAATTGCTGTCCCCTTTCTTCTCTTGGGTTAAGAGGTACGAATTACTGGATCTTTTGCACTTTCAACTTCTGAAATGAATAGTTTTTGTTTGAAACAGCAACCCCTGACTATGCAATTTTCAGTTGAAAGAATCTACACCTACATCGCTTAAAAATACATACAGTAAATCAGTGTTTCTGTTTCCAAAAATAACCACTTCCTCCATACACATTACATAATGCTATAAAAATATTACCAAGAATACTGGTGCCGAAGGGATGAAAAAATATATGCCTTTATGAGTATGAATTAATCAAGAAAAAACACAATGTAGCATTAATACTGACCCCATATTTAAGAATAAATATTAAACATTATAAGTGGAGGGATTGCTGCAAGTTCTGAATTTCGATAAAAGAATAAAAAACACATGGTTACAATCTGCTGTTTAATTTCCAAATTCAGGTGGGAATTTTTCCTCAGCTAGCACAAAATTCCTCATTCAACTCTTAAATGATAAAATTTGTGAAGTAAAGAAAAATTTCTTTCCTAAATTCAGAAATTGAATTACAAACATAAAAGGTCACTTATTACATTTTACGGAGCTTTTTGAAAAAGAGTAACCATTTTGATTTTTGATTTCACTAAAAAGTGTGTACTAATCAGTACTTACGATATAGAGAACAAAGGCCTTTGTCCTGTACTTATCATCTCACCACTTTTTATAAAATCATTATGATCATATTGAGCCTAGAAAAGGGCCCTGATAGCGTTAAATTACTTTAAAAGAAACTGATGATTTATATAAAAGATAAATAAAATTATTTTTACCCAAAAATATGAATATTCCATAAATTCTCCATTTTTATTATCAAGAGAAGAGGGTAATTATAGAACATGTAATGATGACTAATTAGGCCGCTATTAGCTGTGAGCAACTCGGTGGGCAACTCGGCGGGCAACCGATTGCCGGCGTTGTAGCGAGGCATTGAATCAAATGGGAGCCATTAGCCGTGAGCGATCGGTTGCTAAACTGAAACAAGTTGCCCGCGCAGTTGCCGTGTCAGGCCCCGGCAACTGTGCGGGCAACCGCTGGGCAACCGTTAGAGTCTCCCTGCCGTCGGGAGGCATTGGAGTATACGGCGCCTATTAGCCGTAGGCAACCAGTGGCGCGACTTTTTGTGCAACTGACGGCGTGCGCATGGGCTACACCGATCTGTCAAACATTATGAAAATAAATAAGGACTAACAGGAACTATTTTGTTGTGGAGTATCAAGTTTCTGCCTTTTACCATTTCAAAATGGCGGCCATTTATATATTTTTTAACCACTTTTTTACTTTTCATAACTTAATATCTCACAAACTACTGATTTTAGGAAACAACGCCAAGAGACAAAAAAGATGCAAAATCTAATCTTCTCTACAAAAATGTATAGTTTTAGTATGATCATAACACAAATAACAGAGCAATGTTCAATTTTCTATAGTTATTACATGCAAAAATGACTCAAATTTGCAGTAGTTTGACTCAAATGACTCAAATTTGCAGTAGTTTACATTTTTGTAAAGAAAATTAAATTTTGAATCTTTTTTGTCTCTTGACATTTTTTAAATGAATCAGTAGATTTTTTCACTACTGGTAAATGCTATAATAGGCCTATATATTTTAAAATAACCCATAGAATATAGTAGGCGTTTGTAATAAGATAGAAATTTTAATTGAAGACAATTTTATTGTTATTACCTTTATAAAAGCAGGCAATAGATAAGTCTTCAAAAGCGCGGGAGTACTGGTTTCTGCAGTTGCCCAAGAGTTGCCCAGCTCAGTTGCTGTACCGGGAGACTGACCGGGCAACTCACCGGCAATCGGTTGCCCGCCGAGTTGCCCACTGAGTTGCTCACGGCTAATAGCGGCCTTAGGAATAGATTTTGACAAAATGAAGCAGCTGGTCTTTGCCAGAAACAAAGCTGGTACCTATCTCTTCCATCTCACAGTCATCCTTCACTCATATTCACCTCAAGATATAGTGTTGGTGCCTTACTGGGAATATGATCAACAATAATACTTGGAATATGTAAGCATTATATTTGCATAAGGTTAGTACCGGAACACTTTTGGGCCCCTGGGGAGTGAGGAAAAAATTAATAGTTAAAATCCTTCTTGAAATTTTATATATGTTCAATATTCCAAACAAGCCGTCCAGCGGTGTCCGGGTACATAATCTAAAACTACAAATATAAACCAACATTTTATTTTATAAAATATATGTATATAGATTAATTCCTTGTCAGCAAGTTATGCTTATCTTTAGAAAGGCTGTGAATTTGGTTTGATAAAAAGTGGTTTGGTTTCAAGTTTCAGGTTTGGCTGCTTGAAGTTGAAACAGAAGGTATGCTCAAAATCGTAAAATGCTTTTCACTTTTGTTTGAAATCATCGATGGTAAAAGTGAGTTTATGTTCTGATTTCGATATTTTGAGATCATTTGCCTTCAATGATTAGCAAAAAAAGTGTTTCACAACACATTTCGGGCTGTGCTACTAATCTTGTCATGTTCCTTTCCACCAAAAGATGGGATTAGATTCCACATCTTAAAAAATATCATGAAACTTGTCTAATGATAGTAAAGATAGTTTCTATAGACAAGATAGTGTGTATAGAAACTTGGCCACAAAAATCAATATCAAACCATCATCTGTCATCTGTTTGGACTAATAATTTTCTGAGGGTAAACACACAATGCTGAAGTTATCATATACCATCATAAAGGTACCCACATGTTAAACAAACAGTAGTCAGTGACAAAAGGCTGTTTTAACCAAGCCATGACATGATTACATCCCAGAACATTGATTCCATCTTAAGATGTGTCACACTTTTAACTGCTGCTCCACTTCAAACAATTCAAGTTCAAATTCATGTTATCGCTACCGCAATATATTTTACAAAGTTTGAAGCAATGTCAATTATACAATAATTTTGATTTAAATACATTGTGAAAAAACGTAAGTAAGTTAAAATTAAATTAAAATTGAGGCAACCTAGCTTTGTACTATACATGGTGTTTTTTTTTTTATCTGTGACACCATTGGGATCTTGTAAACTGTGCATCTTGCAGTAAACTTTAAATGGGGAACATTCCCTTGATTTTAAAGAGGTTTAAGAATAAGTAAATACAAGTTTTGTAAATGACCGCCATTTTCCAAAATGGCGGGCAACTTTGATTTTTCTTATATGGAACACCCTATATTTTATGGTGTATTTGGATTCTAAGCTTAATTTTAAGAACTTATTACTCCTTGACATTTTTTTCTAAACCCAATAATTAAGTAGATATAAACAGTTAAAGTTTGATTTTTTCCCATAAGAAATGCATTGCATTATTGTCGGCAGGCGGTATATGGATAACGGTTGGGTTAAAGCCTTAAAATGTGATATTAGTTTAGACTCAATCATAGAAATAAATAAATAAATAAATAAATAATAGTTTATTGCAGGAATAAATCATTGTATGCGAAATGCAGATACATGCTTGATAATTCTTAAAAATAAAATTAATAGCTATTTATATAAATTCAGTTTTTCATAAATAGTTTTTAGTCGACATTCGCTCATAGAAATGAATCATTTTAAATAGTTTTGTACTCCATGAGGATAACATGGGATGGCACGGTTAAAATGGACACAATGCTTTTCAAATGGAGTAAAATCAAACTTTAACGGCTTATATCTGGTTAAATATTGGGTTTAGGAAAAATGTCAAGGAGTAATAAGTTCTTAAAATTAAGCGTAGAATCCAAATACGCCATAAAATATAGGTTGTTCCATAAGAAAAATCAAAGTTGTCCGCCATATTGGAAAATGGCGGCCATTTACAAAAATTGTATTTACTTATTTTTAAGCCTCTTTAAGAGCAAGGGAATGTTCCCCATTTAACGTTTACTGTAAGATGTACACAGTTCACAAGATCCCTATGGTGGCACAGTTAAAAAAAAACTCCCTGTATATTTTATATGGTATTTAAATTTTATTTAGTGGTTAAGGGTGCAGTAACGTTTTTCAATTACATTCAATTCTATACACTCTGTTAATAAAATAGTTTTTTTTTGTTTTCAAATAGAAGTGATTTGGAAACAACAAAGCAGCTAACTTTCCAGTGAAAAAAATGTGACAGCCCAGGAAGCCTTATGGACCAACCGGAATCAAGTAACCAATATTCTCTTGAACTAACATTTCTAAGGGTTCTTCTTGTATTAAATTTCAAATGAACAAGAATATGACACAAAAAAAACTTTGGGACATTTAAGCTAAAGGATTTTTCCTAGGGAGCGTTGAGTTGAGGTTCAAACACAATGACTTCTGATTGGTTGGTTGCTTATAACTTGATTAAATAAAATAAATACTGACAGTAAATTGCAGCCCAAAACCATTTCGGTAATTTATATGCATTTTTAGATGTTCTTAAGTTACCATAATCATTTTAAATTACTACCGACTTATTATGAAGGTCTGTTGCGATAAGGGTATTTATGCTATTTTATCAAACTTCTACCATGAGTTTTATTGGTACAAAATTTTAATTTATCACTCAACACTGTACTTCCTCTTATCACTGCACTGGATAAATCAGCGACCTCAATATTATTGGGGCACGTGTAGGGCAGGAGACAAAAACTGTAAACCATCAAACTGTCTGCTAAACCTCTGCTGGATTGACTGAATACAATATTTTTGTTGAGCTATAAATGTTTTTCAGGGCTTTTACATGCAAATTGTGTTTACTTTACCAAATGATCATATAGATGTTTAGCTGCACAAATAATAACCATAATATTTCCAGCAGCGCATTAAGTCACCCCCAACAAGTTAAAATACTCAGTGCGTCAGTGTCAGCATGTGTGTGGGCGTCAGTGTTGTTGTACTTGATGCTCGCGATAATAGCTCCAGAACTTAATAATATGAAAGGGTGTGTGTTAGTGGTTGGCTAATGTTATGAAAACTACTTTAAAGTGGCAAAATTAACGATTTTTGAACATCTTACATTTAATTTAAATAGCTAAATATTCATCTAGATTCAAAAGTTAAATTCGAATTCTTTAAATTATTTAAATTTAAAATACACTGTAATGGTGGATTGTAACACTGCCAAACTGCCGCCCATGGCTCTACATATCAACAATATTTTGATAAACACAGGCTATGTTTAGGCTATGGTTAGGATATGTTTTTGTTTACAGTGGTGAAAGTTGAGCAAATGATTGTTGATTTGTAAATTACTGGGAGGTGATAACTAAGTAAGTTCTAGAAAGGTTTATGACAGTATCGGTAGCTAATTTTATCGGATCTTATTTAGCAGTGCATGTAGGCCTACCTGTAAACCTGGTGGAAAGATGAGAACAAAGTTTCAAGATAACCTAACAGCAATTATTTTTAAAAGATAATTCATTATCTAATCATAACAGTCAGTGTTCAACAAGAGAAGGTACAGAACATTATCTAAGTAGAGATGATAAATTGGTATATCACTTTAACACGGTCAATTTATGTCAATGAATGGAAAAGAAAAGAGAAGATATGTACATATGGACATGATGATAAAAAAGGTGTTTTACTTATCGCAGGGACCATTTTTCATTTCTAGAATGGCTTTAGAATTGATTGGGTTAATAATTTATAAAATAAGTCAGGACTTTTTCACACAGCAAACCTTTTTGGAAGTTTGGGGAGGGAAGTTATTTTGAAAAAAAAATGAAACCTGTTTTAAATGAACACTTAAAAAAGCAAGCTAGTCTCATTAAAAAAAATAAAAACCAGCCCCATTTGAAACTTTTTCCTATGTAAGGTCATATTTAACCTAAAATTGACAAATAAAAAAATCATGTTTCAAAAAATGATGGCCTTCTTTTAATTTCTTTTCTTCTTCAGTGACACAACTGGACTAATAACAATTTGGCCGTTTGAATTGACTTATCCAAGAAATACAAATTCTAAAAAAGGCAACTTTTTAGCTAAGGTACTTAATTTTCAAAACTATAAAATGCCACTAACTATGAATAGCGCACTCAAACCAATGCAAAGAAGATGTTTAGGGACTGATACAATAGGAGCCTAACTTAGAACTTCAAAAATCTGAATCTGGTTGTCATGTGTTAATCCGAATTCCTGGTTTGGCCTAAACCAAACAAAGATGTTTTAAAAAAACAAAATCAAATTGAACACAAATTGTGATTAAGGTAAAAATAAGGTAAATTAACCACTACAAATAAAATGACAGGAAATTAAGAAAACATCATTGTAAAAGGCCCAATATTGATGGATGTACTATAAAAAGTTAGTAGTCACACCAGACTGACCAATCGTAAATATTGCCCAAAAATATTATCATGCATAATCACCAGAGATATAGCTCTGCCGTACTCAGTTAAATCAGAACATTTCATAAATCAAGTACCGTCAGTATTGAAGTTTATTTCCAAAAGACATTGCACACATTAAGAAGAATCAAGAGTGTTTAAAAGCAGGTAGGCCTACACTAATACAATAAAAAAGATCATTTCACTTAGTTCAGACCCGGAAAATACCGACACCTCGATCAGGCAATACCGACAACCTATACTCAGGCATGATCGGATTAGGTGGAAGTTATTTCTGGCCCCTACCGGATTAGGCGTTCTTGCCGCTACACAATGCGTTTCTATTGTATTGGCGAAGGGTCGTTTAATCCTTAAGGGGCCATCGGCGTCACACCAGAGTATAAGTTGCAGTCGTAATAAAATAATAAAACGCTATTGGATAGTTCTGCTACCTTGCGGAAGACACCAGAACTAACGCTCAGAAGTGTTTTTGTCAGTTGTCAAAAGTTTTTAATTTGTGACCATTTAAAAGGTAATTTTTTACTTTTTGACCCGAAAACGGTTTCCTAAATTTACTAATATACGCCCCATACAATTAGACCTATGTAAATAAGATTCTGGTAGCTGGAAAGCATATTTCAAAGCGAACATTTTGGTATAGTTGTTTTAAGGATTGATCTGTTGATTCTGTTGCTTGGATTTTAAGTTGTTTTAAAGTAAGACGATCTAGGGTTAAAAATCCGCCATCTTGTCTCTCTGGGATAGTGTTGACACACCAAAAGGGGCTAAATCTACAGGTGCCTAAAACTGCCTCTTTAATCAAAATAATATCGCTATGGGATTCATAATGTCTAAAAATCTCTTTTCATTATCTTTCTGATGTGAGATCTAGAAAACTGGCAACAGACAGGGGTAAAAGGGATGAAGACCCCTTATAAAAGGTCAATTTTAGTTGGTGCTTAAACGGAGATTGGTAAACAGTGCTGCAGCTGAAGTGGGAATGCCTGCCCGGAATGTACTCTTTATAACCTCCAAAGCTCCTTTAAATTATTAACGGAAGGTTGCTATTTCTAATACGTACTTATTACGCATATTAAAACTTTTATAAACACATTACTTTATGTGACAATAAATACATGAAGGGGTTTCTGAATATATTTTTTCATTTCTTACCTATGTTGGTATTACCCAGGTCACTGGGGAAATCCCAACACCAGAATTACAAAAGTCTTACAGAGTTACAACAAATAGTTTTATTCATGTTACTAAAATATACTGTATTACCAAACTAATTATTCTGATACGTAAAATGCCAATTAATTGGCATCCAATTCTAGAAAATGAATGAATGAATGAATGAAAGAAATGTTTATTCCCATACAAACTTAAGCTACGATACATGAAAAGTAACAAAGTGCTAGTATACATAAATAGTTTATACATGATAAAGTAAAACTAAAAAATACATGATTGTTGTAGCCTTAAGTGAAAATGAAGGACAAGGAAATCAACAGACATAGGCAGATACTGCCTGTGCGTCCGCTGGGTTGCTTTACAAATTATAAAGTAAGACCAAAAAATTGGGAATAATTAAAAAAAAATGTTAATGAATAGTTGAAGTGGGAGTAGCGAGTTGAAAAGTTAGTTTGTTAACCTAAATATGTAGGTTAACAAAAAACTTTAAAAAATATTAAAATTAAAATTGTTTTAAGGTGTCAGCATTTCCCTGGTCTACCATGTAAGCCTATATTAATCATGGATTAGGGTGTAAACTTAGATCTTAAAAATGCAGTGCACTGATACAGGGAAATACTACTTGTCCTCTTCTGTCTAATGAAGGCTCATTTTGTATGGTAACGATGTCATCATATTATGTGACCCGCCCAGGGAAAAGGGACATTATCTTCCCAGACAAAATTTTACAGCACAGCAAGTTTCAGTGATTAGGGGGGAAAAACACAATTTCTGTTATTTATTGTTTCTTATTCTATATATGTTTCCAAACAATATTTGGTCCATCCTGCACTTGAATATTTAACTTTTAACATGGTTAATTTTTTTCCAAAATCCATGCAATCTGGAGAAAGGGGACCTTGACTTCCCAATGTTATTTCGAGGCTTTAAAGTTAAGAAAATCTGAGAGTTCTGTGAGGAATAAATGTAGGACTTGCTCAACCCTGATCCATGATCATCAGAACATGAGAATGTTCAGTTCAGGGTCTTCTAAATGATGTAGGCCTAGTTGAGGACGTAGCTCCTAGCCCAAATAAAGTTTCAAAAAAGAAAATAAATGTAGTGAAAAACCCAAAATTCACCAGCGTAAAATCCTAAACGAAACATTCTCCCAATGTCTTTCAAATCATGTAGCCTACTGTATTAAGAAGCCCACCAGAGAGCAGCAGCTGTTCCCCATCAGGTGGGAACCAGCTGCTGCTGCTCTCTGGCGGTTTCTTTGAGTACAATTTAGCAAGAGACATTGAGAGAATGTTTCCACAGGATTTTTCGTGTGTGACTTTTGGGGTTTCCACAAGTAATAAGCATTAAACCTATTTCAAAGTGACTTAATTGAAAAATCTTTATATCCACAGCATATGATGAACCTTTTATGGAAAATAAAATTGATCGCCAGTTTGATAATTAATCGCTAGTTTTTAATGTATTTCAACTTATTTTCATTTGAATCCCATTGTTTAATAAACCCAATGATTCACCAATGCTCATTTATTGGCTTTTTTTAATTTTTAAATTAGGCCTACAATTGCTTTAAAGACAATTCTGAGGATTCGTTTCAAAATTTATAGGGTATTTTTTTAGTAAGCTACTAAATGTTTACGTAAAATTCACCCGCCACCAGAAATGCGAAAACCACCACCAGAAATATAAAATGTTTGTAAATAATTTTTTTGTAATTATTTGTTTACGTAATTCTGTGGTAATGTTCAGTGGAACAGTTTTTTTAATTATGGCATTAGCCTATGCACACAGTCACCACACAGTGACGAACAGCGAATCTTTGAATCCACGAATACATAGACATCAGAACGGATAAATTCGATATTCACAATCAATATTTTCAATCGTTAGTTCAATATTTTGATTCATGAAAATGTGGACCCCTTATGGAACTGTAGCTAAATTCATTAAAAGCCAAAGCAGATTGGATGGAATTTTCCCTCACAAATGCACAAAACAAATCTAAACAAGCCTGGAAGATCATAGATAGTTTTAGGAAAGTTAAGACCCCAAACCATAAAAGTCTAAGTCTAGTCATTGATGGTAGGAAGGTAGATAGGCCAGGGGACATTTGTACTGAGATGAACAACTACTTTGTTACAATCGCTGAAAAAACCAAACAAAACATTTTTGTTAGCGGAACAAACAGCCCTAAGGCCGCCCCCCCCAATCTGTCAATTAAATTATTTCAATCCAATTTCAAAAAGTCAACTTGAAAAAGTTTTTTCCAAATTTTCACCGAAAACATCTTCCGGTTACGACGAGATCAGCATGTTGGTCTTGAAGTTCTGTCAAGATGAAATCACTGATCCTTTGCTCTTTATCATCAACAATTCACTTCAAAATGGAATCTTTCCTGAAAACTGCAAACTGGCCAAAATAAAACCTCTTTTCAAAAAAGATGATGAGACAGTTCTCGGGAACTACCGCCCAATCCTCACTCCTTCCAGTTTTTTTCAAAAATTTTCGAAAGGGTGGTGTGCTGACACACTACCTGGAGACAAACGATTTATTATGTAAAAAACAGTATGGATTTAGGAAAAACAAATCCACCAAATTGGCTTTAATTGACTTTGTAAATCAATGTATTGACGCTCTTGATGCGGGTGAATCCATAATAGGCTGCTTTGCGGATCTCACTAAAGCTTTTGATTGCATTGACACAAAAATTCTTTTGCAAAAATTAAATCCTCTTGGAATAAGGTCTTGAGCCTATAAATGGTTCACCTCATTCCTTTCTAAAAGAAAACAATTCACTGAAATCCAACATCAGTCAAAATCCAAAATTCAAAATTTTAGATCCGATGAAAAAATAATCTCAAGTGAGGTCCCTCAAGGGTCGATTCTTGGGCCGGTGCTGTTTCTGGTATATGTAAATGATATGCCAGAGGCAGTGCCGGACAGGAACCTTTTCATGTTTGCGGATGATACCACACTTTTCACCAAAAACAGCAACTTTGAACAACTGGAAATAGACACTCACATGAAAATCAATCAACTTGCTCAGTATTTCTCAAACAATCAGCTCAGTTTGAATTCAAGTAAAACCGGGTACCTCCGCATTCAGACCAAACAGAGGAATCTCACAAATGTAAATTCAACTTTTGATGTTTTTATAGGAGGATAGACTGAATCCTTCAGATTCGGTAGATTTTCTTGGAGTGAGGTTGGACGGTGGTCTCGCATGGACTGATCAAATCGAAAAAATAGAAAAAAAGATATCCTCTGGGCTCTTTGTTCTAAGGAGAACCAGCAAACTTAACCCAAACTTAAATTTGTCAAAGTTAGTTTATCATAGTTTGATAGAATCTCATACATCTTACTCCATAGTACTCTGGGGAGGCTACAAAACCCATTTAGAGAAGATTTTTATTCTCCAGAAGAAAGCTTTAAGATCAATTTATGGCCTACCTCCTTGGGAACACTGTGGCGATTTGTTCGTAAAAACAGGTATTATGACAGTTCCTTGCCTATTTGTTTTCGAATTAATTATGTATATTAAAAGTCAGAATCTCAGTTTATATGGGCAGAGATCCCACTCTTACAATACCCGGCACAAAAATAAATTCTCCGAATACCATAGACTCTCACTTTTTGAAAAAAAACCATTGTATTTAGGTCTTAAGTTCTTTCAAAACCTTCCATCTTTTGTATCAGAAATAATCAGCTTGAATAAATTCAGAGATACTCTAAAAAATTACCTCATTTTTCATAATTTCTATAATGTAGACAGTATTTTAGATCATTTTAAAATTTGCACCCCGGCCTGTGAATATCTAACCAGACCTACCCTACCATTCCTAAACCCTACCTAGTGGCTAACGGAAGAGTTGGCACTACTGACCTGTCTACCGCTCATGAAGAGCCTATGGACGGCGCAACTAAGTACAAGTAAGTACAAGCTAGCCATGCAGGATAATGCAAAAGTGAACTGATAGGCTTAATTCTATATCAGTTTCTAAGGTCTGGCTGCAGTTCCGTAAGCGGTCTACATTTTAACGATTGAAAATATCGAACTGTTACCAATATATCGATTAAAAATGTATTGAACTATTCATCTCTTTTCAAATTATATTGAATCGGCTTGTTAGCAATGAAATAATCGGTTTTAGTTCCAATGTAGGCCTAAATAAATTTACAATGATGATTTTCCGTGTTTTACTGTTTAATGTTTGGATTGATTAAGTTTGTTATTAAAATGTATAAGTTAACTTATCATAACTGAAAACTAATCTAATAATAAGTTAGTTCAGTAATAATTTAACTTCCAATACTATGATAACTAAATTAACCATAACCAAACTTCACAGAGCTTGTCATTTTCTGCCGATTCCATGTCAGTCGAAAACCAAAAATCAAAAGTAATTCAAAATGGGGGACATTGTGAAATAAAGGTCTATGTGTGGTTAGTTGTGTTATGTTGGTAATGTTTTAATTTAATAACGAGAGTTTAAAACACTTTTTTAGTTTTATTAAAGTTTAGTTTTTTAACATTCAGTTCTAACTTAGTTATGTCATTTTATATTTTAGTTATTAGATACCGTACTTGAATGTTATGTTGTGTTTTGTTTTGTTCTTAATGGAATCGAATAATTTTATTTTGGGTTATTCATGTATCGATTTTTCAGTTTGACATTTTCAATCGTTAAAATGTAAAAACGTTTGCACTTTGCAAATTGGTGAAAATAAATGATTCTTTGTCTGGTGACCAAGAAATCAAGAGACCACCTTGGTGGCACCCTCTTGACTTGTCCAGCGACCCGGGAGTCCACAGACGGCACAGAAGAAGTAAGAAGTAAGTAAAACCACTTACGGAACTGCAGCCTAAGGTAACCTGATCACTATGTAGTTCTATGCACCCAGAATCTTATTGACATGACTGTACCAAGGTTTACCAACAATATCCAAAAGAAAACAATCTCTCACGATGTCGACCGCTACAGTTTAACGGCAAGTATGAAAATTAAAATATGTCAAGATTAACGGTGCGGTAATATTAAAACCTACTCCTTATCCTATTTCAGTCATAGGATTGGACATACATCAATGTTAAATAACAGAATAATTCTTCTAAATAACTGTAAAGACCTCCATAGGTTATTTGGAGATTCTAAAATGTTATAGGTTAGGGTTACTACTCTAGGTACTTACGCTGCATTAGCGGCGGCTTTATGATTTGGAGCTGCGTTCATTATAAAAATTCCTTCATTCAAAGATTAAATCATTATTAAATAGTAACAAATATTTAATGCAAATATTTTAACCTCTACGACACAGTAATGATGCAATGAGACTAGCAGAAAGCCAGGAACAGAAAAGATTGACCAACAACAACGGCAAACACCAAACGAGCGTCTGGCCACAGGACGGGTCCCACTACGAATGTCACTGGCATAAACAGAGCAGCGGAGCCAAATGGCATGACGTCATGGACGAGGTCGTATTGAACTAATCCGATCCAATACTCACAAGCATAAATAGAACAGTTTTTCAAATCATGACGTCATAATTCGTGACAACCTAACCTATAAACCGTTATCTGACAATAAACAAGGAGGTTATTTGTGTCTTATCTTCCTTTACCTTCTTTATTATAATTTATTTTTCATTGTTTCCTTAATAAACAGCATATAGCTTAGACAGTGATTCAAAAATACGATTTATTATAATCCAGAGTAGGCGATTTTTGTTTGAATGTAGAAAGGTAGGCCTACTCCAAATTAAAAATAAATTAATTGTGAAACTGCAGCCTTTTTGAGTTGTTATTTAATTTAAATGTTATTACTTTGTAAGCTTTGTTATTACTTTGCAAAAAAAGCAATTCGATAAATTTTCAACCTCAAATTCAGGGAAAGCTGCAGAGACGCCTTCATTCAGTTAGAAGTCCTTATGGTTCCCAGTCTTTACATAATATGAGTCAATCATGTATGTAAAGAAACAGAACATCAAACCCCCAGAAATCAACCACAATCACAACACTCGAAATAAAGGCACATATGCAGAACAGCACAGGCTCACCAAATTTGAACACAAACCCGTGTATGCAGGTTTAAAAATGTTCCAAAGACTCCCTCAAAAAATCAAAGAAATAAACAAAATAAGTAAATTCAAACATGAACTTAAGCTTTTCCTGGTGCAGGGCTGTTTTTATGATCTGAATGAATTTTTCGAAGGTTAAGTTAGGCCAGTTATTACCGATGTTTGCACTTTGCAAATTGGTGAAAATAAATTATTGTGACCACCTTGGTGGAACCCTCTTGACCTGTTCAGCGACCTGAGAGTCCACGGACGGCACAGAAGACGTAAGAAGTAAGTAAGCTTAAAGGGAAATCAACGTTCTCATCCTCTCATAGGAAAATACATTCTCATTACCTCATTCTTACTAAATAGCCAATAGCCTATTTGCAAGAATTCGGATTACTGGGTTTGTGTCATTATAACTTAGAATACAACTTGCTAAATTCTAATGATTTATCTTCTCAGAGTTCATTTTTTACATTGTCATGTTCAGAAAACATTGTACAGTCGACAATAAGTTTACCTACGTTAACTCTCCCTAGATGCCTATATGCCCTTGAGTGTTAACCAATCGTCATTAAATTCTTGATCCATCATAGGGGTCCACAGAAGTGTTCAAGCAGCCCATTTAATTTAGGCCTAGGGCCTACTTCAAATTAATGACTGGCCTTTTGACTTTTTTACCCAGTCTTATTGACTAAATTCATTGATTTTAGCCACAAAAACCAACTGGTCTAACTTATTCGTTAAATCTAGTTGGATTTGGCAGTGCATCAATCATTAGGAGGGGCACAATAAGCTTCGGTTGACATGCCGAGACCTTTTGAGCCTATTCCCCACACTCCAATCAATCAATCAACATCTATTAGATGCAACAGGCTTTTCTAAATTTCCTAGTTCTGTTTGAGTTCGATAAGATTTAGAGTTAAATAAGCATTAGATCAAATCTTATTTTTGTAGTAGAAGGCAATTTGTTTCTGGTGAAGGGAGAAAATCTAAGTAGAGGGAGGTAGTTGCAGGAGTTCCGCACGGCTCGGTCCTGGTTCAGTACCATTCTTTTTCCTTATATCTCTTAATGATTTGCCAATAAATGTTAGTGTTGATTAGGTAAGTTATGCAGATGATACCACCCTATTTTCAGCTTCCATAGATATTTAAACATTGAGCTCTTGTCACAAGAAAATCCATAACCTCAGCATCAGTCTTGTTTTCAGCCAATAAGTTTAAATGTAACCAAGGTAAAACTCAAAACATTTTAATTGGCCTTACAAATTACATTGAAAAGTCGTTATAATTCCTTGGTTTTTATATATTTCAAATTAAATTGGCAGAATCAAACAGAACACTTTTTAAAAAGTCCACCATGTTAATTACTCACACAGCACAAAGACATCCCCAGGAACAATCCACAGGGATATTGGTATTATCCCCAGGATATCCCTCTATATCCTTGGGACCAGGAAAGGATCACGCAGGGATATCCGAATCCAGGTAAACCCAGCGTCCAGTTGTTCATTAACCGAATGCACTTGTTCAAATAACTTTGAAGGCCATTGGGGCAGAGCTGAGGTTCGATTAAAATTACACTTCTTGACCAAACTTTAAAATGATAACAGATGACAATATCAGTAGTGGATTGTGAATAAAAAGACAGATGGATATACAAGTAGATGAGATTTTTATTCAGCTAATTTACATTGGCTGTGGTTACAATGTACGGTGAATAATGTATAGTGATTTGATATACACGGTGTGTCCACTTCCCGTTCAATAGGGTAGTTAGTTCATTTTTCTTCGTTGCTTTCATCACGTTTTCTGTAACAAAAACACCTTTATGCTGTAAACTTAGGTCTTGCAATTTTGAAGTTGGTTTGTGAAAATTACGAGTGCCATCCAGAAAGAAAATGACGTTTTGTCTCTACATCAAGCCCAATGGTCTCATCTACATGACTGATAGTGTGGCCTATCTCCACTCCTGGTCCAAATCTGAGCTAAGTCTCGTTGCCGACCGACCACGAATTTTATTCTTACAGCGATTCAAAATGGCAGTGTGTTTTTAAAATCACGCGAAATTTCTTTAACCTAACAATATTGCTTCTTTCTTGCCTACAAATACCCGCCCCACGCTGCATCAGCAACTTCACAGAACTTTGCCACCTAAAGTGAGACATTTTCGGATAAACCTGTATAACCTATGCCTGGTCTTAAGAGATTACATTTTTTCTGGGGATTTCTGGATGGGAAATTGATTGCAAATCGTAAGGAACTAAAAGAAGCAACATTATTAGGATAAATCAATAAAGCGGAATTTTTAAAGGACACTGCCATTTCAAAACGCTGTAAGAATGAAATGCATGTCGGTCGGCAACGAGACTTGGCTCAGATTTGGACCAGGAGTGGAGGTTTAGGCCACACTATCAAAAGTCTAAAAGTCAAAAAGTCAAAAGTGAAAATCAGTTTATTTCCACAAAATAATAATAAACAAATTAATTGACAATGTAACTTTTAAATATCTTGTTAAAATAAATGAAGCGTAAAAAGAAATGGTAACTAAAATATTAAAATTTAAAAAAGAAAACACTAAATGATATTGAAAAATGTTTAAAATTAATTTAAGCTTCATAAAAAGAAAATAAAACATTTACGGAAATGACCCTACATGTACCTTAGTGGTCTGTGCGTAGACTCGAGTTGAAAATAATTTGTAGTTATTACGTAAAGGAGCAAGATCAGTCATGGAGATGAGACCACTGGGCTAGATGTAGAGAAAAAACATAATTTACTTTCTGGACGGCCCTCGTATATTACAGTAAACCACTGCACATTCATAATGGGAGTAATTTTAAAAAAGACGATCGTGCATGTTTAGCGACCGCAAGCGGGTAGACGAAACATACCGATCGCAGGAGTAACTTTGCAAAAGAAGTAGATGACCATGAAATTCACCGAAGCTTATTGACTGATCGCAGGAACAACTTTGTAAAATAAGCAAAGGGATGTTTAAATTGATAGTATGTATTTACCATTCACATGTGATAGGCACAGGAACGGGGGAAGTAGCTTTGCAAGACGATCACGCATCTTTTTACCGGCCTCAATGCGACCAAGAGGTTTACTAGCCGCAGAAAGACCGAGCGATTTTCCGGCCGCAGTATGACAGAGATTTGCCGACCGTGGTATAAACTAAAGACTTTGTGGCCACGATGTGTTCAGAAGATATGGTGTCTGCAAAAAAAGCGAGACTTGTTTGCCACAAAACAACCGAGAAATATGCCAGCCGCTGAATAAACGACAGATTTTCTGGCCACTATTTGGCCATTAAATGTTATGGCCACAAAAAGAGCGAGAGACTTGTCGCCAAAATGCCACCAAGAGATCTACTGGCCGCAAAACGAGAAAGCTATTTTCCGGCCGTGAAAAAGGGGTGGTTTACCAGCAAAATAATGAGTGAGTGATTCTGGCTATAAAATGACCAAGAGATGTCATGGCCACAAAAGAGAGACTGGCTTGATGGCCACAATGCGACAAAATACAATGAACATCCCTTGAAATACAATCAAGGGATGTACCGGCTATGGACTGATTATCCGGCCGCGATGTTACCGAAATATATGTCGCGATTCGATTGTGAGATTTGCCAGCCGCAACTACAAAAAACATTGAAAACCGCTATTTCTCAACCAAAAGGTTTAAATTCATGAATTTTTAATGACTATTCCTGACCTTACGAAATCCCCATCATTTTTCCCCAATTAACGACTGGTACATACCCTGTTAAATATCTATGTCAATTAAATTAAACATAATGTAATTACGTGTTGGTTGCATGGAAGTTAAGAGGAAATACCAAAATTACCTTTTTCCTTCCAATTTTTCTTTTGCTTTAGACATCCACTTTTTAATAGGCTGTTCTTAATCTCGTAGTTTGCAGCTTGTAAAATTCGGCATCGAACAACTCCTGAAAAAAAGTTCAGGTGTTGATTTAGTCTATTTTTTTAAATAGGGTGAAGTGGGGTAGGTGCAACCAGGTATGGTTTTTTCACTCTTGAACAGTTATTTTAAACTAACTGTAGAGGGTGCATAAATAAAATTCAGCACACAGTATTTAGGGTTATCTAGCAGCTACAATATCCTGATATAGAATATTTTTGCAGGACGCAGCTTCAACTGCAGATACAAAGAACACATACAAGCAATAAAATCATGTAATTTAACCACACAAAAATCATCTTTTGCAGAACACATCCTTGAAACAGTTATGGTCTCAGGCTTAGGTCTTACCATGTGACCTATGGTAATAGCTTCTTCCCTTTAGGGGTAATTTGCTAAAATCAACTTAATTCCTAAATTGAGCATTCAAATACAAATCCAGGCCTAGGCCTTAATAAACATTCCAATAAAATTGTAGGGACTACACCAAATAGGCCAGTTTGAGCCTGTAAATAAAACGTGGTTAGCCTTTTAGGTTCAATCATGTAGCCTGAAAGAGCCCTGAAGTCAACATTTATCTCACAGAATAAACTATAGTAAAATTAGCCTTGACCTAGGTTACTGGAATTTGGGAAAAAATATATAAAAGTTTTTAGTTTAGGCTATTTAGTGTAACAATGGCCATGGGTCATACCTAACCTCATTAGCATGGGGAATCGGGGGGAACCGTGGTTGTCAGGAGAGGGGGGACTTTTAATTTGACAATCATCGTATACAGTTGAGATATCAATTAATTTAATCCAGTCAATCAAAAAGCTAAAATATAGCTCCTCTAGTGAAGTAACACAAGTGAATATTTCAGTTTTGATTGGTTACTGAATAGTTTGTACCGTTATTGGCCCGATGTGGAAGGCATTTACAGAGTACAGTCTTCTAGTTACCTACAGTGTTCTAAATTAACTGTTAGTGTAATTTAATTATTAAAAATAATTAGGGTACTAGGCTATTAGGCCGTACAATAACATATAATTAACGGGTATCAGGCAGATTAATGATATTGTGGAATTCTGTTTTAAATCAAGTGATTATTTGTGCAACCAGTAAAAATATTAACTAGGCCTCAGCCCTAACTTAGGTTATGCTAATAAAAGATCTACAATTAAACTAACAGATCTACAATTAAACTAACGGTCACACCATAATATTACTGAGCATATATAGTAACCATGAAATCAGAAATTTTTGGCCAAGGTAACATTTTTGTACTGAATAGATAAGCTTGGTCTGCACCAAAGGCAAATATATTACCCAAGTATCTGACTAGGCTATAAATTGATATATTGATGGTAAAATCGAGTAATTACAGGTAACCGATACAACGAATGGATAGTAATATAGACATTCCCCAAAGTGGTGTATGAACCGAGAAATAAATTTGTTGACTGAAATCGGTTGAGACACACTCTCTTCATGTAAGATAGCCAAAATCACAAACACATTGTAGGGAAAACGTCCAAATGCCTCTAATTTATCTGAATCAAATTCCAAATTAAGAACACAATTGGAATCACAGGTAAAACTTACTTCGACCAACACCACTGACGATGAAAACCTGTGTATAGGCCTAGCCAATGTACAAGTCAACTTATGCACAAACTATTTGGCCAATAAGTTAACAGTTGATAGTCTAGTAAGTTACAATTTCAAGTTTTCTCATACCATACTATTTATCAATAGACTTATGCAGAGTACCTAAAAGGCCTATTATTACATGAAAATTAGCTACACTCCCATTACATTACTTAGATCCTATCAATATTGAGGAAACAATATGTCCATCATAATTGACTAGTTTTTTCTTTCCTTTTCAAAAATGAACATAGTGAAAATTATACATTATGTGTTTAAGTAGGCATAGTACTTCAAAACCTGTGACACTGGTTTACTGCTCTAACTGAGAGGGTTAATAAGAAAGAAAAAACACCCTTAAACACATCCTTCAATGGTTTGAGAGTAATTAAATTTTTAAGTGGTAGCTAAAAACTAAAGCTAAGGCATTATTTCATAAAATAACAAAACTTACCGCAACGTTTGCAAAATGACCGGAGCTTGCTATCAATCAGCAGTCGGCTCCAATACTAGAAAATTAATTTTTACAATTGATTCTAAACAATGACGTCAAACCTGGTGACGTCATAACTTCAAGAAATTCGCTCCGTTTGTGCCAGTGACTTTAGGACTACATTCGTTCAATTCGTACTGGGACTCGTCCTGAGCCCAGACGCTCGTCAAACACCAATGGAATAATGGAATGAATGAAAGTAATCGACGAATCACAGTGACCGGGGGCGAACAGACTAGAAGGAAAAATCTGTTAGAGAGAACAGCTGATTGCAACAGACTAGCAACAAGCACAGTGAAGAAACCAACAAACTACACATAATTTTAGTAGTACTATATTGAAGTTTTTGTAACTGCATCCATGCACTCAACTGTGGGCAATAAAGAATTTATTTTGTAGCGAACCATCGTATTTTTCAAACTTACAGTCACGATATTCATCATTCAAATTTATGAATGATGAATATCGTGGGGTATAAAATAATACCCTGTTACAGCAGACCTACATTCTCAGCCGACTTCAAATACTTAAATAAATCATTTAGACGTAGCCTCAAATCAAGAAAATAAACTGTAATCTCAAAATTAGCAATCAACAATTTTCTGGGGCCGTTTAAAAACGTTTAGGTGTAAACTTCCAGGCTAGGGCTGCTGCGGGCTGCTAATATACAAAGAACGCGGACATCGGGTGGTGACATGACACAGAACCTATCCATAAAAAAATCATAAATATTATAAATAACTTACTTCATAAAACATACTTTATAAAATCGAATATTATAAATAAATGAATATTATTAATTATTAATTAATTAATTATGATAATAATTATTATGACGGAGGAAATATGTACTTCCTCCGTCTCCGTTTCTACCACAGTAACTTCAACATCTATACGGTAAGTATCATAAACAATATTATGCGCAGTAGACCAGCCAATCAGAAAGCGTTTTGCTGGTCGGTGGTGCGCACCAGAGCGACAGGACATTTACACTAATTATTGCGCCAAGTTCTTTTGCAAGTCGACGCACCAGCAAGTCTCGCTGCAGCTGCAAGCCAAATTAGCACCAAACCACATACAGCTGATATATTATTATAACATGTTTCTTAAGCTTCTAACTCACCTTTTATTTCAAGGTTAAGTATTTATTTGTCAACAAATGAAGACTATGTTTCATTCTAGAAATGAAAAATCTCACGAGATTTGGCGTAGTTTCACGGGATTTGCACGCGAACTTGCTGAACCTTCTTTCAAGTGTTAGGCTACCATGACGTCACATCCTATTCTTACTCTCACCTGCGCAAGATACCTACCGTATAAAGATATTCTAGGTACTGTGGTTTCTACCGTGTAAACTAACTATAATCGCTCAACACATAGAGTAACGTTAAAACCCAATGCACTTGTATGGTTATAACAATAAAACCACACAAATAGCGGGGGCAGCCAACGGGCAGCCGCACCACCACCTCAACCTCGTCCCTTTCTTAACCCTCTTGGCGTACGCGATCCAGCATGTCCGCAGCATGCACTCCTCTTTCGCAAACTGGCCAACAAAACGAAATCAATCCAAAGCGGACAAAACCACTGCTATCTATATTGCAGACCACAAACAGTTTTATTAAGACAATAAATGCCTCGAGAAATAAGCGTGGTTATACAATCTGATTTATTTTTTAACATACAATTAATATTGGGACAAGTACCGTTTTTACCACTACCGATATTTCAGTAACCAAAGGACATAAAACATTGATTCAAATACTCAATTACGCTTTTTCCAGAAGACTTTAGTGGTTCAAACCAGAAATTAATTACTTTTATTTTCCTATGTACGAAATCCCCCAAAAACCCACTTAAGAGTAGTTTATCCCGCATTAACCCCTTCCTATGATCAGATTAGGCTTGAATTACTACTTTTCACGTCAGTGCCGAATTTAATATTTCAGATTGGAGTATTTTTTTCAGAAGTTACTGTGCTTGACACTTACATATATATATATATATATATATATATATATTTATTTATTTTATAAAGTAGAACAAATAACCTTTTCAACGTTTTTATTCATGCAACATGTTTAAACTGTACTGGGCATCAGGAAATCCCGACTCTCAAAACTTAAGCCACAGTCTATTTTTCTTAGACTGTGCTTGAACAGTTGGCCAAACATCCATTTGATAATATCGGAATAACAGCTGTTTTTATTAGACGACACGAAATTGCGACGTTCAAAACTTAAAACACCTGGTTCTAATATACAATGTGTTCTTTTTTTGTGCACATCATTGGGATCTTTTACACCATAAGAGATACAAGGAAGGTTAAAATAAGCAAAGTAATGCATGATAATTGTAAAGTTATATAATGACAAGTAAAATTGCGGCGAGGAATTACAATATTTTATAAAACTTGTTTGCTACGCTCGAGTATAATTCATAAAGATAGTTCGCTACGCTCGTCCTTGATTCATAAATAAAATAAATGGAGAAACTATGATTTTTCCATGAGAGTTGTAGAGCGTCTCTATAATCAATATTAAATACCCAATTGAAAGTCTGAGTTCTCAGTGACTACTAAGCCTATCTCAAGGTTTGCCGAATTTCGTTATAATTTATGTTCTATTAGAGAGCTACGCCATGCAGCCCTTCAAAGGTTGGGTCTAAACAATTTAATACGGTAAAATTTGTTCATACAGGGTGTTTTTTTTTCAAAACGCAACCCAAATCTTTATTTCATCAGTGAAGGATTATTAACCCCCAAGATACCCGTATTTGACGTCACTTTTCTTTAGGGATACATAAAAAGTAAGGCTTACGAAAATAATTCACAGGATATCCAGCACCTCAAAACAAACATAACAAATTTAATGCAAGAAATTCAAAGAGGTAGCTTTGTAACACGTGTTCGGGAATTTGATGGAGAGAGCACAGTTTTATATAAATGCCAATGGCGAATTGTTTGAACGCGTAATGTAAACTAAACGTGATCAAACTTAAATAATAGGTTGTATAAAATGTAAAGATTAACAAAACAATACTCATTTTCATATTATGTGCATTATTCAATCTCAAAAATGGGTTGCGTTTAAAAAAACCACCCTGTATTAACAACTGTTGATTGCAGGGGAAGCTGCATCAGTAGGCCTAATCTAGTAATGATAATTATAGGGAAATTAATGTTCACTATCTTACACTTCTACCACCTTTTCCGAGATAAAAAAATAAACGAATACAGCTGATTTAAATTCATTGTAGTGTAGAGTCTCGCTCAAAACACGATTGAAAGTGTTTTGCATATTTTCGACCATAACATGAAGTGAGTGCTCGGCAAATATCGCAATTCAAACATATTGTTTAGAATATGCAAAGTCCCACTTTCCAGTCTTGTTTTGAATATATTATCATTACTTTGTATCACAACTAAACTGCAAAACCTGACTTCAAAAATGTAAAAGAAAATAAGCCAATTTATGATAGAATGTGTAGTTCGTCCCCTTTTTTTTCTGATAAATGATATATATATATATATATATATATATCTTTAAGTCGATAAAATACGTTAAAATACGTACGTTATATGTACGTTACATAAATACACACACACACACACACACACACACACACACACACACACACACACACACACACATATATATATATACACATATTATCGATAAAATATAACACGTGTACCCTTTTTTCATTTTATCAATTAAATTAATAAATTTGTGATATAATAAATAAATGAATATTATTAATTATAATAATAATAATAATAATAATAAAATAATTAATTAAATAATAAATTAATTAAAAATGTGTAATTTTTTAATTAAATCAAAAAAGGGTACACTTGTTATATTTTAATGAAAATAATCTTTGTAGCCCTAAGTTGTGAATTACATATTATAATATACATATTATAACATATTATACATATTACATATTATAACATATTATATATACATATGTATATACAGTAAGTAAATGCTATAAAAACACAGCTATTTATTTCAGTTCTATTTACATTTCTATTTACATCTGTTAAGGGAATTTACTTCATATTTTAAGTATATAAAAGGTATCAAAGTATTTTACGTGTCAAGCTAAATATGATACAATATTGCCGAGGAACCTTCACAACAGGAGTGCTGTAGCTACTTACTTAAATTACTTCATGTAAACCTTGTTGAAGACCACTTTTACAAAAGCATCTCTTCAGTCCATTCACTTTGATGGTATTTTATGTTTCTTCCATTTTCCCCTCAAAGTTTAAGGAATATTTGTGGGCTTTGCTCTTTCATCGGAGAAAATATCCGAATTTAGAATTATTCAAATAAACGTTTAATAACAATCAAAACAAAAACACAGAATCAACGTAATAACAGGGTCATAGGCATCGTTTTTCCATTGTAGTTATAATCAGAAATCATTCAATATTTAATGAATAGGTACCTATCAAATGATATTTTAAAATGATAATGTCTCAAATTTACATTAAGTGACTAATAGCCGTAGATATTAGTTGAAATTCATCCAAACAATAATTGGATGAATATTATATTTGGGTATAAAATTGTGTATCTTCACTAGATAAGAACATTTTATAGTAAATATGCAATTTTCTTGATATTATGTGTTGCAGTATTGTATATATATTAACTTGACATTTTTAGATCTTCGATTTGGTGTACCAAATTTTCCACATAATATTGTGCCGATAAGTTTTCTTAATTGATTTTTATGTAAACAATGATGAAGACGCTTATTATGTTTTGTGATGTTGTGATATGTTTTGCGATACATTTACTGACATACGCTTCTCCAGTAATTCATTTTTAAGTGATTTTCATCAGCCCGCGCCGACATTAATTTTAATATTATGCGTTTATTGCGGGGAAGAATAAGTGTTACATTTAAAATAATATTTAATGGACAACTATTAATATTGCCAAGCTAAATTTTCATGTTATAATCCCAAATATCCCCGTTGCAGCAGACCTGCATACTCAGCGAATTTCAAATGCAAAACATCATATTTCAATCCAACACAGCGAGATTTGACATGTTTTGGTAAGCCTCATAAGAATAACATGGGGAATGAGTATGCAGGTTTGCCGCTACAGGTATATAAGAACTGGGTAGTTTTAATTCAATATTTAGTAGATCTGAACTAGAAGAAGCCATTTACCAAGTTTTATCGAGATATGTTGAGTAATAAGCAAGATATAGAATTTTACTTATTTCCCATAAGGTTAACATTGGGACAACGTACTGTGTTTACCTCTTTCAATATATCGGTAACCAATGGACATAGAGCAGTGATTCAAGATACTAAATTGTTAATTTTTTGAGCTGAATCCAATTTTGCCAACAAAAATTTGGTAAATTTTATTTTTCTATGTGAAAAACTCAAAAACCCCATTTTTGGGGGTGTTTTCCCCCTTTACCACCCCTTCCGGTGGTCCGATCGGCCTGGTTCACGAACTCGTCCGAGTGATTACCACTTTACACGTCTGTACCAATTTTCATTAAGATTGGACCATTTTTACGGCCGCTATCGTGCTAACAGACACACACACACACACACACACACACACACACACACACACACACACACACACACACACACACATATATATATATATATATATATATATAAATTTGAACGAATGGTGTTTTTTGCTTCTGGTGGCCCCAAAACGAAAAGTTATCATGGTCTCGGGCTTGGGTCTTACCATGAGACCTACGGTAATAGCTTCGTACCTATAGGGGAAATTCGCTAAAACAGCTAATCTGGATGAAAAAACACGTAGCCATTATAATTGCTTGCTTAAAATTAAAATGACATTAAAGTGGCTTTGCTTTGAGGGTAAAGTTACATATTTTCTCTTAAATTTATGTTTAATAAAAGTGCTCAGAAGGTATGTTCCCCAATAACGTCGAGAACGCAAAGATATATTAGGAATCAGATAAATAAACTAAATTGCTGCTTATCCTGGTTGTGATTCATCAAAATGTCAGCCTCAGGATAAATAGATTGCTGCGAAAGTAAAAGTCTGTTCTGCGTTACAAAATTGTTCCAAAGGGGTTGAAGTCTTCAAATCTTGTAAAATATATCGTTGGTTTTTGCATTGATAGAGCTACGATTCTCTGTAAAGGTTAAACAATTTATGTTTATATTTTAAACAAAGTTGAATACATTTATGGCAGTTAAGATCAGATTTGAAAAAATCCAATTACGCATTATAACAATATTGAAAAAATGTACTTCTTACTACACTTTCAATTGTAATCAATTAGTTTAATTCAAGCATTTCAGTCGTTCCTGTAATAGTATATTTCAGCAATAATTTTTTCAAGAGCTTAGCGAATATTTTTGCTTTGGACCCCTTACCCAAAAGAAACAAGTATTTGTGAAAAGTTATAAAACTCCTCAATCAAAATAATTAACTGTTATTGTTATTGTTGTAAAAAAATTAATGATTTCTTAAACAAAAGAATTAATACTATAAAGTATTTAAATTGATGACAGGATCAAATAAAACTACTCCCAACCCACTTTAATTTTTTTATTGGCTTAACGGCTTGGACGGTAAAAACAAAAATGTACAAAAAGAAGGGAAACATACGTCAGAAATTGTAGAGTATACTAACCGTTTTTGAAGAACTCTTAAGAAATTTTTTATCGGGCACTATGGATTAACTTTAAGTGTAAATAATAACTAATTCTTAAATTTTCTAAAGCACCCGTTAAATAACAGAAAGGGGCGTGCTATAAACATACAGTAGACATTTGCTCCATTTGCATTCTTCGAATAAAGCTTACATTCAACCGTCCAGAAAACGTAGTCGGCAGATACACCAGTCGTTTCCGGAGGACGACTGTTGGCAACATTGTTTACCTTTAACTTTACCCCGTCCCGGAAGCAACGTAGCCGCGGTATTGCGAGCTCCTCGTGATTTGTTTAGTCTGCGGTTTACCGCTTCACCGTGGTTCTCTGAATGACCTCTCTCCGTACTGTTTTTTTTCTGGCAGATACATTATTATGATTTTATTATTTAATTTATTGTGTATGTATCGATTGAATATTAAGCTGAATAGCTAACTCATTACTGAGCTTAAATTTAGCATAGTCGTTAGATAAGCTACTATACGACGACCCTTGGATTTGCAAAGTTTCCATGTTTTCATTTTGTAATATTCCTAATACAAACAAACCGATTGGGAAAGGAACAACTGTCCGTACTCGACTCATCGAAAAGAGAAAAGTCTATTCCACAACAAGAGAGGAAAGTGGTACTTTGCTCTCGACCTTATAAAGTGCCCAATAAATATCGTACTTCAAACATATGGTCTGAATTTTGTCAAATATTAGCATTTTACTTAACGTGAATTGAGCTCAACTACTCGTTTAAGGAGGCAACATGGCCGATTTCATTGGTCGTGAATTATTTTAAAATAGCCGGGAAGGGTCAGAAAAAAGTCGGAAGTTTCATATGTAAAATATGGTGGACGTTTTACAGCGGTTGGCAAATTTTTAGGTCTCATTCACAGCAATAACAGGTCTTGGTCAGGCTGTGTCGTGACCTGCTATCATCGGTTGTATTGCGGCCATAAGATAAAATCATATTATGATATACAAGATAATTGCTTATCACATCAAAGATGTTCAAAAATATAATATAGGTCTTGTGTTTCGTGCCGTGGGAGGGGGGGGGTGCCAAACCCCGATTTTTCCCCGGGCAACAGAAAGTGTAGATCCGTCACTGTATAAGAGATTTATGTCATCTGAAGTAATTAAATGATCAATTTACAGATAAAATTTGAACCTGCTGAGGATTTATTTCGAACTAGAGATCGCCTACTAATCGAAATTCAGCCAGAAAATATTTGAGTTCGGTTTCAACTCATCGCTTTAATTAAAATAGGACGGAATTTTTTGCATTTTGTTTTTTTTCTTAACCAACCCGACAACTCATAAAGCCCATGCCAATTTTCTTACAATTTCAAAATAATTGTTCTCCAATCCTCAAACATCATAGTGAATTATATTGCGATTGTGCAAATCCACAGGAAAGTTATTTCTAAAGGCTTGCTTAGATTTTTCCGATTTTGCCACATTGACAGTAAAAGAAGGATTAAAAAAATTATATTTGCCTATTAATATATAGATTGACTTAGATCAAAGAATTAGTTTCAGTTGTTTTGGTAGGCTGAAGTGAAAACAGGTTAATACAAAACAAAAGAAATGTAATCATTCCACGCACAAAAACAAACGGTATTGCTGGTAGACAGGGGGTTTACTCGTAACTAATGTATTCGGTTGATTGAAAATTACCAGTTATTACTGCAACTATGATAATGGAAGGAAAAGTAACAATCATTGATGCTATCCACATAATTTAATATCAGAGTACTTTCCAGGTTATCAGCCTATTCGGCAGACGCCCATTTACTTATTCAAATATAGCTGCAATAAAACATTATTTTTATAATGAATAGTTATTTCAGGAAAGTATGTTATTAGGTTTTAATTAGTGTGATTTTTTAAGGTATCTAAGTATATGTTTGAAGATATTTGGCGATAGTAAGGTTATGTACTACAGTTCACCTTTTTTCATTAACTAATTGGTTGAAAATGCAGTTCCAACACAGTTACTGGTAGCTCATAAACAACATAGGTAAACAAAATCATACATCAAAGCTCCCCTGGCACTTTACGGTGGTTTTATATAAACTTTAGATTTACGGCACTGCATATTTGTTTTTACTATGGCTCAATAGTACCAGTCGTAACTGATGTAAATTAGTTCACCATCAAGCACATTGAATGCGTATCTAGCAAACACCGATTAAAAAATTGTAATGATTTATTGATGCTTAATTTTCATTACCGCAAAAAATATTAAATCGGAATATTTCAATACTTTTTCTCCTCAGATTTATGAGTTCCTATGTTTTATTAAAATGTATAGTTTTAAACTACATAATTTTTGCTCATAGGAAAACATTCAATTTATCTTTTATAAAAAAAACATGTGAATGACATGTATGTAAATGCACTTACAATCAATCAGTAATCTTTGTTTATTTTTATTTTATTTATTAATGTAAAATCCATTGTTACAAACATGGCTAAATATTAAGTTTTTGGCAGATGGTTCGATATTACACACAGTGCTACTTACCTAAAGACTTACCAGTATAGTGAACAAACAAACAACTGGCAGGAGATGCTAATTAATAGCTCACTATTCCATAGAAAATTCGCTAATAAAGGGTTATTGACATTATAACCTGGTGTACCTTGCTCGGTATTAAGCCTTGCTCGGTATTAAGCCTTGCTCGGTATTATTTAATATTTAGCAATTCATACAATTGCTATGAAATATTTCAGTGTCCTAAAATTGATAAGTAAAAACCTTTGTATTAATCCATGCAATATTTGCCCCACAAGCTGAATTTGTTATAAATGGCTGTTGTTTACACACAGCTATTATGATTACTTTATTTGTTCACTGTTTCCTTGTTCATTTCGTTGCTTTCATGGCAACTCATATGACCAATGTTAAAATTTTTCAACTTTGAAATTCATTTTACCATGTTAAAAGATTTTCTCTGGCCAAGTAATCTGCATAGAACACGTTTTTGAGTAATAAGTCACATGTCTCCGGACTTTTAAGGAAATCCTCGGAACGGTTTTTGAGATAATTGTGCAAGCAAGCACGCACGCAGGATAACATTGCTCGTATGAGAGTACAGTGCCTGGTGGACCGAGCCTTGCTCGGCATTATTTAATGTTTACCAGTTCATCCAATTACGATAAAACATTTCAGTGTCATAAAATTGATAGGTAAAAAGCTGGTATTACTCCATGCAATCTCTGCCCCACAAGCTGTATTCGTCCTAGATGGCTGTTGTTGGCAAACAGCCGTTATGATTACTTTATACGTTTAAACTTTCATTCCATATTTCGTTGCTATTATTACATTGGCAACTCATAAGGCCAATGTTAAAATTTTTCGAGTTACAATTTCTTTTAATACGTTATTAGATTTTTTCTGGCCAAGTAATCTGTATAGGACACGTTTTTAGACATAAATTATTTACTTTTAGACTTAGAAAGAAAACCG
Organism: Flexamia atlantica; assembly: GCA_035578135.1. Lineage (NCBI taxonomy): Eukaryota > Metazoa > Arthropoda > Insecta > Hemiptera > Cicadellidae > Flexamia > Flexamia atlantica. The sequence goes on along the minus strand of JAQJVK010000015.1, from coordinate 22,439,416 downwards.
CGGAGCCGTGTGTTAGATGATTGTGTAAGCAAGCACGCACCCACGCAAGATAACATTGCTCATATGAGAGTATGCATATGAAGGATAGTATTAATACTGGTAAATACCAGCAGATTAATTTTACAGGAACAATAATTATAAATTAATGACAGTTGGTTTTAGAAGCGACGAGGGCCAACGCAACCCGGAACTACCCATCAAGGTAAATGCGTGATGGAGGTATCTCCAACAACAATACTCCAGACCGCAGTCCAGCGCAGAAGGTCAATATGTCGACCACAAGAGCTCGTAACTCCGACCGTTAACCCCGAAATTCCCACTGGGTTGCACCTGATCCCGAGTAAGGTTTTCCTTCAGTCAAAGAATACGAATATATTTTGGCAAAATCCAGAATCAGAATCAGAATATTTTATTTCCACCACATATTCAGTAAATGACAAAAAATGAGAAACAGTGGAAATTAGGCATCGCATGGGCCTAAAGGCTTGTGCGCGATACCGAAGCCCAGTTTAGCTATTACTCTGCATTTATTATTAACGTGTGATGCACCGTTTTCCTTCAGTAAAAGAATGCGAATATATATGCAAACCCAGGTAAGCTATTCCTCTGCATTTATTATTAACGTGTATTGCACCGGTTTCCTTCCGTAAAAGAATGCGATTATATTTACAAAACCCAGGTGAACTATTACTCTGGATACATTATTTACGTGTGCTGCACCGTTTTCCTTCAGTAAAACAATTCGAATGTATTTGCAAAACCCAGGTAAGCTATTACTCTGCATACATTATTAACGTGTGTTGCACCATTTCACATCATGTCTTTGAACCCTACCCTAAAATGTCAGAAGCTTCTTCACGAAACCACAACCAAATAAATAATTCACGCCAAACATCCAGTCTACGAAGACTTGTTTTTGTTTTTGGATTTTTTCATATGAAACTTTCAGTTAATAGATCTCGACAAAAAACGTAATAGAACAGAAACATTGAAGTAACTGGCTAAAAATAGAGCTGTGTATCTATATGACTGGTTAAATAAACAGTCAATGTATTTACAAGTACCACCATTATTAAAAAATAATGCTATTTAATTATTTTAGATAAATTTTCATAAAAAATAACTACAAGAAATTAGAATTTAATTAAGTCTTGGTACTTGCACATGTGTTTTATAATCAAACCATGTTGTAAAACGATACACGAAACAATTCTCAATACAGGTCATGATTAGGTTTTACAGAAAAAATCCATCCAAACCTAGTATTTACATTCTAGTAGAAACGTATCTCAGAAATATACGTGATTCAACAGTATCATTTCTTGACTCCAATCTTCCGGGCCAAACACAGAACAAGGCGTGTTTTATTCTGTCAACCCGGCTTTGGAGCTTTGCAACAGAACAGAATTGCGGTCATCTGAGAGCCACACCCGCTCGGGCTGCCGCCATCCACACCTACGGGCTTTGTTGACAATTTATACTTACATTTTATCTAAATAAACCCTAAAGCAAGATCCTTTATCAAGGCTTCTATTTATTAAATTAATCGAACTATTGAAAATAGCATCGGATTATTTGTTTTAAGTTCTCCTAGTGTTGTAACCAAACGATATTTATTTGTTCGTTTGATATTGAATGACTGTAATATAAAAGTTATCATGTAACAATGGACATGTATGGCCAAAATACTTCAGACCTAAAAAATCGCAATAGGCAGCGGACAACCCTCTATCCCTGGTAGCTCCTAAATGAAATGCACGTTCATAAATCTATCTAACAAGTGCCATGATCTTCCTTGCGTCAGTTTTATAGGTGAGCACAGCACTGAATTTACAAGTAAACTATTAGTTGAAATTTTACCACTCATTATCAACGTTTGCTTAGCTGTTAGAGTGACTGACATATTTTTAACTCTCTTTATTAATATTTTTGAAAATGTTAGAATTAAAATCATTTTTTAATTCTTATTAAAAGTAAATATTTTGGAAGAATGTAAAGAAGAAATGTTAAATTCTGTCATTATAACAACGGTTCGAATGCCATCAAACAGGCTGATTTTAATGATGAAAACGACTTTGTCAGTCGAGCACAGATATGCAGTGACTGCTTTATGTTTTAATAAACTTAGTCATAATCGTAAGCAATCACAATTTTGAAATTTGTGTCAATTAGGTACGTGTTTTTAATATATAGGTTGTATATGTAGGGTGTCCAGAAGCGACTGCCCTATACTTTTTAGTTTATTTAACAGGTCAAAGCAAAGAAAATTATCTTTACGGAAATGGTCTATCTCCGCCCCGAATTCCGCCTGTCAGACTGTATGTAGTACTTTTCACATAATTCAATGAATGAATTAATAAATGAAAACGTCTTTATTCACCCAGTGTTATTCAAAATACGGGTCTTTGTTTTTTAGTACATCTGGTGTCATGACTATACTAATATTTTAAACATTATTATAAAAAAAACATGTTTGACTAGCGCTAACTACATAAATCATTAAAATTCTTTTTCAAAATAGCGCAGAGGACTATTTTATGTGAGATCGAAGGGCATTGTAAATTTTGGGGCAAAATAGATGTATCTGACCTACTATAACACACTAAACCAAGTACCTTGGACTTTGGGGGGAGGTTAAGCAATCAGATGTCTTTTCCCATCTTCATAGTTCAAACTTCCTCTCATTCATGACCTCCGAAGCGACTTTTTTAAACAGTCGTGCTCGATCTTTACTTTCTAAACTACAAACATAGTTATCGATATGAAAGCTAGAAGCAGGTTGTTCAACAAATTCTGTTGACCAATTTAGTTCGCCCAACTTACATCCAGTAAAAGTTTCTTCCAAGATTAGCTTGATTGAAGTTTCTAAGAAACATGGACTCGAACATAAACTCAACACAACTCGGGAGTGTCCTTAAGCCCTTAACTCGTCATTCTTAAACAAAAACGTCATGAAAACCCTAAAAAATTTCTATCTCGTTCATTCAAGCTAATTTGTGAGAATGCTTTTCGTATATCTCCTATCACACCCACTTCCTTCGGTCGAAAACGAGCCTGTACTAAACGAATTTTCTCAATTAGGTTTGGGCCTTTCACTAGACATGATTAAGTAAGGGAATTTTGTACTCATGAGTACTTGCATCGAAAACTGGTCGAATGGTAGTCGTGATTTCAGGCTTTACAACGTGTTGATGAGGTAGATTGTGATCAGGTTTATCCATTTCTGGATTGGGTACTTCTTCTATTATGTTTTCTTCTAACCAACTATCAAGGACAGCATGATCCGTGTAAACGGCTCCTCAGCCTTTAATTTCTTCAATGTTGAAGTTAATCTTTTACTTGCTATTTCATAGTTATCTGATAGTGGAGGATGGCTGTCACTCCATGAAAGACAAAACTTCATATCGTCCTTCACTTGTTACATTTTCGGTCTCTGAAAAATGTTTTTGAAATTTAACTCCTAAATCGTGTTTTGAACACTTTTTTTGAATCTTATAACCCTAAGGAATCTAAATCCTACTATTCACTGATATTAGTGTTGCACGGTTTCTTGGCTTCTGGGCTTATATCCTACCGTAGATGATGTTTTATACAATATAATGTAGGACCGTTGTGAACACGTATCAATTAAAGCTCTTGCTGCATGAACACCCTTAGGCCGTACATTGACCCTAAAAGTTTTTACTAGAACATTACAAGAGTTAAAATTAGCTAGAGATTAAATACCCTTTACTTTTATCTTGGCTTTAAGTACAATTGGAGCTACCTTTATTACTTTCAGCAGGAAGGGATAAATTGCACAAAATCACAAAGTGAGATTTCATCCACAAATTACACCTAGGTCTGTTCTAGGACATGTTTTACTAGCTTACATGTCCTACCTTTAAACAAAAAAAGCTCTCCTACTATTGACTACAGATCTTCATTCGTCTAAGGACATTAACTGAGCTTTAATACAGTCTTGAGCTTTCTGCGGTAAAGAACAAAAGTAACCAATGCATAACAGTAAAGTATTTTTGATAATGTTTACATTTCCTGTTTTCTATTATGCATGCAGCCACAAACAATAAAAAAATTACTGAATGAAAAAAACATAGCAAATGTTGTAGTTAAACATTACATTCTATTTTGAAAATCTTTCAGCTTATGTGATCATAAACGTTACAGGTAAAGTTTCTTATAATCTAAAAACTAGAACAAAAAGCTTTGACTCACACATTACGTGCTCTTCAGTTAACAGTAGAGTTGACACTGAACGTATATGTGGCACAGATCCAACCAGATTTACATCTTTGAGCTGTACGGCGATCGTCAAGATTGAGAACACCATCGCTGCCGTCTTCGTCAAACGATTCCTATTGAAATAGTATATTCCGCAAACAGTGAACTCGATCTTGCTGTCAAAATACAGACGGGAAAATTGAGCAATCTTATTCCACAGAGGAAAGGGCGAGTTTTCATTCAGACTACGATGTGCAATCTGTGGCGTCTATCTTATTGGCTTCCATAGCACGAAAGTGCCAAGCGACTGTTTGACCTACGTGGTTTGTTATCAAGCCATAAAATGTCCAAACTAAATGTAAATCCAATGAAGATTTTCCCTCAGTAAGAGCTGCCAAAACATCATGTGATACCGTGACGAACAAACAAGAGTTAGACGCCATGAACAGCATATTTTAGACGCAGAAGTGGGAGTTGACAGTGACGATGACGTGGAGGGTGGAGTGGACGCGGAACACCGAGTCCAGGCGAGTCTATGATGATATTTTTTACAGTTTTTAATGTATTCTCACGGCTTATTAATAAAAATTATTTGCGATGATTATATAACAACACAGGTCTATCGATTTGCTTTCACATGTCAATCCCCAAAAAATAACACTTATTTCTTTCGCAGCCTAATTGAGTACTTTATATGCTACCTACCAATCTACCATACATATTTCCAAATGATGATTTGACATATTAGTAGGATGTTATGTTCTTCGCGTAATTATCATTACATTGTAAAAATGCTTGTGTCACTCTATCATCGTCTTGTCAGTATGCAAATTGTATTATTTTTAAAGTAATAATGTTTATGATTGCTAAACATTGAATGAAAACATTTTATTATGTTAATATTTATAATACAACTGACGTTGCTGATACATATAACCTTTCTGCTATTGACCTACATTAAATTTACTCTTTTACAAGGATACATCATTTTCACACTTTCCATTGTAGCAATAACTGATCAATCAACGTATTGTTTACAAAACTGTGAGTTTCGTTATTACCACTCTCATTGTACTCTCACAATTTATTATTTACTAATTTACCATTCCTGGAATTTTGAATTGTGCCCATCACAGGAAAGATGCCACCCCAAACAGGAGAGTCGCAGCCCCACACAGGATAGAAGCATCCCCACACAGGAGAGACGCATCCCCATACAGGAGAGACGCAGCCCCACACAGGAAAAACGCAGTCCCACACAGGAGACACGCAGCTCCACACAGGAGAGTCGCAGCCCCACACAAGAGAGAAGCAACCCCACACAGGAAATACGCAGACACCATACAGGAGAGACAGCCCCACACAGGAGAGACGCAGCCCCACACAAGAGAGACGCAACCCCACACAGGAAATACGCAGCCACCATACAGGAGAGACAGCCCCACACAGGAGAGACGCAGCCACCACACAGGAGAGACGAAGTCCCACACAGGAGAGACGCAGCCCCACACAGGAATTACGCAGCTCCACACAGGAGAGACGCAGCCCCACACAGGAGAGACGCAGCTCTACACAGGAGAGACGTAACCCCACACAGGAGAGACGCAGCCCCACACAGGAGAGACGTAACCCCACACAGGAGAGACGCAGCCCCACACAGGAATTACGCAGCAGGTAATTCCCCACGCAGGACGCAGGAATTACGCAGCTCCCACTCAGGAGAGAAGCAGCCCTACACAGTAGAGACGCAAACCCACACAGGAGAGACGCAGCCCCACACAGGAATTACGCAGCTCCGACTCAGGAGAGAAGCAGCCCCACACAGTAGAGACGCAACCCCACACAGGAGAGACGCAGCCCCACACAGGAAAAACGCAGTCCCACACAGGAGACACGCAGCTCCACACAGGAGAGTCGCAGCCCCACACAAGAGAGAAGCAACCCCACACAGGAAATACGCAGACACCATACAGGAGAGACAGCCCCACACAGGAGAGACGCAGCCCCACACAGGAGAGACGCAGCGCTACACAGGAGAGATGCAACCCCACACAGGAGAGACGCAACCCCACACAGGAGAGACGCAGCCCCACACAGGAGAGACGCAGCCCCACACAGGAGAGACGCAGCCCCACACAGGAGAGACGCAGCCCCACACAGGAGAGACGCAGCCCCACACAGGAGAGACGCAGCCCCACACAGGAATTACGCAGCCCCACACAGGAGAGACGCAGCCCCACACAGGAGAGACGCAGCTCTACACAGGAGAGACGTAACCCCACACAGGAGAGACGCAGCCCCACACAGGAGAGACGTAACCCCACACTGGAGAGACGCAGCCCCACACAGGAATTACGCAGCAGGTAATTCCCCACGCAGGACGCAGGAATTACGCAGCTCCCACTCAGGAGAGAAGCAGCCCTACACAGTAGAGACGCAAACCCACACAGGAGAGACGCAGCCCCACACAGGAATTACGCAGCTCCGACTCAGGAGAGAAGCAGCCCCACACAGTAGAGACGCAACCCCACACAGGAGGTACGCAGCCCCACACAGGAGAGTCGCAGCCCAACACAGGAGAGACGAAGCACCACACAGGAGAGACGCAACCCCACACAGGAGAGACGCAGCCCCACACAGGAGGGACGCAGTCCCACACAGGAATTACGCAGCTCCCATAGAGGAGAGTCGCAGCCCAACACAGGAGAGACGAAGCACCACACAGGAGAGACGCAACCCCACACAGGAGAGACGCAGCCCCACACAGGAGAGACGCAGCCCCACACAGGAGAGACGCAGCCCTACACAGGAGAGACGCAGCCCCACACAGGAGAGACGCAGCCCCACACAGGAGAGACGCAGCCCCACACAGGAGAGACGCAGCCCCACACAGGAGAGACGCAGCCCCACACAGGAAATACGCAGCTCCCATACAGGAGAGACGCAGCCCCACACAGGAGAGACGCAGTCCCACACAGGAATTACGCAGCTCCCACACAGGAGAGACAGCCCCACACAAGAGAGACGAAGCCCCACTCAGGAGAGACGCAGCCCCACACAGGAGAGACGCAGCCCCACACAGGAAATACGCAGCCCCACACAGGAAATACGCAGCTCCCATACAGGAGAGACAGCCCCACACAGGAGAGAAGCATTCCCACACAGGAGAGACGCAGCCCCACACAGGAAATACGCAGCTCCCATACAGGAGAGACAGCCCCACACAGGAGAGACGCAGCCCCACACAGGAGAGACACAGCTCTACACAGGAGAGACGTAACCCCACACTGGAGAGACGCAGCCCCACACAGGAATTACGCAGCTCCCACTCAGGAGAGACGCAGCTCCCACACAGGAGAGACAGCCCCACACAGGAGAGACGCAGCCCCACACAGGAGAGACGCAGCCCCACACAGGAGAGACAGCCCCACACAGGAGAGATAGCCCCACACAGGAGAGACAGCCCCACACAGGAGAGATAGCCCCACACAGGAGAGACGCAGCCCCACAAAGGAGAGACGCAGCCCCACTCAGGAGAGACGCAGCCCCACACAGGAGAAACGCAGCCCCACACAGGAGAGACGCAGCCCCACACAGGAAATACGCAGCTCCCATACAGGAGAGACAGCCCCACACAGGAGAGACGCAGCCCCACACAGGAGAGACGCAGCCCCACACAGGAGAGACGCAGCCCCACACAGGAGAGACGCAGCTCTACCCAGGAGAGACGTAACCCCACACAGGAGAGACGCAGCCCCACACAGGAGAGACAGCCCCACACAGGAGAGACAGCCCCACACAGGAGAGACAGCCGCACACAGGAGAGACGCAGCTCCCACTCAGGAGAGACGCAGCCCCACACAGGAGAGACAGCCCCACACAGGAGAGACAGCCCTACACAGGAGAGACAGCCGCACACAGGAGAGACGCAGCTCCCACTCAGGAGAGACGCAGCCCCACACAGGAGAGACGCAGCTCCCACTCAGGAGAGACGCAGCCCCACACAGGAGAGACGCATCCCCACACAGGAGAGACGCAGCCCCACACAGGAGAGACGAAGCCCCACACAGGAGAGACGCAGCCCCACATATACGGAGTGGAATCGCCGGTAGTCCCGGGAGAGGCGGTGCCAATCTTTCTGCGACTCCAATCTGACTGCTGAGTAAGCTCCTTTCCTGACACGTTCGGCGAAAATATTGGGAAGTAAGGTGAGGTTATAGGCTTCAATAAATTGCCATGGCCTGGTTTAATCATTTATTGCACATACAAGAAATTTCAAAACATACTTCAGTGCATCACACCTTTATATGAACGAGAAGTAGTGCAAAGTCTTTAGTATAATCATACGTTTCTATGCAGTCATTTTAAAGATCTGCTAAAGTTAAGTTCCATGTCAATGTCGAAAATCGTTCGAAATTATAAAATATAGCTTATGCCAAACTTTAGCGTAATAGCTTTTGAGTCACCATCCTGAGCTAAATAAATAACTGTAAAAACAATTTTTGAAAAATTTGGTTACCTATCTTAGGAATTTGTTTGTTTATGGGTATTTTATGAGTAGTTGTGTAAATGTACATATTTTAATAGAACAAATAAAAAATCGTGCAAGATGTTTCAGCGAAACATTACAGATTATATTTTGAAAATCTTTCGGCTTATATGCTCATAAACAATACAGATAAAGTCTCTTATATTCCAAAACCTGAAACAAAAAGCTTTGACGCATACATTACGTGCTCTTCAGTTGACAGTAGAGTTGACACTGGATGTAACTTTATGTTGTACAGATCCAACCAGGTTTACATCTTTCAGCTGTATGGCAATTGTCAATATTGAAAACACCATCGCTGCCGTCTTCGTCAGAAGATTCATATCGAAAGAGAATATTCCACCAACAGTGAACTCAACCTTGTTGTCAAGATTCAGACGGGAAAATTGCCCAATCTTCTCCCACAAAGGAAACGGTGAGTTTTCATTCAGAATGCGATGTCCAATCAGTGGAGTCTTATTGGCTTCCATAGCACAAAAGTGGCAAGCGACTGTTTGACCCACAACGAATGATATCAAGCCAAAAAATGTCCAAACCAAAAACAGACCCAATGACGATTTTCCCTCTGTAAGAGCTGTCAGAACGTTATATGATGTCAGGACGAACACCCAAAAGTTAGACGCCATTAAGAGTAGATTGTAGACGCAGAAGTGGGAGTTGACGTCGGCGACGATGACGTGGAGGGTGGAGTGGACGCGGAACACCGAGTCCAGGCGAGTCTCCACGATCTGCAGCAGCGTCTGGTCGGCTGAGGCGGCTACCCGGGCCAGCTGGGTGTTCAAGGCCGAGAATCTCCTGTGGATCAGCTCTGCGATCATCATGTGCTGATACCAAGCCACGTTGCAGAGGTTTTGTGAGATTATTACGACGACATCGGGCACCGTTGCAGTTGAGGTGAGCCAACACAAAATATACAAGACGTGAGAGACGAGTAGGACGATCGTCGTCTTGCCCAGGCCATCAGGCTCGATGGTAGCTCCCATTTCCTCCAGCTGAACATCGACGGACTCCAAGTCGCCTAGGATATTGTGAAACACATCCGGTTTGATAATCATTACGAGAAGAAGTTGCAGTTCTCCTAGGGCTGCCAACTCTTGGTCAAAGATATAAACGATGTTATTTTCATCGGATTCGTACATAACGTGTACAATAAGATAACATGCCATTGCCATAGGTATGATACCGTACACTGACCATCCTCTTGGAGGGTTAAGCCCACAGATTCGGAAAAAGAAACTTGCTGGTCCTACAGTCATTGTATTTGACTAAGTGCAGAAAGTTTGAGTCTAAGAGAATACCTGATGGTTTATAATGTATTTTTACAGCTTAGAACAACATTAGTTGATTAAGTTATCGATTTCTATTCATATGCCACTTCTAAAATTATAACACTTATTTATTTCGCAGCATATTTGAATGCTTCATGTGCTACGTCTATCCATTTAGAGGTGTTAAAAGCGTAGGCAATTTGTTCTACCTATTGATTTTTTTAAAGACTGACATATAAAGTAAGTTGTTGGGTACTCTGGACAATTATCATCAAGTATTATCAAGTTCTATCTTTGCTAGTGACACTCTGTCGTTCCCTATAGTTGTCTACTTTCGCACACAGCATTATTAATAAGATAATTTTGTTGAATGATAAACACAAAAAATTGTACTATCACTAGTATTTATATTAAAATTAACTTTGTTAATACATAATAACCTTCTCATATTCATAATATAATAACTTTATTAAAAAAGAATAACAACTTCCCTTTAAAACTTTAAAATCACTTTATGTAGATTACAAAATTCAAACTCAGTACACGTATGCTGACTATAGTAGGACCGTTTTTTTGCGGGGGATGAAGTTTCTATAGTGTACCATTTCAAAATGGCAGCTATTTTTAATTTTCAAACGTTAATATCTCAAAAACCATAAACGCTTCTAACAATTGCAAACAAGTAGAAACGTTGCAAACCCGAATGAACGTTTTAAAAAGTTTTGGTTTTATTAAGTTTGTTGCAAAAAAAATAGAGATAATGCAAATTTAATAAATTTAAAACATGAAAAAATACAACAATTGGCCCCCAATTTGCTGCTAGCTGTTAAAAATGGACGGGTAAAAATGGGCAAAATGATGAAATATTAAAGGAATAAATAATCAGCCCTGAAAAATTGCAATAGACAGCAGCCGACCGACACCGGAAGTTGCCTAAATAAATGCACAATTATAAATCTATCTAACTAGTGCCTTGAGCTTCCTTGCGTGTTTTTTTATGTGTGCACAACACTTTAAGTTATAAGAAAGTTATTAGAAAGAATTCTACTTCTTAAATTTCAAAATTGGCTTAGCTAATAACGTGTTTGACAAAATTTTTAGTTCCTTTGTTAATATATTTTAAAAATTTCCGCCTTAAAAGATGTTTTACTGATATTAGAAATGAATAACTTTTGAAGAATGTAAAGGTGAGATGTTTATTAATTCGGTTATTATAACAACAATTTGAATGCCATAAAAAGGCTGATTTTAATGATGAAACAACTTTGTTAGTCGAACACAATAATAGATATGCACTTATCGCTATATGTTTTAATAATCATAATCTACTAAGGATATTGAGAAATCACATAGTTTGAAATTTGCATCAATCAGGCACGTTTGTAACACAGGTGTGACCATCCGATACTTTTCCAGTTCGTTCAGTAGGTCAAAGCAAACAAAATTGTCATCATGGATGTGGTCTATCGCGATCCGAATCCCGTCTTTTGGGCTGTATGCACTATTTTTCACTTAATTCATTACAACCTTATATAAGCTTTAGGTACGGAATTCAAACTTAATACATTTATGATGAATAAATGGGCGGTTTTTGTGCGATGTGTCAAATCGTACGTTAATACAGTACTCCTCGGATTATCCGGACCCCACACTATCCGGATCCCGAATTATCCGGACCGGTCCATCCGAGGAATTCAAAAATTAAAATCACGGTAAAAATATGATTTTAGCGAGTTTACGGGGGAAATGCGCCATCTAAAAGTAAGATGCAAACATAATAGATTACTGTATGCATTTGGAATCACAATAATTGAAAGAATCAGTTGCCTAAACAGTACATTACGGCATTTTCGTGAACATAGTTTTCTGGATTGCTACTTGGGGCGCTGTCAGTAATCAACAAAGGCGTAGAACCACGGCAATTTTGCGAGTTAGTTTATTGCTGGCATTTGATGCGTTACATTATTGCGTTCGTCATTATTACTCTAAGTTTGATTCACTTTGAGTTATGGTTATTTAATCTTAATAAATTAAATAATTTAATTTGGCGTTTTATTCCAAACCTAAATTGTAAGTACGGTAAAAGTTAATATTGTATTCGTAATGTTAATAATGAATTTTAGGTCGTAAATTTGTTTAAAAATTAAACCCCCATAAAATTTGAAAGATTAATATGTTTCACAGTCTTGATACTCCGTTTTCAGCATCAGTCTCGTAGAGGCTAGGGTACGCAATCTCTATTTAGGCGATATTCGGGTTTATTTTCATCCGGATCGGTGTTCCGCCACATTAATCCGGATAATCCGAGGTCTACTGTATGTCAAAAACTGTAAACGCAACTAACAATTGTAAACAAGCTAAAACGTTACAAAATGAAATGAACGATATGGTTTGCTACACAAAAAACAGAGTAAATCAAAATTTTATGGAGGTAAAACATAAAATAGCCCCGTTGCAGCAGACCTGTATACTCAGCGAATTTCAAACGTAAAAGAGGTTTCAAAAGTACAATAGTTACAGTTCACGCATTATATCTCCGGCTATGACCACTGCGCTCCTAACCGTGTCATATGATATTTTTAACATATGATGTTGGTAGACACAGCATTTGACAGGTAGCGGTGTTTTAGAAAATGTTTTCAGAAAAGTACCTCCTCTCCCCCCGCACCTTACAATCAGCTGACTCAGTCATAGCCGGAGATATAATGCGCGAACTGTAATCTAACATTGCGAGATATGACATTTTTTTGGGCAAGCTTCATAAGAATAACATGGGAGTTTGTATGCAGGTTTGCTGCAAGGAATATTTAAAACTGGTTGGTTTTAATTCAATTTTTAGTAGATATAAACTAGGTGAAGCCATTTGCCACGTTTTATCATGGTATATTAGGAAATAAGGAATATACAGAACTATTTATTTCTCTTAAAAGGATAAAATGGGGAACGAGTACCAGTATGCAGGTTTGCTGCCATGAATATGGAAAGATAGAATATTTTAGACTAATAAACATTAGATCTCATCTTGATGAAGCCACAAACCAAGTTTTAGAAAGATGTGTTGAGAAATAAGCGAGATAGAGAATTTTACATATTGTGTACTTCCCTTGAGGTTAACATTGGGCATACTCAATGTGTTTATCACTTTCAATATCTCGGTAACCAAAGGACTTAGAGCAGTGATTCAAAACAAATTTTTTTTAAACTTAGTTCAATGGTGTTAACAAGAATTGGATTATTTTGTTTTTATATGTACAAAACTAAAAAAAACCCTTTTTTGGTGGGTTTATCCCCCTTTACTCCACGCCCCTTCCGGTGGTCCGATTGTTCTGGTTTACGTACTCGTCCGAGTGATTTCCACTTTACACGTCTATACCAAATTTCATTAACATCGGGCCTTATTTACATCGCTATCGAGTTAATATTTAAAACATGTTAATACATAAATTCGAACGAATGGTGTTTCATGCTTTTGGGGCCCCAAAATGAGTTAACATGGTCTCGGGCCTAGGTCTTCCCATGAAACCTACGGTAATAGCTTATCCCTTTAAGGAAATTCGCTAAAATTGTATTCAGCCCTAAATTTTCGGTCATATCCATAAATTCTGTGTGATTACACCCCTTCGCATGCCGAAATAGAACAATACGGAATAATCTTAAGGGGTTCAGATAAGGTTCCAATAATCCTGCTGCAAATTAAAAAATATCTAGATAATATCTGACTAATACATTACAATGAAAAGGGTTGATTAGCAATGTATTAAAATGTAATGTTTAATTAATATACAGAAAGTTCTTTGTTATTATTACTTTATAAATTTAAGTCTTATTTAATTTTTCATTTTGTTTAGTACTGTTGGATTAAATTCATAATATTTTGAATATCAAAATACATTGCTTACATAATCATTTTTTATGGCCAATTTTTTTTATCCGAGTCCAAAATAAAATGGTAAGTAAGGTTTATGTCGTGCAAATCGGGTAGATCGAACACTATATATCCACAAAGTCTCTTTCCACAGACATTTGACCGATGTGTTCGAGGCAAGAAGCCGTTCCGGATGCGGTTAATGAGAGAAGGAAAAGATCAAAATTTGATACCATGTTCCGGTTGTTACAGCTGATACGTTTCCACCTCCGCATCATCTCCCTTTGTAAAACATACATAGAAGAACTGAATTGTACAGAATAATGTTGTATGTTTTTTATTCTTGGGCAACGACAATAAATAAAACAAAATAACAAAGACAGGGAATAAAATTAAGGTAACAGTTTTCTTTGTTTACCACCAAATCTCACGCAGGAATATAATTTTTTATCTACTGTACGAAATTTTTACGACTTGTTAGTAACTATTTTCTTTTACAAAAAACGATGCCTTGCATAAAAGCTAACAATGATTGTTAAGGTCGTCATAACAATTGGTGTAGTACTATACAGTAACCAACTTTAAAAGCAATTAAATTTGTGATATTTCTTTTGATGCGACAATTTCAATAGCACCGGAAATTTTAAGACGAAAGGATTTCCAGCCTTATAAATTGATCTGCATCAACATAAACTAAAGCTACATTCAATTATTAGGAACAATTCATATCGCCCCAGACTCCAATATCGTGTGACTTACTGCAGTGTATTATCGACGATCTCGGATATTAGATGTAAATCAAATTTCGTTCCTACCGTAATTGTATTTGCTTGGTGGTTCCTATTAAGAATGTGTTTTTAGTTTTCTCACTAACACGATATATCCTTTATGTACGAATTTTTATAACTAAGTATTATAACATCGTTTTATAACCAAGCAACCTCGCCACAGCTGTGTACAAACGAATTATAAAGCTGTGATTGTTTGCACGACACAATTTTTTCAAGTCCATAGTGACATTTTATTGATAAAAGAATTGTAGCTTATAAATTCAAATGTGGAAAGTGAAATCCGTAACCGCCCCGAGAATGATCGACGTGTAGTAATTGGAAATCTCGAGAGGCACTGTTTTTATTATTTTTGTTTTATTTAGTCCTGAGTCCTCAAATCCAGGCGGTCAAAAAAATTGTTCAGGACATTGGAATATGCTTTAGATTACAAGAACTAGAAACGATTCTCCTCTTTTTCCCTATCTTTTTAAATTGTGTCACTAAAAGGATAATTCTTGGAGGATTGCGTGGTGTTATGAAGTCGCTTCAGCCATCTTTTTTTAGATCATATGAGGTTCTCAGTCACAGTATTTAGTCCATTATTTCGAAAACCAATGACAAACCAAAAACTAACAATCAATGAAGTGAAACCTACTCCCATTCTTCAAAATGGTGTTTGAGCCTCATTCCCCGTAGAAGGGAGCCATCTTGAGCTATCGTGACCCCTGAAATTTTCCGAATTTATATTTACTTTGGGAAAGAAAATTAAGCATCAATAAATCTAATCATTGCAACTTTTTAATTGTTGTAAGCTAGGAACGCATTCAAAGTGCTTGATGGTGAACTAATTTCACGACTGGTACTGTTGAGCCATAGTAAAAGCAAATATGCAGATCCGTAAATCTAATGTTTAAAACCACCGTAAAGTGCCGGGGGAGCTTTGATATATGAATTTGTTTACCTATGTTGTTTACGAGCTCCCAGGAGTTGTGTTGGAGTCACATTAGTTAATGGAGAAACGTGAACTGTAGTACATAAACTTCCTTTTACTAAAAATCTTCAAACAAAACCTAGGAGTCAAAGTCTAGGTGACTTGAACTTTTGAAATAATCCTCTTATTACTTTTCGCATCCAAACACCTAAAAGAATAATCCAACTTTCAATATGGTGTCTTACCGCTTTGGTCCTATACATTTTTGGTCTCTTAATTTTTTAGTTATTTAGTAAAATGTGCTAAACTTAGGTTAAACAAGTGAGGATGCGGGCAATATCTAGTGCTTGATAAATGTGTGTGTTTTTTTACATATTAAGACTATAATAATGATACATAATGCACTGCAACTATTATAATATCAAGTATGTGATATTTCTTGCCCCACGCGTGCGGTTTGCACTTGGGGTTATGTTTGTAATACTTGTATTTATTTATCTTGAGAAATAAAGTATTTTGAATTGAATTGAATTGAATAATTTATTATTAGAGTACCCTTTTTTTGTTGAAAAACGTTTATTTGACGACTAGTTTTAAATCATAAGATCATAGTCATGTGATAATAACCTCACTTTAAAATTCAATCCTATAACCTAAATAAATATTTTAAAAATCATGTGTTTTGACAAATAGATGCAGGTCTTGGGGGATATTCATATGTCTTCCTTAATGTATATCCATAATATATAATATTGATATATAATACTAATAAAAATATAATAAATAATATTCATAAAACTATATATCCATGATTTCCTATCACACTAACAACTCTTCAATGTTGAAGCAGTTATTTCCATTGTTCCCTTTCTAAATTTAGTGTAAATACAAGAACGCTTAACTAACGACTTTAATTCATTCTATTCAATAAAATTTTGGATTCATAAATAAAGTTTATCCTAGTAAATTAGAACTGAACTCAAACATATCGAGTGAATAAAACAATAGAATGTATCTAGGGTAAGTGTTAGCCTTGATGTGGGCGGATTTGTTCTCCAGCAATAATAAAGCATTGTTCGAGGTAACTTGTATCTGTGCTTTCCTTAAACACTTTGTCGGTGTTTACCAAGAATTGATTTAGCCAGAATGTAAACTTTAACATTATAGATTCTAAGCATCCTTTTTTCTGTTTCGAGTTTCTATCTCAGAATTATTTCAAATATACGGGATCCTAAGGCAGGTAAAATCTGATTGAGATATTTCACCATACCGAACAAGAGTTGAATTTACTATAAATGTTATGATACCAATAAAATTTAACGAATCTCACTGCCAGAAAATACTAAATCCTATAACAGGATATTATGTAATATATTTAACAAACTAAACATAGCAACTTCAACTATACTTGTTCACACCTGAACAACTTGTAAACTTGTCAGTGATGAAGAACGTAACATGGTTTCCAGCTTTCCTTGGCTCTAAGGGCGCAGTGAGATAAATTCGACCACGACCGACATATACTCCTCCAATACTGCTACTGCTTGTATTGGCTGAGACACTACTTCAGTGCTGTGTCCTTCGCTTGTAATGGTGGAGACTAGTGTCGTAGTGCTGTCTCCATTACTAATCACCAATATTGAGTTTGACGATTGCATTTGCCGAGACACTAATGCAATACTGCGTCTATCGCTTGTATCTGGTGAGACAATAATCTACTACTGTGTATGCTACTTTTATCTGCTGAGATAACCATCTAATATTATGTCTGCCGCTTGTATCTGCTGAGAAAATAATCTAATACTATGTCTGCCGCTTACATCTGCTGAAACAATCATCTAACACTGTCTCTGCCGCCTGTATCTGCTGAAACAATCATCTAATACTGTGTCTGCCGCTTATATCTGCTGAAACAATAATCTAATACTGTGTCTGCCGCTTGTATCTGCTGAAACAATCATCTAATACTGTGTCTGTCGCTTATATCTGCTGAAACAATCATCTAATACTGTGTCTGCCGCTTATATCTGCTGAAACAATAATCTAATACTGTGTCTGCCGCTTATATCTGCTGAAACAATAATCTAACGTGCCGCTTGTATCTGCTGAAACAATCATCTAATACTGTGTCTGTCGCTTGTATCTGCTGAGACAATAATCCAATACTGTGCCTGCCGCTTGTATCTGCTGAAACAATCATCTAATACTGTGTCTGCCGCTTGTATCTGCTGAAACAATCATCTAATACTGTGTCTGCCGCTTGTATCTGCTGAGACAATAATCTAATACTGTGTCTGCCGCTTGTATCTGCTGAAATAATCATCTAATACTGTGTCTACCGCTTGTACCTGCTGAAACAATCATCTAATACTGTGTCTACCGCTTGTACCTGCTGAAACAATCATCTAATACTGTGTCTGCCGCTTGTATCTGCTGAAAGAATCATCTAATACTGTGTCTGCCGCTTGTATCTGCTGAAAGAATCATCTAATACTGTGTCTGCCGCTTGTATCTGCTGAAACAATAATCTAATACTGTGTCTGCCGCTTGTATCTGCAGAAACAATCATCTAATACTGTGTCTGCCGCTTGTATCTGCTGAAACAATCATCTAATACTGTGTCTGTCGCTTGTATCTGCTGAGACAATAATCTAATACTGTGTCTGCCGCTTGTATCTGCTGAAACAATCATCTAACACTGTCTCTGCCGCTTGTATCTGCTGAAACAATCATCTAATACTGTGTCTGCCGCTTGTATCTGCCGAGACAATAATCTAATACTGTGTCTGCCGCTTGTATCTGCTGAAACAATCATCTAATACTGTGTCTGTCGCTTGTATCTGCCGAAACATAATCTAATACTGTGTCTGTCGCTTGTATCTGCTGAAACAATCATCTAATACTGTGTCTGCCGCTTGTATCTGCCGAGACAATAATCTAATACTGTGTCTGTCGCTTGTATCTGCTGAAACAATCATCTAATACTGTGTCTGTCGCTTGTATCTGCAAAGACAATAATCTAATACTGTGTCTGTCGCTTGTATCTGCTGAAACAATAATCTAATACTGTGTCTGTCGCTTGTATCTGCTGAAACAATCATCTAATACTGTGTCTGCCGCTTGTATCTGCCGAGACAATAATCTAATACTGTGTCTGCCGCTTGAATCTGCTGAAACAATCATCTAATACTGTGTCTGCCGCTTGTATCTGCTGAGACAATAATATAATACTGTGTCTGCCGCTTGTATCTGCTGAGACAATTATCTAATACTGTGTCTGTCGCTTGTATCTGCCGAGACAATAATCTAATACTATGTCTGTCGCTTGTATCTGCTGAAACAATCATCTAATACTGTGTCTGTCGCTTGTATCTGCTGAAACAATCGTCTAATACTGTGTCTGTCGCTTGTATCTGCTGAAACAATAATCTAATACTGTGTCTGCCGCTTGAATCTGCTGAAACAATCATCTAATACTGTGTCTGCCGCTTGTATCTGCTGAGACAATAATATAATACTGTGTCTGCCGCTTGTATCTGCCGAGACAATAATCTAATACTGTGTCTGTCGCTTGTATCTGCCGAGACAATAATCTAATACTGTGTCTGTCGCTTGTATCTGCTGAAACAATCATCTAATACTGTGTCTGTCGCTTGTATCTGCTGAAACAATCATCTAATACTGTGTCTGTCGCTTGTATCTGCTGAAACAATCATCTAATACTGTGTCTGCCGCTTGTATCTGCTGAAACAATAATCTAACGTGCCGCTTGTATCTGCTGAAACAATCATCTAATACTGTGTCTGCCGCTTGTATCTGCTGAGACAATAATCTAATACTGTGTCTGTCGCTTGTATCTGCTGAAACAATCATCTAATACTGTGTCTGTCGCTTGTATCTGCTGAAACAATAATCTAATACTGTGTCTGTCGCTTGTATCTGCTGAAACAATCATCTAATACTGTGTCTGCCGCTTGTATCTGCCGAGACAATAATCTAATACTGTGTCTGTCGCTTGTATCTGCTGAAACAATCATCTAATACTGTGTCTGCCGCTTGTATCTGCCGAGACAATAATCTAATACTGTGTCTGCCGCTTGTATCTGCTGAAACAATCATCTAATACTGTGTCTGCCGCTTGTATCTGCTGAAACAATAATCTAACGTGCCGCTTGTATCTGCTGAAACAATCATCTAATACTGTGTCTGCCGCTTGTATCTGCTGAGACAATAATCTAATACTGTGTCTGTCGCTTGTATCTGCTGAAACAATCATCTAATACTGTGTCTGTCGCTTGTATCTGCTGAAACAATCATCTAATACTGTGTCTGCCGCTTGTATCTGCTGAAACAATAATCTAACGTGCCGCTTGTATCTGCTGAAACAATCATCTAATACTGTGTCTGCCGCTTGTATCTGCTGAGACAATAATCTAATACTGTGTCTGTCGCTTGTATCTGCTGAAACAATCATCTAATACTGTGTCTGTCGCTTGTATCTGCTGAAACAATAATCTAATACTGTGTCTGTCGCTTGTATCTGCTGAAACAATCATCTAATACTGTGTCTGCCGCTTGTATCTGCCGAGACAATAATCTAATACTGTGTCTGTCGCTTGTATCTGCTGAAACAATCATCTAATACTGTGTCTGCCGCTTGTATCTGCCGAGACAATAATCTAATACTGTGTCTGCCGCTTGAATCTGCTGAAACAATCATCTAATACTGTGTCTGCCGCTTGTATCTGCTGAGACAATAATATAATACTGTGTCTGCCGCTTGTACGCCACTACTGTGCCTGCCGCTTTTATTGTCCTAAACACTACTCCAATGCTGTGTCTGCCTGTTGAATTGGCTGAGTCACTAATTGTATTGCCCGGTCTTGGAGGAGACTGGAGTATTGTCTCAGCCAATACAAGCGGCAGACACTAGCAATAGAGTAATATCTTGATAAAACTTTACACATATGGCTTTTTCAGTTCAGACCTACTAAATATTGGAATAAAACCACCCAGTTTTTATATACCTGTTGCAGCAAACCTGCAAACTCATTCTCCATGTCGTTCTTACGGAGCTTACAAAACATGTCATATCTTGCCTTGTTGTATTGAATTTTTTCACTTGACATTCGTTGAGAATGCAAGTTTGCTGCAACCGGAAATTTTTATATCAACCTAAGCTAGTATTTGATACATTCAAGTTGTTTCTTGAGACCAAAATACAGTATTGCAGAGCAGCATGTGTCCTCAAGTTACATTTATAGTTCATTCAGTGAGAGTGTAAAGTAAAGCCCCTCCCTTTAAATAACATTTGTATAGAAAAGAACCAATCAGAGAAGAGGCAGTCCATATGATCCAAGGGATGGTTCACAGCTATTCCCCTTAGTGATTTCAATTGAATGAATACTATATGATATGAATAATAAATAAAGCATGTGTGGATGCATTAATTTGTCTTATGGACAGTTTATTTCCTTATTGTAGAGCTCACGTGCATTCTACGTTCACTGCAAACAAACATAACCAAAATTGGCTTTGTCAACAGACATCCAGTTCCAGCTCCAGGTTTTAATAAAGCTCTTTGGCGATTTGTAGCTATATTACAAGTACTCATGTGACACAGCCTGCCAACATTACAGCTGATGAAGGAGGTGTGGCTTTACTTTACACTCTCGCTGAATGAAGTATAATATGCATCATTGTATCGTTAATATATGCAAACAAGTGCTTTGTTGATCTTAAAATAAACTCAGTTAGATTACAATACTACGGTACCTGAAATGAACTTTTCGCCCCTAAGAAAATACATAAACACAGTTTGAGTGAGAAATTCAATTCATTTTGCATTTCCATATGTTATAATATAAACTTTTCGGTTAGCTTACACTTGAATATCAACGGGACTTAAGTAGGCCTACGGCATTGTCGTGGAATATTGTGAATAATGTGTCATGCTATGTAGTCGTGCACTGCGTATAAGATTATGTAACTGGGTTTATGAATTCGTATATAGGGGGGTTCTTTTAGTTGTTTCTTCATTTATTAAAAAATGAAAGAAAATATTAGCATTCAGTTTACTGAAAACATCTATCACCGATTGGAGAGGAATTTTACACGTGAAAAGTTTAGCCCAGTATGAAAGCTGACATGGGAAAAACATGTTTGTGAATTGCATGGAAAAGTAAGAGCTTCAATTCGCGCTTTTTACTTTTTAAGAAATTTTTGCAGCATTCAGCTGCTTCGAACATTGTATTTTGCTTTAGTGGACTCTCGATTGCAGTATGGAATTGTTTGTTGGGGGGGACGTATAAAAATTTAATTGACAAACTTAGAATAACTCAAAAAATTTTTTACGAGTAATATTAAGAAAAACAGCACGTGTAAGTTCATTCCCGTTGTACTTTCAATTAAAAATCTTACCAGTTCAACACCTCTTTATTTATAAGGTTTTTAACAATTTTTTATGTCCGAAGTGGAAATAGGGGAAATCTAAATTTATATTAAAATACAAGAAATGTTGTTCATGGAAAGTTTAGACTGCCCAAGGTTAACAAAATTATTTTCAGACGATCCTGACTGTATTTAGGGCCGAAATTATTTAATCAGGTTCCTGAAAATATTAGATTATTGAATAATAAATTTAAATTCCTTAAAAAGATACGAGAATGGCTTTTTAGTATTTTCGACGTTAGTAATTTGATTCACGTGTTGTTATAATCTTATGTAGTCAGTAATACTAATCGTGGATATTGAGATAGTGGTGTGAGCGCGCGAATTATACTGTCACTGTGACATACGATCTCGCTGCTGGGCCATGCAGGGACAGAGCTCTGACGGCCCAGCTTTGCGGGGCTACCAGCCGCCTGATGGTCTCGGTACGAGTTCGCGGTGCACTTGTATTGGTAGACCAGGTTCTTACTACGCGGGGCCATGCACGAATGTGTATATATGACCTTCTTTTAGTAAATATCCGTAATTATATTTTTCAATCTCAACTTTCTGCATTTGTTATGTTATCCAAAAGTAATATTTGACTTAAAGTAAAATAATACATTTATCTGTTTTTTATTACAAATTTAGCATTAGCTTTTTTTTTGTTATAAAATGAATTGCTATTGATGAAGATCAGCTTAAATTATTTGTTACAAAGTCTTAGTTAGTTTTGTTTATATAGGTACATTAAGTCGTGTATAATGTTATTTTAAATAAGCTAATAATCACCACAGTGAGCCTTATCAGAGGAGAGCTAGACTGATAAGAGTGAATCATGAACTAATTATGTTTGTTTACTGGCCACGCTACTGGAAAAGTGGCCAGTTTATTTCCAGAACTTCAACTTAATTTGCCAATGTAATTTTTTGATTGGAAATAAATCATTTATTCATTTATTATTCATTTTTATTCAGTATCAACCAGCATAGCTACCCTTGTATTATATCAAATTGAACAGGATGATAAAGAAAATTATTTCTGAAAGGATGTTTAAAATCGCATAACTTGTTCTCAAGATGTTGGTTTATCAAATATATCAAAAATATTGTTTATAAATATCTCGAGAAATTTGCGGTTATAAAGTTTCTTTCAGAAAATTGTTCCCTTTTTCATCCCTTTTACTCAGATATATTACATGGGTAACTTTCACCTTTGAAATTTTCAAGTTAGGGTTGGGTGAGAAGGGGATGGAGGGGGTGCAAAATATTATCATGGAAAATATCTGTCCCAATTATGCCAGTGTTTTCCTCACTCATCATGTTTTAACAAATAAAGATGTAATGTAGATAACAATGGCGTAAACACGCTTTCTTTGACGTTTTAATGAATTAAAGTATTATCTCGAGAAAGAATGATGCAATTTTTTTCTTCCACAAAAATGTTTATTTTTAGTGTGACCTTTGATGTACTGTACCTCAAAGGGTACCTTACCATTTTTTTTTGGTTTGGGGGGTAAAGGGTAATGCTGCGATAAAATTTCATGTGTAAAATACTTCCCCTATCACTGATATACGTTTTAAATAAACTGAATACTAAAATTTACTTAAGTTTTTTAATAAATAAAGATGCATCTTTAAAAAACACCCTGCATACCAGTGTTGAGAATTATTTCCATGAGGATGCATAACATTTTTAATTAGGCAACATTTTAAAATGTAATCAATGGATGGGATTATCAAACATGATCAATACTAGATTCATGCTACGAATTTGTGTCTGGGATTAATTCTAAAGCTTAATTCCTATGCCATGAATGTTTCAGCATTTGAATCTATTTTCCGGGCCATTTACTTCACGAAAAATCGACGTTCCTCAAACGTTAAGTCTGCTGAATTATTTATGTTCCATCTCTTCTAAAAGGCAAGAAGAGGTTACCTACAGCATATAAATAATTTAATTTTCTTAATTTTACGAGGTTCATTGATTAATGAAGCTAGTCATATAAGGAAATGCGTTATGATATTAATAGTGCATCAAATGTTTACTATACTATATGTTATTGTTTTTACTGTAAAAAAAAATATTTTAAAGCCGTCTAGCTTTGTAATTAAATTCATTTATATTATTGGATACAGTTTTTTTGGGTTTTGTTCCAGGTAAACAAGTAACGCTTTTAGATTTCTGTTTATTAGCTTCATTACATAACATATAATTTAATTACCCAAGGATGTTTGGCCTAGAATTCGAAATATTTTTTATTAGAGCATTTGACTAAGGGGTGAGGTAGGGTAGGAAGATTCCGGTAGCATTCCTTTGTGTAGTGCTGGTTATCTGGCCAAAATATGGAGGCACAAAGTTCAATTTACAAAATTTTTCAATTTACAAAAATAATTCGGTATTTTTTGGGAAATTGTATACTCGGTATTTTTGGTATTGACTGACTTCGAAATAAACGTAATAATCTTGTAAGGTGTAACTTTTTTAACAAAGTTGGATAACAATTTCTAAATCAATAATAAAACATAAAAATGTATTTTTTGGTTTCAAACAGTAATTTAAAAGCAGTATAAAAAATATAGGCCGTGTACGTCAAACGATTTTTCCTGTGGATCTGTGACACCATTAGCATTTTTGGCCTTTTTTTGGAAACTTGGTCTGCTGTTGCTCTAATAGTTCAAATCAAAATAATTCTACAATTCCCTGGATTGTATCAACATAAATAAAACATAGAGATAATCAAATGGAAATGAAAGTTTTGTACACATACACTACTGTTAACAAAAAATATAGCAAGTGCATTGCAGAGTTGGTTGTATCCCAAACCCCAAATATAATTGTAAGGAAGTACAGTATTGATTTTCGACAGTTATCTTCAAACAAATCGAAAACTTTCCATGAAATTTCAAATATGTAGTTAGGGCTATTTGAGCAGTCTGCATGTTTTTTTGCTTGTTTAAATTGCTGGAGCTTCCTTTTGTTTATTTACATTTATATTTCTACTAAGAATATATTGGGAAATGACGACATAATTTAATACTTTTTTAATAGAGGGTGTGTGTGCGATCAAAAACAGCCTAAATGTTTTTAATGGTTTAGGTCTTACAAGAAGCAACAGTTTTAGGAACAAATTTCATAAATGATATTCTTGTGGTTTGATAAATGTTAACCACAATTTCCGATTCCAATGCAACCGTGTGTTTTGCAGCAATCTAAGTAGCCTGGGGCTGACGTTTTGATGAATCGCTAACAGTTAGACAGTCGTTTCATCATGGCATGTTCTCATTAAATAATGAAATGTTTTATTTAATTTTATCTGCTTAAACATTTAGAGATGAATATTGAATTTCAGATGTAAATATGGCAACCGATAACGAAATTTTGTTATATCAATGTATTACTGATAGTTAACGGCAACAGTATCTAAGAATAGTGTAACAACAGTTTGAAACGTTCCGAAAGTAGTCTTGGCAATTTTGTTCCCACCAAAAGAGTAGTATAGTGCAGTCACAACGTATGGATAAGAATATAGTTTTTTTAGTGAACACAATGTTGTAAACATCAATGTTGTAAACGCAAGAGATGATCCAATAATGTTGTATTTGAAAGAAAACTGTAGTTTCCTAATTTCCTTAAGTTCATTCTGGAACAAACATAAACATTTATGGCAGATGTGGTAGCTGACCAAAACAGAAGTTGCAGGACAATGGAAACTATACTTTAAAAACATTCTTTCTTTAAATCGTCAGAATGGAATTTTTTCTTGATACAGACTTTGTGACACTTGCTTCTATGCCATACTGAGACCACCAGAATGGTGCATAAC
Source organism: Flexamia atlantica (assembly GCA_035578135.1). Lineage (NCBI taxonomy): Eukaryota > Metazoa > Arthropoda > Insecta > Hemiptera > Cicadellidae > Flexamia > Flexamia atlantica. The sequence goes on along the minus strand of JAQJVK010000015.1, from coordinate 22,413,557 downwards.
GTGCTACATATTGACAGTTTTTTATAATCGCTTTCAAAACTCTAAACTTAAAGTCAAGTGAAATGTGAAGCTTACCATAGAAAAAACAATATAATTACATTTCGCTATAAACTTTAAAACAAATGTTCGGAGCGCACTGTGAAATCGACAAACATTATTCTTAATCAGAAATAACACGATTACTTAGTTAATTAAGACATCTTACTAATCATGTTTATAATTCAGCTGCAAGCCTCCGCCAGCTACATGTAGTTTGCCAAGTGGCTTTGATGTATTCTCTTGTTTATGAGGAATATTAGTGTGGCGCGTCAGAGCCGTACCGTAATCCTGGAATGGATCTACATGTTTGTCTAACTTGAGATATGAACATTTTATCTAATATTTTCATTTATGTTGTTAAAATAGATTCATTCCAGGAGATAAAAATATTCTTCGTAAGGTTAAGGAAATGCCGAGATGTAGGAGACGGGGATAGAGAAATCGGTTCCATTTCGTATCACTTTTATAACCCAGGGTTTCAGAGGTTTAGATTAAATAGAACAATATTCTTGGGCCAGCCAAAGCCTTATCCGAGGCTCCTACTCCTTGCCACAAAATAATGAAATCGGGGAATCGGTTTCTTTATATCTCTACGACCTTATTGCTTTTTATAGAAAACAATTGTTATTGAAGAAGAAAGTCCTGTGTTTATGATTAATTTTTAAGAGTTTGAGAATTATTGAGCAAAAAACTATTACATAGAAACAGCTTGTATTAAGAAAGAGAATTTCAACAAGGGGTTTAATGTTCACAATACCTCAAAACAGAGACGCAGCCAAGAGAGGAGGGAGGGTTCCATTTTGTCCAGACATCCTTCCCGTTAAATATTTAAAGAAGAATTAAATTTTATCCAGTTTAAAAAGAACGCTTTTATGTAAACAACCACAGAGTGAAACAACACAAAAACTAAAGCCTTAAAAGAAAAAACAAATTAGGCCTCAAATAGCGTGACGAGTAACAATCAAAAAGACTGTCAGGTATGTACTTGAAAACATTTAATTTATTGCAACTTAAATTATGCACCTCCGATTTCTATGCTGTTCCGTTTCCATGCAAGTTCTTTAAATCTTACGTTTATAACGCGACCTATTCTATCTCTTTTTAACCTTTTATCTTCAGCCCACTGTGAGTATATTTTAGAGTAAGGGTTATTAGTGGTCGTAGCTCCACCAGACCAAAGTTTTTACTGAGTGAATAATATTTAAACATTTAGCAGGTTTTATGCCAAGTCAGTGTGACGTGAGTATAAAAATGCAATCAAGCATCCAGGGGTATTTAGTATTTAATTAGGCTCGTGTGTGTTTTCAGGTTAGTAAATAAAAATAGACTTTAAAAAACGAATTCATTTTTAAATAAATCAGCAAATCGACGTGATATAATCATTGACAGCCTTTTTTCATTTCGGGGCACATTTTTTAGCGTTGGATTGCACTGGCCTAGGCTACTTGAATTTTGGAATGTTATGCTATTGACAGGTAATTTTATTTGATTGTTATTATACATGTTTCAGATATTTTTCCACTTTAATATTACGCGTGTAAGGGTAAAGTCAAGTTGTTTATAACTAATAGGGCATAGTAGGATTTATCTTAAATGAACTATCTCATTCGATATTACTCGTTAGGAATTTCGCGTGATCACGACTTCTCCTAGAGTTCTGAAACAATTTGCACAGTTAATATTCCGTTTAAAAGAGCTCAGCTTAAAGTTTTCCGTAACAAAACATTTTTGAAGACTAGACCTGCGGGCAGAACGCTAGACGACCTTCATAGTTCATATATGCGTATAGTTTCCATATATTGAAGGATAGGTTAGTTTTTGGTATTTGTCTGTCCATAAAATTTAACACTGGCGTAGAAGTTTAAATAAAGTGAAACAGCTGATAGGTCATTGGTCTACCAGCAAAACCATTGGTCTAATATATTATAGCACGTCCGTTTTATCTTGAGCTATGGCCTACTCCATTGCCAGAGCTGCCAAACATAGTTTATACTCAATCCTCATGAACAATAAACAATATGAAAATTAATTTCAACAAACATCAACTGTATTTGTTTAAAAATTACAGTAAATTCATAAATAGGCAGCTGTTAGAAAATATGATAATGACAGAGATCAGCTAAGTGATGTTCTGTTGAATTTTACTCCACTCCAACTGCTTCAGGTGTAAAGGATTCCCATAGTTCGATTTAAAGGACGAACTGTATTGTAAGGTTTACGAATTCCACTTGGAGGGCAAGCTGGAGAAGCATTGGGGTGCTGCGATTCCACCCAAGTAAAATTTTTTTGTGTATAAATTTATGTGCATGAATGTGACACAGCCTACCCCCTCAACCATAATACTTTTAATATTTGCAAGGGTCAATGGCGAAAAAAGGGTTAGTAAGATTTTTTTTTTTAATTGTGAATTCTCTTATTGTGAATTGCAAATTTTAAGCTTTGAAGATGTAAGTGTATAATTTAATAATTTCAATAGTTTACTCCACAACAAAATGCCTTGAATATAGATAAAATATATACATAGTGAATCATGAAATCAAGTACGGTATGTGCAAGGCCCCACTAAAATCAGGCCATTCCCTAGCGATCCCAGTGCTGCGTCACGTCACATTAGTAGGCCAGGGACTAAAATTTTAATACTAAACATCAAGTATTACTTGTTTACTTTGTTTGGTTTCTATGTTGATAATGTTTTGGTTTGAAAATAACTGATGGGAAGCACAAAGTAAGTCCTGAGCCAGACTGTGAGCCGTTTTACGAGTTTGACGTCGTCAATTCTGCAACACGGCCTGTTTTTTTACTGTGACCTTGGTTTGTGTCACAATGCGAATTTTTCACCAATGACTTGAGAACACTCATTTAAGCATATCTCTAAACTAATTTCCAGCTTTTTTAAAACAAAAAGGAAAAATTGACAGTAGATTCTTAATATTTGTAATTAAACCAATGAACGTGAATAAATTGTGCAAAATATTGTGAAAATATTACATTGATATGAAAAAACCGTTTAACACAATTTCTCGGATGGTGATTGAAAGTAGCTTTCGCAGTTATTGGCGCAACACAGATACAGCGGAGGACCAATGGAGGAGCGAAGCTGAGCCGGGTCTTAACATGTCCGAGTGATGTATCTCTACATTTGTCTGTAGCCGGGCTCCAGACTCTCCCTAGTTCACCTTTTTGGGTCTATTTGTGCCAAGTCGTTGTTTACTGAGTATCTGAAAGGCAGAGTGAAGATAATATGATAAATCGAAGCCTAGAGTTGTAGGCTTATTTTTTATTATAATTTTTGACATAGAGTTGTTAAAGGAGACAAAATGTAATCTCTAATTACTTTATGTAGGTCGAGCCTTTCTCGGGAGTTAGTTACTTTTCTCAGTTTTACTCTATGTCTATTTCATATCACTTTGGCTGTTGTAGGACATAATACTAGAGCTATATCATTAGTTTTGTGTATGGTTACATTTTAGAATGTAGCTATATGGTCCAATGTTAAGATCTTACAACTTTTAGATTAAATGGATTACGTAAATAGATATTTACTAACCATGTAACATGGCCAGAATTCAGTTATTATACATGCCATGAATGAGTTATTTCCACTCATTGAAGGATGAGCTAGAAATAAGTCATTTAAAGAATTAGGAGGAAATCCTCGGAAATTTGGAGGAGCCGTTTTTAAAATAATTATGCAAAAAATTATACAAGTAAGTATACAAACCTAGCTTTAATGAGAGTATAGGGTACTGGATGTTGCCCGTGGATTTTCCCAAGTTCAAAATAATTTGCAACAGTTGGTATTGTTCTTACACTGTTTTTTTATCTGTTAAGTGGAATTGGGTTTATGTATGAACATTCGTCTGCTGATAGATACGTTGTTACAATTGATGATATTACAAATAAACGTTATACAGCTGACTTACAAAAAAACAAATAAATAGACTCGCAAACTTTCAAAACTTATTATGTTAGTAGAAATTATACATAAATCTGGGCACTATTCACTAAATACTAAGAATAATTCTAAACCCATGCTTTTATAATTTCTCAACTAAGATGTGTCTAAATTTGGTAAAAACTATCAAAGGCATTTCCACTTAAGTTCAATCTGGCGGAAAAGGGTCTTTGATTCTTACTCAAACATCAATTCCAAAAATTGGAAGATATCTGTTGCATCAAACTATAAACATAACCAAAGTTATTACAAACCGTTGACTTATTGGAGTGATAAAACAATGGAATATGAAGTGAAGATACAGTATTAACTACCGCTTTTAATGTTTTTTTTAAAAACGTATTTTTACCGGGCGAAATTGGCTGTAGAGATTTTGCAAGAGAATGAAAAATTTCAGAACGTAGAAATCTCTTCGGGCAAGTTCCCAAAAATGGGTAGCTAGTACAATGGTCGCCAAACCTGCAGATGCAGATGGACACTTATAATAGTCGTCAAACACGCAGATTACCTAAACTCAGTTAGGCATTGTATTGAGGGGGATTGTCTTAGAATCTTTATTTTAAAAACATCGTGGTCTATGTAAAATCTGGATTAAAAGAATGAAATATTTTGAAATTAAAGTAAAATGAAAACGATCCTTAAAGCAAAATAAATCATAAAACGGTCTTATTGGAAATAATACAGCTGTTCACATGTACTACTAAATTTGTGTAGCTGGTGAGGAGGACGGTTACAATAATTCTAGGCGTAATTAACTAAGTGGATGGCTGCAAATGTAACGCTAAAGCGCGGGGCGGGGCGCATGAGCAACGCAGGTAAACAAATACATACATCAACGCTGACGTTTTACGGTGGTTGCAACACTAGATTTATTGCACTTTACAATTATTGATTTAACGAACTTTTCTCTACAGTAGACTCCCACTTATCCGGACCCCTCGGGACCGAGGTCTGTCCGGATGACGAGTTTTCCGATTAAACCGACGTTTCCTAAAAATGATTATTAAATAAAGATATTAAAAATTAGACATATTGCAATGATTTGTCCACTGTATTTTTCCCACGGGAGTCGTCAATATCGTTCCTCAATTACTCAAAAACTAACCCATTTTTCTTAAATTGAAGAGAGCATTCTATTTAGACACGTCATTAATGGTATTAAATATTTTTTCCACAAGAATCGTCAATACAATATTGTCCATTTACTTCCCATCACGACCGGTTAAACCGATGCTTTGGTAAACATTTTATGGTTTAAAGGATAACTTCCTCCGAGAGTAGTCCGGTTAAAAGGCGTCCGGTTAAGAGGGAGTCTACTGTAATTATACTGTGTTTTTATATTTGAACAAAAATACGGTTTGAGCTTAAAACATGGTTACATGTGTAACGTAAATTTAGATACTTTTAGTTTCTTTCATGAAATGATGAAATTGGAGGTATTTTAAGTCAATGAATCATGTATGAATGAGAAGTGAGTGTAGGATTGAGTAAAGGTGGTTTTTAATTATGTATTTTTAGTTTACTAGTGCGTTGTTATGAAATTACATAGCAGGATGCTTAATACAAGGTATAAATGTTGTACATATGGAAGGAAATAAAAGTATACAAGTGAGAAATAAGTATCAAAGGAAAGAATATTTAGTTCTCTCACAATTACCTCTTGAAAATTAATAGCTTGAAAAGCAATACGATGTTTACGTTTGATTCTATGTCGATGTTGCTTTCCCAGAAAATCTTCACTACTGAAAATAATTTCCAATTTCTTTTTTTTTAATAAATACACAACATAATAAAAATTCTGTAAATCCGTGTATGTTTTGGTATAATGCACTTTCATATGACTTTTATCTCGGTTAAATAATGTAGCAGAACATTAATTGTGACAGAGCATTATTATTTGTGAATTACTGAGGTAGCTGACACTGCATCTACAACTTAACAATCTTCTTTGTTACAATAAATTTACCAAGATAAGAAGACGTGATGGCTCCCTCATAAGCTGCTTTCTTTCTCCCAACATCTATTCTGAAGAAAATGCTAAATTACCAATTTACCTTGGACTTTATAATATATTTTTGTGTTATTTAGTCTAGTTCCTGCATCCGTTCTGAGGTTAGAAGGGATCTATCTCTAGTTAATGTCAATTGTATTCTTAACTAATCTACCAACTGCTAGTTCACATTTATTGTCCATCAACATTATTGTCCACAAATTTTATCGTTTTTATTAATTCATTTACAATGAGGTTTACAATTCAAAGATTGCATTCGTAAAGTAGCAATAAATAACGTTTATATGCAGTTATTGCATTTGCCTCAGAAAAAGGTATTGATGTATAAAGTTTGAAACTATCAATTACTTATTGTTAATATTATAAACGTTTTAATTTAATGACATGGGTTTATCTCTCAGGCCAAATAAATAATAATAATAATACTTAAAATTGCCTAGTTGTCAAAATTTATAAAAAAGAGTTACGTTCCCTTTTTTACTGCTTGCTGCAATAACACTCGTAACAGTTATTTCTCGCATACTGCTGCGAAAACGACGGTATTCAACATGTGTTGCGAGTCGAAAGAAGTCCTTTTCTACCCTAGAGAGGAAGAGAATTAGCTGATATCGATGGCATCATGATTGTAGTCGATACAACAATAAAATGTGTTGATAGTAAAAACCTGATAGTATCGAAAGTAGTATAAGTAATTGAAACGTATTTTACGATATTGTTATTTCAGTGATCGACTGTAATTTGGTAAATGGTACATTAACTTAACCTAACACAATTATAAATTGAACAGATTTAACAGTTGATTAATCCATGACGAAACCCAACTCTTAAAGGTGAACAAGTAGCACAATGTTCGCTGTGTGAATGAAAGTTCGCTTAATATACTCAGCTGTATAATTAACAAATTTAGTGGCCTTAGGTACTTACTACAATACAGGTTATACGAAATTATAATGTTGAAATATGCTCTTGTTAACACGTTTTCATTGCTATACTACGACCAAACAACATTTTTAATTTAAAAGCAACTGTTTTTATATTTTTAAGAAAAAATTCTTTTCTAATGGTGATCTTAGATTATTTATACTTTTCACACAATCTGAGAAAATGGATCACAAAATCCGTGTTCGCCTATGTATGTACAAATAATGTTTACGCTTAATACTAAAGTTTAAATAGTATGGTTTTATACTTGTAGTATTGCTTTTACCGGAACATGGCCTTCCATGCCCTTCATTTTACTTTTGCTTTGAACTTTATGAGATAATAATTAATTTTTGTTCAGTTCTAAAAGAATTATAATGGACCACTACTCTACTTTTAATGCTTCCTTTATTTATTTTTTTTTAAATATGTAGAAGCAAAAAAAACAGAAATACAGCCATTTTAAAATATAAATAAAAACTGTAAATTCTTAACACACACACACACACACACACACACACACACACACACACACACACACACACACACACACACACACACATATATAATGTTAGTAAATATATGAATTTTAAAACAAAGGGTCAAATAACCTGCCTGATTGAAGAATTAATTTACGTTTCTCTTTGAGTTAGCTTTCCTGCAGATATTAGTAAAAGAACTTTGATTTTAAAATATTAAAACAAACTGTTTTCTCTCTGGCTTTTTATATATTAATTAGAAAGAACAAAGCATACGGGCCGCATCTCTAGAACTTATTTTAAGGTATCCACTTTTACACATATGAAAGAAATATTCACATCCCTTGCATGTAAAGTTATTTATATTTCATTGTAAAATAAGTCATTTATTAAGAGAGTCAAATTCGTTATTTTCTAATATTTCGCCTACTTTGGCAACATCACGGGTATATGTGAAGCTATAGTTCAAATGGTATCTTCATTGCTTTAATATTAAAATTTACTCCAAGTCTAAGCAGTGTTTCCTAATTTATAAAAACATATATTGCCTCCTAAACTTTACAACTCAAGTCAAATGTTAAAGCTACGAAAGTAAATATAAAAATTAAGTTTCGAAATAACTCTTTTTGGTCCTGATCTGAAAATTCAATATCCTCGATCAAATACAATGCACTATTCACTTACCATTTCATTCACAACCTTACGGAAATAATTTAGGATTGTTTTATCCTTTGAAAAGAAAGATAACTTAAAAAAACTGACACTGTCCCACAGACTCTGAAGCACTAAATAATATTGGTATTTAACTAAGTTCTACAAACTTCTTAAGCTAGGCATGATCTAAACGTTTCTCTACTGACATGTTAAAAAGAATTTAATTAATTCCGTAAATTCATTCCATTTTAATGTTAACGTAGTTCAGTGATTCTATTTTGGCTTGGTCAACGAAGGATATCATATTAGGAAGCATAACAGTGAATATTTGTCAAAGGTGAAAGTGGCTTTGTAAAACGATCAATGACGTAATATCATGTGGACAGTGTCGTTCTTTGATATTGATGCTCAAAATGTGGGTTGTTACCCACTAATGGTTTGTAAAATTTCTTCTTCGTTTCAAAATCGGTAAGTTCATAGCTTTTATATTATGAGGAAAGTTATTAAGTGCCGTTTAATGGTAATGGTTATAGTTTCTGTACAAAGTCAAACTATTTTAATCGCCTCACAAATGTTTGATAGCAGATAGTCTGTTTATTACTCATAATGTATTTAATAGTTTGACCTATTTTCTGGAAAGGAAGGACTTGAATAAAATACTTTTAAAAGATATATAAAAAATTGGGAAATCTTCCTCTATTACGCCACCCTCGGCAATTCCCATATTTCGTCTTCCTTTCTCTCTCTTTCTCTTTCCTCTCCCTCACTCAAGAAAAAGTTTATCTATTTAATATTTAGTTTGAACTAATTCGTTCCAATTTATTCAAATTCAAGACGACTTTGAAAAAAATGAAAGTTACATTTTCAATAATGGAATGTTTATAAAAGCTGCCCATTATTTCCTGATGAGAGATTTTTGATGGATGAATATTTTTATTTTAAAACCACTCAGTTTTGATATATTTTTATTAAATGCCGGGAATAGAAAGATCCAAGCTGACATGTTCCATTAGTGAACTTGGGTATTGGCGATTTGATATGTAAATTAACAGCTCTCGACGGATTTCTGACGGGAGTGATTTTATATATAATTGAGGATAGAGGGGATTCGGATCTGTTCGTTTCATTTTTACGCCATTTTGAATTCAAAATTTAAGTAGGGGATTCTCAATTCGGAATGGAAAACGTTTCATGTTAGTCAAAATATTTGTTAATTGTTATATATTTTAAATAAATACAACATTTTGCAATATCTTGGTTTTTTTTAGTTTAATGTTTTCATTTTATACTGACTAAACTGCTGCTTAGTAAAATTGGCTTATGGTTGACTAAATATCTTATTTAAAATATGTCTTTATAATGAGTTTAAGTTTTTGAAGATTTAACAACACTACCACTATTTATATTAACTACAAATTACATTGCATTTATTTTGATTTAGATTTTACTGAATATTTGTTATCACTGGTTAGGAAAAAAAAGTTCACTACGTTTTGGGATCTAGAATCTGACCCCGTCTTCAAGTGGAAAAGAAGATTGTGTTCTAGATTTTTTTCAATCTAAAGACGGGATCAGATTCTAGATCCCGAAACGTTGTGAAACTTGTTTTCACCATCAGTAATGACAAACACCCGCAAAAATAAAAATCAAACCATAAAATCACCATCACTATCAATAAATTTCACACAAAGTACGTTATTTTTTATTTCTACCAGACAAAACAAAACAACTAAGAAGCCAAAGACTTCAGCCGCACAAGTAGTAAAACTATTTGTATGTAGTTTATTTTAAGAAAGAAAATATTTCCGCAGAATAGTCGGCTAGGGGTTGAAGAGAACACAATCGTACGTTACTCCAGGATTACCTCTGGCCCGTATTTCAGCATCGCTGGAAACCCTAAATCCCTGACCTACGGATAAGACAATGGTTTAAAGAGCTCCTAAATAACAGACTTCTATTTCGTCCTCTTTTTGGCTGGTTAATCATATATTTCTAGTTACATAACATATTAATTTTCAGTACAACTTGAATATTTTCCCCCTTGATTAAAATTGACTGCATCAATTAAAATTTAATAGAGTTTAGCAGAATTAAGCAATTAATGGATTTTTAATTAATATTCACTTCTGGAATAACAGAATTGGTATTTACCAAGACTTAAAAGCAAAATATTAAATGGGTAATTAAATAAACTAAATAATTGTCATAATGGTAAACATTTAACATAAAGAGCTGAAGCTTATTTAGTAAAAAATAAGTAAAGAAAAATTTCACAAACGAAAATTAATAAATAACATAGGGTAATATCCTTCATTATCTGTTTTTCGTTAAGGTAGGTGTGAGCGAAAATTATCAAAATATTGATAGTGTAACATTAGTTTTTTTTTTAAATATCAGTCGTTTTACAAGTGTTACGTAAGCTTTTAAACAATACTGTGGAGACTATAAATTGAGAACGATCGTGTGTATTTTATTCAAACTGTTATTGGTTCAAATAAATGGCAGTTTTTATTCCAAAACCTACTGGAAAACAAAATAGTATTTTACCAAAAGTTGTTCAAGGATTCACATTAATTTTAAAGCATTTACTTTTGTAATATTCTTGATTCCTTAATCTCTAAGCATTCGGAAGTATTTATAAATCCATTTCCGCCAAGGTAGAGTAGACAAACTCCATAAAACGGGGGGATTAATGTTGTATTGCGTTTTAAGAAATAACTAATGAGACTTACAATGTAAGGCATTTGAGATGTTTTCTGTCTATCTAAAATAAAATGCAGTTCTTTGTTAGTCGATTTCAAAATAATGTTATATTATTTGAAGTCTTTGAGTTTTGAACACTTTATGAGCTAATATAAATCATATTAACGCCGATAATTCAACTCATCTATGCTGCAGGAAAAGTATTTCAAAGTTGAGATCAGGCTAAATTGTTCCGTAAAATTAATTAAAAGTTCATTTTATTCCAAAAAAAGATTATCACACATTAGATTTACTGCGATGGGTGATTTTTGATTAAGGCGTTTTACCGAAAATATATTTTAACCATCTCGACAACACTGGGTCAATGGTCCAAATCTAGATATGATGCTAAATAATTACCCTGACATATGATACATGTTAAAAATGTATGTTTAAGATATTTGCCAAAAGTAAATAATTCGTGACAGATTGTTATTATAACTATTCAATAGTATTTTATACTCACAATAAAACCATTATCTTCAATTTCATTAAACTTTCCACAGTTAACTATAATTACACATTAATTAACTATTATTACAGTATCATATTCAAATAAACATCTCTAATTAGTTAACAATACTATATTTTGTGGTATTGTAATAATAATAAAATTAGAACTTTCAGCTGAAATTATTAAGAAAAAAGTTAATAAGATTCCACTTATGACGTGCAAAGAGGGCTCGAAATGAGCTTGTTTTTACCCATAAATAGAATAAATTATCTCTTCCTAGCCACCTAAAATATATTCAACCATTAAAATGTATTTTTTCTATTTTAACAACAATATATGTAACAGAAAAGTATAAATTGACTCCCAAGTAAACAATATGAAACATAAGTCTGTCTTTCTGTCTGTCTTGATGCCATTGTTGAGCCAGTCTGAAGTCGAACACATTTACCAGGGCTGGGTTTATGCAGTTCAAGTTGTGATGGTAGAACATACCTCCACTAGGCGCTTGTAAGCTTGTTCTTGTAATCTTGTGAACAACCTTGAAGTTGAACGGTCTACAACTACGTCACAATTACTTGGGACTCTCCCAGTACAAGTGGCGAGTGGAGGAACAATTTACCAAAAAATTAAACCCCTTTCCTGGATGATACTTGGATTCAAATCAGCTGAAATTATGTTTTTAAGGTCAGAAAGAGATCAGGTAGATAGATTTATTGAAATTGAATAAGTTTATTTCATGCCTTTTCCTTGCCTTCAATAAAAGATCGCTCGCTTCAAAATGAATCGTGAATAATAGTGATGGGGAAAGAAGGTTGCATGAAGAGGCTTGAGAATACTTATGAATGACAACTTTTTTTTAGATTATTTTATGGCAGAAGTTAGAACGAATCGACAAAATTATAAGCTACCACCAACAGAGGCTAATAATCCTGGGGTTGAAAAGTATTATTTCTGCTTTTTCCACCTCCTGAATTGATGAAATCAATTGAAATGGTTACGTACCATAAATCTGTATTAAATTCAATCTTGAACAATCTATCAGATTGACTTGAATTTTAGCATCATGATGCCATTTTCAAAATCTTCTGCTAAAAAAAACAGTTGTTTATAAGGTAAACGAAATGAAATGAAATGAAAAATTCTTTATTTAGCCAGGCAAAGTTAGGGCCTCATGGCCCTTTCTTACACTTAACCTGCCTTAACACGTGGAGAGACATAAGTTTCATTTAACTTAACTATTCATAATCTATATACAACAAAGCAAGAAAAAAACTATACTTCACTCATTCACTCAAACATTCATCTGTCAACAACCCCGCCCGGGACAACCCGCCTAGGACACACTAGCCACGGGCAACCGCTCAAAGAATAATTTTTCAGCGCCCCCACAAACCGACAACGACTTTCAAGGGATCGCAGGGAATCGGGTAAGTTATTCCAAAGACGGCAAGCGACGGTTATAAGGTATTCAGTTGAATTAAAGTATAACCTTTTAAATATTGACGGCTAATGATATATTCTTATAGACGATTTTGAAAACTGCATCAAGATGCCGGAACTTGTGTTTTTTTTGGCAGGTTTTTCAAGATTGAATTAAAGACCAGTAACCTTTTTTAATCCAACTTTCTCATTATAAAACAAGCAAATCGAACTTCGCTAGCAATCACGTTTAATTTACGTCTTATATTGGAGAACATTAATAATTGATTTGCATCTGTGAGCCTCAGATATTGCAGTCTGGAGTGGTAAAAATGCTTTTAATACAATTTAATTATTTTTGATGTGTTGTTATCGATCAATTTTTGAGTTAAAACAAATTTTATCTATGAAACATCCACCATATTTGGCACCGGAATGATCAAACTCGTGTTTGAAATAAAAATTCACCAACGGAGAACCAACAATTAGTTAAAAATATACTCCGAACGCTATATTTTGTAAATTTAAAATACAAATATTGTATGGAAACATTTGATGGGAAGAAAACTTTCGAAAGCTCGAATTTGGACAAAAATATTTTATCGAGAAAGAGTTTTTTTTATATCAAATTAGTGCGATAGTCCAGCTACAATTAAGGCTCGATAGTTTAGCACTAAAACAACCGGAGAACCTCTCAGTTTCGAACGAGGTTTGATTCGCCCAAAAACTTCTAGAAACGCTTTTTGGGCTGAACTAAGAATAGTTTTCAAGTGAATAGCTCACACAGTTCATCTGCGCTAAAAATCTTTCAACATGTTTAAGTGTTTTGTGGAAACCACCGAACTTTTTCTACCTTTAGAATATAAAAGGGACGGATCAAAGATACTATTTCTGTAATCGTGCACATTTTAGCTATTTCGTAATTAATCTGAGATCACCTGATATGATACAGGGGATCGCAGATTGATCTGAAATCCCGAGAACTCTTAGTCTGGTTCGTAAATGTGGCTTTTTATAGTCATACGACCCCTAAATTTATAGGACTGAAAGCCTTTGAAGAGAGCTTCACCTACGCATGTTGGCATAAACGAAAGTGGTCTAATTTACAATTTTTTATCTCTTTGTGGTCATTTGCGAACACGCATTTTTCGTAATTTTTGCCTTGCTTCAAAAACACCTCACCGCGACCTTGAAATGAATACACAGAATTTATAAAAACCGTTAGTCTCTGATTATACTGTTCACAATTATAATGTATATATAATCTATTTTCTATCTTAAAATAAAATATTAAAAAAACATAATAATCCGCCACATATTTTTAGTTTCAGCTTATCTTTGTAGACATTTATTTTTCCAGGTATACAAAAAAGTATTACAGTCATGATGAGTTAATATGAATTATGTAAGTTTTTATGGAAATGCTGTGCCTGGCACAAAGTAATGAACTGATACTAATATATTTTTATTAAAGTTCAAAGGCGTTAACTAGATATTTGGTATAAAGTGACCTATCAACTGAGTGGGAACTTACCCCTGTTGTCGATATCAGATGAAAAACTATAAAGCTACAAAAATAGAATACCGTATATCATCACTTGAATACCGTATATCATCATCAAAAGTGACTGTTTAGAGGTGAAATTTGATTAAGACACTGATCAGCACTTTTGGCCTGAGGTATAAATGAAGTTTTTAATTAATTATCAGTTAATTTCTGAATTACAAAGACAAAAATGGCTTTGTTTACATGATAAATTATTGTGATCAGGAAATTTTAAATATATAGCCACTATCCTCCGATCATAAAAGTCCATTTACAATAAGTAGATTCTTAGCACTACTATCGTACTGATCGCAGCTACTTCCAAGTTAGGAACACGTTAATTTTTACACACAACTGATTTGAAAATTAATTATTGTTCATCCAGTGTGATACTTATATTAATATTTATAATTACGGGACATTTCTCTAGGCTTTAAGTCCTAAATTTTGATATAAATATATTTCAAAAACCACGTTTGATATAAAAATAAGTTATCTTTATTCCATTGTCTTAATTTCCTGTGAATACTTCCAAACTTCGTGACGTTTAATACATCAACTTGAAAAGTAACAATGAAAAGGAGAGGGTTCATTTCAACAAAGTTTCGTTAGGTTGTCATTTTGCAAGATTATGTATGGGTAATGTTTGACTCTCGTACAACGTCACAAATTCATATTATTTTACGGTGATTTCAGAATATTTTATCATAAAGTTCTTTTCATTTTATCAAATAAAGCTCAGGCCTTATTTAAAATAGGCTAAATCTGTTTTCTAATGAAATTTCTAATCTAATTGTAGTTTAGTTTACATTTCGACTATGGTCGAATATTGCCTCATCGAAAACTAGAGGCAAATTTCGAATCGAATTTCCGAAATCGAATTTATAGTCAAATTTTTAAATAGTTGACAAGGAAACATTTCAAAATTTACATAGCTAATGTAGAGAGGATTTTTTTATTACTAATTAATACAAACAGTTAATTCAAGAGGTTATAAATCCAAATATTTCGACTGAACTAGAAATATTTGGATTTCATGCATGCTCTTTTTTGTATAAAATTCAATATTTTAAAACACCTTGTTTTCATGAAATATTAGACAGAAAAAGTCGAGTAATTTCACTATATGTGATGAAATAGTATTTTTAAGGACTAATAATTTTACTTGTGTTTTTTTCAGAAATGAGCTGCTTAGAAATGAACTCAATATATTCAGGAATATTACAAAAATAAAATAGTCTTGTTATGCCATAGGCAAGAAAAAAGAATAGTCAGGGCGGATAAGGCTGTATGAAATGATGGCCATAATTTTTTACTGGTGCCAAGCCACAATGACACAATAAAACTAACTGAGCTTACCATTTTGTTTAGTAAGAAGTGTCACAATATTAAAATGTGACTGAGCTTTTTTGGATGTAAAAATAAATTGGCTTATATTTAATTTGGCAAAAATATCTATTTGAGGAACATACACATTTATGAATATGTATCATTGAACTTTCCAAGAAAATAGGCATCGTGATTGCAAATGATGTGGTTTTCTGCAAAAAAAATATATGTATGTATGTAATGTATGTATAATATATATACTTGCACGACCCTGTGGTCATTTCCTGGGTCAACGGTCGGAGTTACGAGCGCTTGTGGTCAACATATTGACCTTCTGCGCTGGACTGCGGTCCACAGAAGGGCTGTTGTCAGTGTCTCATAATATATTTTACAATACTCCATCTAAGTGCCTCCATAATATATTTTATATAAATACTCCATCTAAGTGCCTCCATAGTATATTCTACATAAATACTCCATCTATGTGTCTCCATAATATATTTTACATAAATACTCCATAATATATTTTACATAAATACTCCATTTACGGCCCTCAGGGATCTTCAAAAAATGTCAGTGGTATTGGAACTCCCAAAAGATATTCAAGGAATTGTAGGAACAAAAATGAAAATATCCCTAAGGGATAACATTTAGTCGCTTAAGGATAGTTTTAATCTCATAATTATAAATTTTATTTTATCAATTTATTTGTTCATTATACCTGTCCAAGTTAAGTTATCGTTTCAAGAGTATTTTATGACAATGTATATCATAAATTCCTCCGTCGCAGCAAACCTGCGTACTCAGCGAATTTACAAAAACAAGAAAAACAAAAATAATCAATTATTATAAAAAACATATAAAAAGTGATATATTTATATATTAAAATAAAATGCCATGGTTTGGTTTACATAGTCTATGTCAAAAATATTAATACAGTAAGTTTAATTTAAAATATATATATTTCATTTAAATAAATAGGCTATATTCTTATTTTTTTATTTGAAAATCCTAAATCCTATTGACAATACTTTTGATAAACTCATAAAACATACTCTGCAGATTCGTTGAAACAAAGTTTCGTTGGACAACATTCTGCTCCCCTGATACTAAAATACATGGCAAAGAAAGTGCAAAAACCATGGAAATGGAGATGAATGGACTTCCAGCAATGATTCAAAATACCAAATTGTTTGTTTTTTCATGCTGAATCCGATGGTGAAAACAATAATTTGATTAATTTAATTTTTCAATTCGAAAAAGCCAAAAAAACATTTTTGGGGGTAAAAGCAGCCTTTTTCCCAGTTGATCTGGCCAGTTTACGAACTCGTTCAAGAGAACCTAGTTTTACATAGGTGTACTAAATTTTGTTCCGATCGGGCGGTTTCTACTAGAGTTATCGTGATTACAGACACTCAATAAATGAAAATTCTTTTCCCAATATAAGCACATATTGAATTTTGAAACAGATCGTGATTTTTTCAGGTAAAAATGTATTTCTGCAATAAACTCCTTGATATCCAGAAAGTAGACATAAAAAGCTACGAATTGATATAAAAATTAATATGATTGCTGAGGTTACCCTGAACGGATATTTTTTGTCCATTCTGTTAAAACGACGGTAAAAGCTTATTTCTAAGGGAATTCGCTAAAACTACGTCCTGTACGCCAATAAACTATGTTCACCCGAGCATGGGCATGGTTTTAAATTCTAAAACATTGTTTATATCTCTATGATCAGTATCTCTAAGCCCTCTCTTTGATGTATAATCTAAGTTTCAATGCTAATAGTTACTAATAAAATATCGGTGAACAGGCATTCCATTAGTATACCGTTTATTTGTTGGTATACTAATGGATTTCGAAATTTGGTATACCAACAAATTTCGAACTTCGGATGAACAACTTTTGGATATTATTTTAATTATTTTCAACTGGATTAACAGCTTATTCTAGTAGAACTGTTAAGAACTGCTATAGAACTAAAAGGGCATTAGACTTATACTTACGAAAACTTTGCAAATGGTTTTCTAGAATAACATTCTAATAAAAATAACACAGTCACGAGAACGATCCTTTTTATGCCCGTATTTGTTAGCCCCCCCCCTTCTTTAAGGAAAACAATACATTTTCATTTTTAGTTCAAGATAAAAAATTGACAGTTTGGTTATCTGAGTGCCGTTTTGTAAAATATATCCTTCAAACGTTAAACACTTTTGGGAAAAAGTTTAACTCCCTGCTCACTAACACATTGTACGGATTTTAAAAACATTTTCTTTTCTTTTTGCTCAGGGGATGGAGAAGGGTATACAAAAGGAACAACAATTAATTGGCAAATAGCCCATACATTATTTACATCCATTCATTTTATGTATTTTCATTACATATATATATGTATAATTTGGGTTATATTTTTTTATAGTTTATAGTTTTTTATAGTTTTTATAGTTATAGTTTTTTTATGGGATCATTATAATTTTTTTACATGTAGAGAAGTTGCGGGTGTATTCATGACATCCGTCATAAGTGTTGTACTTTACTTAATTTTGGTATTTTCAATTTAATTTATTTATTTTTTTGCTTTTATACTGATAAAACTGAACATAATATAACTAGAAAGGTTTGAAAAATATAAATATAGTAACGATGGATAAAATTACACGACTTTTGTTTGCGTCAATTCAATCGAGATCGGTTTAGGATTACTGGGAATCGATATCAATTTTAAATATATTTTTTCTTTTATTTGATCTATAACCAATTGAAAAGGTAGACAACGTATGGCCATTGAATGAACGCCGCCTATGGACCGTGGTGACAGTCCACACTTCTCTCTGGCAAAGTTGATTATTGATGATTCCTTGAATCAATCATCAATAATCAACATCGTCATCTCGCTCTCCACAGGAGAGGTGATACAGTGAGTCAAAATGGCTACCGGAATACATTTCTTAACTGATAGACTACGTACAAAACTGTTGCTCGTTAATTCTTATTGTTAAATAACTCGTTGACTACATATGCGAATGAAGTACAAGTATATATTACTTTCGGTCTTAAAAAATTCTTCCAAACAAGATATAACAACTAAATAGCTGACAATGTTATCTGTTGAAAGAGAAAAATTTAACTATATTACGTTTTGGTACATTTTGTTGAAGGTGTTTGCATATTGTGAGATAAAGTTTGGGAAATTAGGTTCGTTAATCGTCATGGCGAGTAGGTGTTTTACATAAGTATTGATTTTATACATTTTATGATTTATATACAACTGATAATGCTGTAATACATTTAAAGATAACGTATATTGATACAGTACCAACAAATTCATAAACATAAATATTGAAAATTTTTCGCTTAAAGAATTTTTAAAAAAGCTTGCAAAAGCACTAAACCGTTTTAAAAATGAATGTGAATAAGACATTGTGGAAAGTGTGAAATGTATTGAAGAAAACGTTCAAATGCACCTTAAAACCTTAAAACTTGAAATAAATCTATCTAATTTATCTAGGGGTATGACGGGAGCCATGCAACCATGGGAAAGCTAACATGCAGAGTTGTAAATCTAATGTTTAAAACTACCGTAAAATGCCACGGGAGGTTTGATATATGCATTTGTTTACCTATGTTGTGTATGGGCTCCCTAATGCGTCGTAGTGGAATTGCATTTCCAAAACAACTAGAAAATTAACACTGTTATTTTGAACTGTTTTTCCTACACTTTTATAATTACCTCCCACCTTCAAACACCTCCTTGAAAAAACAAATAAACTTTCATCTCACGAAAAATATGTAAATGATAAAAAATGTAATGTTTCATAAAATAATTGTGATCTAAAGTTGTAGAGTAACAATAAAAATCTTTCTATTCGGTTGCACCACGTATGTAATTTTGTTTTCTTTAGAGAAAACTCAACTATTGTGTTCTACCTATAAATATATTACAAAGGAAATATTGCACTGTGCACAATTCCGTTACTTATTGTACTCCTTAAATTTTTAAGTATGATACGTTGTCCTAATTAATAATTGAGTAAGTTTAGTTACACCAGTAAAGAAAAGCTAAAAACATCCTAACAAGTGGCTTGTATTAATAATTACTGGAAGTTTATATTTGGTCGCAGAGTCTAACAGTACTTCTTCTTGATTATCTAGGTAATTCTGAGTGGATAGTCCATGATTATGAATAAAAACTACGATGTACGAGGATGTACTTCTTTACATTCCAATATTATTGAAAACATTTATGACTTTGCGACAAAACGTTTTTAAAAACATGTTTTATAAACATAGTATTGATTATTGATCTCGTAAAGGTACCTAAGTCTAGAAATAGTTATTAATCCAACAAGCTCGCGAAGTGGCACTTTGCTGCTCTCGACAGAAATGTTTACGTATGATAGTCACTTTGCGCACGAGTTGCATACTATGTTTTTTCTACGTCTGGCAAAAATACTAAAAAAAATACCCAGAAAAATGCAAGTATAACAGGTGAACAATGTGGATATTTTTTGCATCTGTTTTAAGTTCTTCCTTACCAGAACATGTAAAATCTTTTTGAATTTCACGCACAATGAAACTATTTCAATGATATAATGAAGTCATTTTCTTAAAAACTTTCTAGATTGCACGACCCTACCATGAGAAAAATTAAAACCGCGCTTCTTACCAGATACGGCCTATGGTTTAAAAAAAGTTTTATGATTGTTGTGGAAAAGTGAGTAGTCTTGAATATCTGATGTATACTCTTTCATTAAACTATAAAAAACAAAACACGAAATATTTATACTGACTCCATAGGTTAAATAAATAAAAAACAGCTCTGTATAAGGTAAAACAACATGGGTCATTCAGACAACCACGGGGATGCGGTCAACCACAGACTAAACAAATCACGAGGAGCTCGCGATGCTGCAGTATTGTTTCCGGGAAATGAGGAAATGCTTATGGGAGGCATGGCTGCCAACATCCATTCTTGAAAAAAGAGGAAAAACCAATTATTATTTCAGGATAAGTATGTACAAGGTTTTCTTAATACTGAAAAATAACCACGGTAATTAGAAATCCGGAGAATTAGGAAGTAATTATGGTATATAATACTGCCAACATTCATACACTACTTATAAAATGAAGCAGACGCCAAATATCATCCCGGATTAAGTATGTACAGGGTTTCCCTAATACTGAAAAAATATTATTACTGTTAATGTCTTCTATCGATAGCAATTGAAGCGTACCATTATTTATATTTGAAATTTAAAAATAACTGCAATAGTTATAAATTTTGGTTGCATTATAATTGAAAATTAATTTCAGTTCAACTGTTAAAAGTGGTCCGCATTGGAATAAACCACAAACAACAACTGCAACTGCAAATAGCAAAAGCAGCAGCAATAAGCAACTCCAGTGGGTTGCGTGGCTCATAAGGTAACCCAGCCTTTTAGAGTGTTTTTCGGTAATTATTGAATTAGTCATAAATAATAAATAAAATGTTAGCGATTATTTTGCGAACATTTCTTCATAGCTGTTGTGAAAAAGTGCGCAGCCTTCAAGAGAGCGGTATCACATCTACTTCCCGGGGAGGCTTGCAGATCTCTAAAAATAAGATCGTTTTGAAAAGAGACTCACTCCTACCTTCGTTCGTTTGAAAATATTTTTTATTAGAAGAAAAGAAATGCAATCCTACTTTTGAATTATTTTCGTTTTTTAAATTAAGTTGTTTGAACTTGATTTATTCTCATATGTTTGGTGTTTTCAATAAAAAAACCTTCCGTTTCGGTTGTGATTAAACTATTTTTATTTTGAGAATTACAATTCTAATCACCAATTAAAATTAAAAAGAATATATTGTTAATCATTCATTCTTTTAAAGAAACACTCCTCTTTCAAATAGAAAACACTATCGGAGGTTTAGCTACCTAAGTGTTTCATCAAACCTAATCAATTGCAACACACTATAACACATATTGTCCTGCGTGGACTAAAAAAAACAAACACATTACAAGTTACCTACGTTTTCCTCACCTTTATAATGACACATAACGTTCCGCATGAGGTAGTAAACAGTTTTATTGTCCAAGAGGACAAGTCTTTCAGAGGAAAATATAGTGTGCAGTAAGTAATAAAACATAGTTGAGCATGAAGGACATTGTTTGACAGTAAAGCAGGTAATGGTGGCTGGCCTCGTAAACCATCGCCCAGTGTGGTCATGGCGGACATGAAGTACCCTCTCAGTCCGGAAAATATATAACGCGGTCAGTACGTGTAAAGAGGAGTAGTGGCATCTCAGGACCCTGAGCTAGTCTGGTGAACGAACGCCTTAGACGTAGAATGACTTTTATGATGTTACTTTATACAAAAGGACTTCAATATTTAATTCTACATTTTAAATTTTTATACGTTAGTTTTGATTTTTAAAACTCGTTAAATAGGCCTAGCTAGAACGAGGAAATTTGCCTTCCATTACATGCTGTTGGGGGTTTTCCGATAAAGATCACAATATATTAAAAATTGTAATGGATAATGATGGAAAATATGTACTATATTAGAAAAAATATATATTTTAAATATTATAAAGAAAGTATGTGCATTGAGGGAGGGGGGGGTGTCTAAACTGCCTAAAAATGTAGCTTAATATATGGTATGTTTAAAATGCTGAGGAATGATCATATGTTGTATTGAAACTGGCCGGAGGTGCAGATCTGCTGCAAAAGACATGTTTTAGTCATAAAACTAACCATACAATTGAATTTAATGTGTCCATGAGATTTTGTAAACATTTATTTTATTTACAATCTTTTACAAAAAATTAAGTAAATTTGAAGTATTACACAGGACTTTGTTCATTAGATAATATTGTTTTTTTGAGTGTTTTGAATTAGTCGATTATATATTTGCTGACATTTAAAGACCTATACTGTAAAAAAATTAAATTAATTAAAATTAAAAGGTTTAGAACTATATAACATACAAAAAGTGTATGTTACAATTGAAAACCAATGTGATCCCTAAGTTTATTTTCTTCTCATTTAAAGCTCATAAATGATTAAATATACGTTTTTAGTGTATTATTTACAAAACATATCCAAACAATACTTTTCCTTACATATGTTAAATGCTCAAATATACAAAATAAATCCTATGTAAATTCACTGGGTATGCAAGTTTGCTGCGACGGGGGTATTTTATTGTTGATCCTGAGTCATTATAACCGATATTTTGTAATCAGTTATTGAAAATTAGTGCACACTAGCTTACGTTGGCTTAGGGAACATATTCTTTGTTTGGCAGTTACATTTTTCCCAGGTTTTACCAGTATATTTTCCATAGGACACGTAATAATTTAAATTATCAAATGAAATAAATTAGGCAGCTTGAAAGAGTTCAGGAAATATGCTACTTGTTGTTGTTGACGATGTGTTAATTAAAAGCATACCTAATACGTGCTCAGCAGAAGGAAATGAGGATATAAATTAGTGTTTGCAGGAAATTAGAAGGAACCATTGCTGATGAGGTAGAAGTTGGTACAGATTTACTATATTGCAATAGCTGTCAATGTTATTGTTTAAGACTTTTCTTATAATTTTTTTTGCATTGGCTCTATTTTATTAGTCGAAAAGTTCGGTAATGTATCATGTAAGATAAATATGGTGGAAAACGATGTTAAGCACTATAGTTTTAAAATGTAATTACATTGGATAGAAGAGCCCAACTCCAACTACTGTAGTTGTATAGTTATTTGAATTCGAATAGCAATGTATCAGTACCGTGTGGAGAGGGCATCAACACAAGATGGATCGCTATACACAGACGGCCGCTGGTTCCACCTGGACCGCCCCAGGACGATTCGTCATATCAGAGAGCAGGTCTTTCAAGACTGTGAAAGTGATGAATTTTGTGTCATGTGAGGAAATTTAAGTAAAATTAATATAGCTAGCCGGAGAAAATTTGAGAAGTAATGATTATATGTTAACAAATATTAATTTTTAAATAAAATTGTTTCTTAACTTTGAGTGTCAGCAAAACTGTCACCACAAAAATCATCTTGAATGCCTTATTTCAATTAACGAACTGGGTACTGGATTTATTTTAATTGGCCTTATAACGTCCATTTAATCCTGAAAACAACAGTCTCAATGTCATCATAGAGGATTGAAAGGTTATTATTCACACCAAGTAATGGCACCGGCTGTTAAATGTATAAGTAATATGCAGGTTTAAATTGTAGAAAATTTAGCTTTAATTGATTTCACGTAATATACAAAAGTATGCTTTTCATTCTTTTTATTCTTCATTCTTTTTGAGACAGGTACCTCATTGATGACGTTGCCCTGAATATGAGTGAAGGATGAGTGTGATGATCGTGATGATAGTGGCGCGATCTTGTAGCCTTGTTACTGACTAACTAAGGCACGTTCCTGAGACAGGACTGTTAATTAATAGCCCAACAACCAATGGCAGCTGGCTCCAGAAACAACCCTTCAAAAAGCTACTAACTTTTCTTGGGATCGATCCGGCTACCTACAAGTTTGTAGGCGGGCACTATAACCACTACACCAACCAGCCTGTCTAAGGAATATGTCGGCCTTGGTCAGTAGTAAGACTACAAGATCGCGCCACAATCATCCTTCACTCATCTGTCATTCATACTTGGCTTAAAATACCTACCTGGGTAGGTCGCCATTTCAACTAATGTATCTAATGTATGAATTCATGCAACTTACTTAATTATATATTTGTCTACAGCTACAGTATACTAGAGTTTACTCTGAAGGTTGAATGACTTTGAAGATGGACTCTCGGATGCTACTTGTGTAAATAAAATTTACAAGTTATAATAAACACAATTATTCAAGGCTCCAGGTTAAACCTGTGGATATCGAATAAAAATTAAAAATGTAAGAAACAATATAAATTTGTAATTTTATTGATAAGACGAATTATATCAACATGGATGAATGAATGTAGCCAAGGAAGCTATACTCTTATTTAATTGTGGTATCCCTTGATAGTATTTTTGTGGCCCGCTGATTGGCAAAATGAGATGGAGTAAAATTGTTCTTTGTATTATTCTCCAAAATCCATTACAAATACGTCAAGATAAGCCAGAATATACCTTAATTAATCAGTTTCTATTTCTTACAAATTTTTATGAATAGATAAGAATCTTTTAGCGACAGTATTATTATAAAATTTGAATCGTATAATATTACTGTTCAATGAACCAATAGAGTGGAACCAGTGTGGAAACAGTTATTTGTGTGAGTTGAGGGAGTAAAATACAACATTGTCTCTCGAGTGAAAACGAGTTTAGTTAAATATAACACACGATGTCCATGATGCATATTTTGTAACCCTAGGAATGGGCCATCATGTATTTTGTCTCTGATAATGGAGAACATTTCCACAGAGCAGTCAGCTGGAGGTTGAGGAAACACAATCGTACGTTACTCCAGGATTACCTCTGGCCCGTATCTCAGCATCACTGGAAATCCTAAGTCACTGACCTGTGGTTGAGGTGTTTGAAGGTTCCAGTTAAATGAACCAATTGCTTCCATTTAAGCTTCAAACTTGACGTCAAACTGTGTTTTAAATTAACAAGTAATTAGAGGTTATCTTTCTTCAAATAGTTTACCGTATACGAGAAGTAATAATAATAGTTTTTTTTTTTTTTTTTTTTTTTGGGTAGGAGGTGGAATGCGTTTACGCACACTGAGGGGCTCGTTGTCCCCTCAGTAGTGTCGGACTCCCACGAGCTCGATGTCCCGTGAACTACCGACTAAACCACCTCCCTCGGCACCGAGGACACTAGCCTGGAACTGTTTCACACATTACTTCGGGCTAGGCCTTTGATATTACGCCGCTAGGGCAACCTCTGTGGGGAAATGCTGAGGATTAAGGCCGATCGAGGTCGACCTTTTTCGCCCGAAGAATGGCCTGGACGTAGTGCTTGACACAGTTCCAGTTGCCCTCTCCCTGGAGCATAGCTCCGACGATGTTGTTTGGGCTGACGATCACGCCGATCTCAGATGAAAGCGAGGCTCGGCGGACGTGCCAACGGTCGCACTGAAAGAAGGTGTGCTCGGACGTATCTGGGATGCCGGGGCAATACAGACAGTCCGGGCTGGCGACTTTGCCCATCCGGTGCAGATAGGCTCGGAAGTACCCGTGTCCAGAAAGAAACTGGGTCACGTAGTAATCGACCTCGCCGTGCTGCCGCTCCACCCATGGTCGGACGGAAGGTATGAGCTGAAAGGTCCAACGTCCCCTCGGCTCGGCTTCCCAGTCGCGCTGCCAGGAGTCGAAGCTGCGATCGCGTTCTTCCCTGGCAGCTGTTTCCCGGCCCACTTCAGGCCTCCTCCGGTAAATCGCCTGCCTCTCCCTCGCGAGGAAGAGGACGGGGATGACTCCGGCGATCACCATCACAGCAGGCTCGGAGACTGTGCGGTAGGCCGAAGCGACCCGCAGAGCTCCTCGACGCTGGACTCGGGCAAGCCGGTCTCGGAAGACTCGCTTCTCGAGTGCGTGAGCCCATACCTCCGCCCCGTACAGCAAGACTGACTGGACAGCAGTCATGAGCAGACGGCGCTTGCCGGAACGAGGACCGCCGACATTGGGCATAAGCCTACCAAGGGCAGCGACACCCTTAGCGGCTTTGTCGGCGGCACGCTGGATCTGCTCGCCGAAAGACAGTCTGCTGTCGACCATGACTCCCAGGTACTTTGCAGCAGGCTTAGTCTCGAGTGTGACGTCACCTATCTGCACCGGGAACACGGTGTTTATCCTCTTTTTGGTGAGGACGACGATCTCCGTCTTACTGATATCCAGGGACAAGCCGTGATCTCGCATCCACCCGTTGACCTTGGCCATTACAAAGCTGAGCCTCAGTTTTGCCTGCTCGACGTTCCTCGCAGCGATAATAATAGTAGAAGTAATAATGATAGTAATAATAATGATAATTGTTGGATAAAATATTATGACCTAATAAATGTCTGTTCTTCTTCCACCCGTTGACCTTGGCCATTACAAAGCTGAGCCTCAGTTTTGCCTGCTCGACGTTCCTCGCAGTAATAATAATAGTAGAAGTAATAATGATAGTAATAATAATGATAATTGTTGGATAAAATATTATGACCTAATAAATGTCTGTTCTTCTTCCATCATTTGAGTATAAATTGAACCCTTTTTAGGGTGAGTAAATTATAACGTTTTGAAATATAGCTTTATACTTTTATGCGAACTTTTACTTCCAATTAATTACGTTATATGTAGGATGTTTTTGTCTATAGTTACGTCGAAATAATTATAAGTCAACCTAGCAACATTTAGAGTACGTTTTAATGTAAAATATTTCTTTAAAATATTTTCGTTACTAAATGCTTCAGTTTTAGATTAATCCATTTTGCCATTTTGCAGTCCGTTTAGTTCACGGAATCCGTTCATATAGTTCTGTCACAAGTCTCGTGAATTATTTATGTCTCATATTTTATAGGAGAGATGTTTACTGCGTCATACATGAGTTATTCATTGTGTTTTAAAATTAGCATTAAATGCTCCTTTATCATAAACGTGCTGTTTTATTACACGTATGAATAAAACAATTCAATAAATGACGTAATAAACTAAGATAAACTAAAAAAGGAAATTAACTAAAATGGTTTTTTATGATATTGTGTTAAAGGTAAAGTTAAAATATCACAAAACAATAATTAATTGAACATTTTTATAATTGGTTGTATGCTGTGCGCAGCGATTGCCTTTATGAATAAACACTAAAAATTCTGAGAGTACCTCCTTAAATTAAAATATTAGTATTTCATTGAGATTACTAATGTCAGTCAAAAAATATAAATCCTCCATGAAAAATTTTAAATATGATAAAATTGACATCTAAAAGTATCATATAAATCGACTAATTGCTTATTTTTTCTGTACAAATAAGGGTCTTAGGCCTGAAACTCAAAGCCCGAAGGCGAGTTTATTAACATAATTTAATTATTTGTTTATGTTCCTGAACGGTTTTTTGTTTGTTTGTTTGTTTGTTTGTTTGTTTTTTGTAGAGATGAAGCATTGTAGTAGTTTTATTTTTACTAGAACTGTAATAAAAACCATCGAAGCATCAAATACATTTAATCTTTAAAAAATCAAAATAAATCTTAAAATTTAAGTTACTTGGACTGGACTTTTGCGTACTTAGTTATGAAAGTTAAAACACACTTTCATAATTGAAATAAACATAGCATCCAGTTTTTTCGCATGATTACGTAATTGGCACATATCAATGCAGCATAGTATGCACTCATTTAAAAGAAGATTCGACATAGGATTGAAATTGTAACATAATAGTAACTTAGTGATAACAATATATATTTATCAATAAAAAATAGAAAACCATTACGTTTGTATAAGATATAAACTAATCTAAATCGATCAATCTAAAATATAATTATATAATACGAGTGTAGGATAATAAAAATGAAAAATTTAAGATATGAATAGTAAATTATTTCAGAGTAAAAGCAGGAAATTAAAATCAATCTTCAAATATCCGTTATTCTGGAAAAGGCAATTTATTCTGTACCCACCTTTCGATTCTTTCAGCGTTGATTCTTGGCAAATCCTAGTTTATATTACGTTCTGTGTTTATATTACCTGTGCCTACTTAACGGTTAAGAAAGTTAAAGCAGTCTCTATTTAAATATCCGAAGATTAAACAGTACATGTAGGTTTGTTACAAAAATATTTAAAAGAGATAGAGCAATGGGAACATAACATGCACACATATATGAAAATACTTACAAACAGGATGTCCGAAATTCATTGTTGGTGATGGTGGTTTTTTTTCTGATAAACAAAGAACTCGTTTAACACCGCATCACTCGAAAACCCCACACATGTATGGGTTACCTAAAATTCATAAAACTGATGTACCTCTTAGGCCTATAATTAGCTCTCGCGACTCACCGTGTAGGTAACTGTCTAAAGTCCTCCTGGACATCCTGAAACCATTGGTAGGAAAAACTGACTCGTACATAAACATTCTAAAGACTTCGTTGAAAAGTCAAAGGACATAGTGCTGGCTGAGACGGATTAGCTGGTTAGTTTTGATGTTGAAAGTCTGTTCACGAATGTCCCAGTTCCTGAAACCTTAAAAATAATCGAGTCTCGGCTCGAAAAAGATGAAAGTCTAAATGAACGTACTAAACTTCCTGTTAACGTCATTAAGGAACTGCTTGAATTGTGCACTCAATGTAACTATTTTGAACTAGAGGGTAAATTATACCGTCAAGATGAGGGAATGGCCATGGGGTCGCCATTGTCGCCTATCTTTGCTAATATCTTTATGGAGGAGTTTGAGCAAAAGGCTTTGTCTTTGGCTCAACTCAAACAGGAGATTTGGTGGAGGTACGTCGATGACACCTTCGTGGTATTTCCGCATGGAGACGATGAACTAACAGACTTTTTAGGTCATCTTAACAGTATTTCTCCTTCCATCCGCCTAACAATGGAAGAGGAAGTCCAAAACAAACTAGCTTTTTTGGATGTGTGCGTAGAAAAGGATAGGGACACGCTTAGGACAACTGTTTTCAGATAAAAGACACACACAGGGCAGTACTTAAATTTTCAATCAAACCATCAAAAATCTGCCAAAGAAGGGGTAGCTTACTCATTATTTGACAGAGCAAAGAGCATGTGCTCAAATAAAGATGAATTAAATCAGGAAATCAAAAAAGTAGAGCAGGATTTGGCTAAGAATGGATACCCTCAACCCATAATAAGAAAGTGCAAAAACCGTAGGGCTAAACAGAAGGAGTCAGAAAACACTGAAAAATTCGTTCCTATGTCAATCCCTTATGTGCCGGGATTATCCGAAAAAATTAGAAGAGTTGCTAGGAAGTTCAAAGTTAGAACCGCGTTTAGGACACAAAACACTCTTAGGCAATGTCTCGTAAAAACCAAACCAAAAAATAGCACTCAGGGATCAAAAAACTGTGTTTACAGAATAAACTGCAATAGTTGCACTAGGCCGTACTATGGCGAGACAAAAAGACCTTTAAATGTTAGAATCAAAGAACACAAAGATAACACGAGGAAGGGCTTAGTGGATAAATAAAAAATTGCTCAACACTGCTGGTCTGAAAATCACCACATGAATTTTGACGAAGCAAAAATAGTACACCGCGAACCTCATTTTTTCAAAAGAAAATTAATTGAAGCTTCATACATAAAACTAGCAGACCAACCAATCAGTCCATCTTCACTTGAAATAAGGCCAGTATGGCTACCACTATTAAACAAAGAATTGAAAGACAGGGAAAATAAAGTGTCAGCAAATAGGGTAACTACTAACAATTCTGTTCAAAATTCTCACAACATGTTAACCCGTAGCAAGGCCAAGGGGCAGAATCCGGTTAAAAATTAACTAAAAAAACACAAAAAGACACACGGAATTTGCATATCACATGTCTCTGTTTCAGGTTTTCGCCACCGGTAGCGCGCCGTGATTTGGTTGGCTGTGGGCGCCGCCATTTCCGTCGCCGCCGCCTTTTGCTTTCCTCCTACCAGTCTTAGCTCAGCTCTGATTGGGTGTGGACGTGCTCTCTCCTGTCTGGTGATTCTTGATACTTGTGATTCCTGTGTTATTTTGTGTTATAGTTTTCTTTTCAGCATAGTGTTGTTGTGACTGCTTTTACAGTTCTCTGTTTTAGCTGTGTTTTTGTCCAGGCTTTCCTGGCCATGTGTTACTAATCTTGTTATGTTCTAGGTTTTCTTCCACCTGAAGACGGGATCAGATTCCAGATCCCGAAACGTCGTGAAACTTGTTTTTTACTAATCAGTGATGGAAAATGTCCGCAAAAATCCAAATCAAAATATAAACAGGATGTCTTCTAAGCCGTTTACAACAGATTGTAGACGAATGGCTTGTCATACGAGGACGAAACAAAACTTTTTTTCAATAACTCATACTCAAGGGACTACGTAAAAATATGCTTAACCTTTTCTGGGTATACGAAAAACCGGAGGTCACAAGTTCAAATATCAGAACTTTTAAACATAAACATATGTAATGAAATGCATAATCTTAAAGCTCCAAGCAAGATGGAGAATGTGGTAGGTACAGAGTTTAATTACGTTTACTAATTTTAAAATGGCGGCCATTTCAGTGAAAAATATTGGTCTTCCTTACACAATCATTATTATGGGTACCACAAAACATTTTTTAGTCCAGGTTACAAATTCCTATTTTTTGTAAACTCTGCTTTAATTTGATATAAGACATGCGAACATTTAGAAGAAGGATGAATCATTTCTTCATGTTGGTAGCCCTGAAAAAATTTAAACGGCAGCATATGTCATATAGCAAATCATAGTACACGTCTTGCAAAGGCTAGCAACTGTACAAAAAATCTCCTCCCATCGTTGGTGGTTTCGTAGTTTTTAAACGAAACCACCACAGTTTAACCACCACTGTTTTTTATCAGTAGTATAGTTTAACCTACTAAAAAAACTCCACTTTTCCATATTAAACTCATGTTAAACGTGCATTCCTCAAAGGATTTAAATTTGTTTCCATTAAAATTAAATGATGGGCACTTAACATGAGCTTTATATGGTTTAATTGATTTTTTCTGTTTAAATCTATGAAACCATTACAGATAGGAGATAATATTATAAATTGAAAACCTGCTATTCTTTGCATGTCCTGTAAAATAATATACTATTTGACATATGCTGCCATTAAATTTGTCTTTTATTTTTAGGCTACAAAAACAATGAGCTGAACAAACGTTCATTTTTAGATGCCGGTGTTTCATATGTCAATATAAAGCTCAATTTACAAGAATTAAGAATTTTAAACAGAAATAAAATCTGTGTCGTGGTTCTCGAGGTAGGCTTCTTCTCTATTTAAGGGCAAATTCTTCAGAATAATTGTTGACCTAAAATCCTTCAAATTCTAGTTCCTTCGTGTGGTCCTGTTTTGGCTTTAACCGTTCACTCATTGATTCGCCTTCCTTGCAGTGAGGTTCTACCGGCGCAGAGCTTAGACTGAAAACAAGCAATATTTTACCCGAACGCACGAGCCCGGTTAGATCAGCTGAGTCAACAATAGCGCTAGTTTATCTAGCGGCAAGGGTGGTAACTAACACACTGCAGCGTATGGTAGAATGGTTGCTCTTTAATTAGTCAGTCTGTTGACGATACAACGTTTGCCTAATTTTATTTGGAGGGTTATTACATTGTTTAGTAAGAACAAAAATTAAATTATGCTTTTTCTTTAGCAGGTGTACTGTTTAGGATACTATTTAAGTAGTAGTGGGATTATATAAGGAGTAAAATAGTTGTTTCACATCAGTGTTGCATTTAGAGTTAATGACACTGTTTAGCAATGAAAATATACATTTTACTATAACATGAACAACTTTTAACAGCAAAAAAACAAAACAAATACACTATCACGTAAAATAAAATATACAGACCATTTATAAAACAATTCTGTATAGAGCAGAATTTTATTTCATAACTTTGATTTGATAGTTCTAAGGATGTCATACAAGATACGATCAGTAAGATCAACTGAAGTCAAGATGAACAGTCTGTTAAGATGAAGAACTTTATTCAGTGGGCGTTGTTTACTCAAGGACTTGACTGTCAGTCGCCACTTAATGTTTAACGAAACCGTTGAGATTTTCCTTGTTAAGAAAATAAATTCTAATCTTAGTTTTCAAATTTGTTTACTGTCTCTGTAAAAATATACATCAACGATATATTAAAGAAAATATCATTTTCAGAAAAACTTCTAAGCATATATGATCTTTTCAACGTCTTATAAAATAAAATATTTGAAGGAACGTGATTCTGTTCATGAAAGAAACTTTAAACGAGAAATTTCAAATTATATCGGGGAACTTTGTTCTGTAGGATCAATTAAAATAAGTGAAATTATTATTTAAATGTTGAAATCATAATATTTTAATTGCCAGTCTTAATAATACATGATTGATCATAATTTTATATTCCAATAGGTCAGATAACAATGATAAATAACGACCAATAATTTTTAAGAACTATTTTTTACCATTAAAATAATGTCTTTAATGCAGGGGAAAATAATCTATAAATTAAGAACTATTGAGCGAAAAACTCAAGGACCGATTAAAAGTTTAACACTTACAACTTGGCCAGCGTAATATTTACTTAAGAACTTGGAAAATTGAGCTCTGAAAAGGTACCAAGTTGGAAATGGACCAATATTGCTTTTAACAAGTTAAAGATGGTATGTTTTGTATTAGAACGATACTGTTACATGTATGTAGCTAACTTTGTAAGGAATTAACCTATTAAATAAGAACTTCAATTAATTGGTTGAGAGTTTTAATTGAGATATTATACATTTTCTTACAGTACATGATTATCACATTATTTACATTATTTTATTACATCATTTATAATATACTAGCAGTTACCCGTGGCTTTGCTCACGATAAAAACTCTAACTCCCGCTGCCTAAATGAAGATAGGGCCACATACTGAGTTTATGATTAGACAGATGAGGTAAAAAAACGAATGACGACTTTAAGTTAACTAACTAGACTAAATTTAACTTTTATATATTTAACATAGTACATATCACCTAAAAAATCAACAAAACAACTATAAAACCATTATGAAAGTAACCAAATTACAAATCAGCTGTAAAATCGTACCCATATGTGAAGCTGAACCACCTGCTTGTTAAATGAACATTGAAAATTAAACAAAAGATCATCCATTCCACTTGCGTAGGAAAATTTATAAACTTCAACCCCGCCAAAACCCTTAAAACTTTGAATTAAAAAACCCGTTCTTAGGGGATGCTTACGCCCTTAAGGTCCAAGGTTCTAAGTCTTGTAGTTTAGGCTGAGCAATGATAGGTAAGTGGTACTGGACAAATATAAAGAAGATGGACTTTCATTAACCAGAAAGATGTTTTCAGGAATCCTCAGTCCGCAGGTCTGCTGCGACTGGAGTTTTTCTATTGCTGCCCCCCGCAGGAGGTATTTCTATTTGGCCTTCCTGTACTATACATATGAGCAGATTCAGCGCCCCACCGATAAAGGCCTCAAGAATGCAACTGCCCTGGGAAGGCTTATGCCCATGTTGAATGCTTATGTTGAATCTGCTCGCATGCATGGTATACTGTATAGTGGACCTTAAGCAAGAATGTAAAATCTCCGTCGCAGAAGACCTTGCGTACTTAGAGAATCCTAAAGCAGTTTTCTGTTTCATGAAAGTTTATGTGCGTAAAACGTAGAAATTGCCTTGATTTAATGTCAAAAAAATTCTAAGGTCTTTAGGGTCTATCTTGAACATAAAAATACCCCCTTTGCAGCAGACCTCCACACTACGTGCATGACCTTATTTCATTTCTTCCATAAGAATAAAATGGGGAATGAGTTTGCAGGTCTATTGCAACATTCATTCAAAAATTTGGTGGTTTTAAAACAATATCAGATGAATCTGAACAAAAAAAAAACACATACCAAGTTTTATCAAGATATGTTGAGTAATAACCGAGATATAGAATTTTTCTATAGGGACAATGTACTGTGTTTTCAGCTTTAAATATAGTTTGAACAGTGTTTTTTGCTTCTGGGAGCTCCAAAATGAAAAGTTATCATGGTCTCGCGCTTAGGTCTTGCCGTGAGACCTATGGTTATAATTTCATCAATGAAATTTTCTAAAAGACAAAGGCAAAGTATTTTTTTCTAATAATGTAGATAAAATAAATGGTTTAAATTAGCTCTTTCATTAACAGCTGTTACGGGGACGAAAGGTCTTATAAGTATCTCTTGTCAGTGATTTATTTTATGTTCTATTCCTGACAGCTGGTTTGACATTCCACTAAATTTCTTGCATTTTACATCTGTTTAGATATAAACATTTCACCAATTTGTATTCTGCCATAAGGATAATATGGGATCTTTGAGAGGGTCCATGGCGGAGTCCGAGGGTCAGATCAGGATGAAAACCATTTAGTTTTCCTATTTAATGCCTAAAGAAACAGTGAACCAAATTTCAGCCTTCTGGGTTATTGGGAAGTTGGAGAATTAGTGATGAGTGAGTGAGTGAATAAGTGAGTGAGTGAGGGCTTTGCCTTTTATAGGTATAGATATAAATTTAGCGAGGTAAAAGAAATTAAAACCATTGTTTTGTAAGTGTAAGTATTGTTGTATTTACGAGATACTCGTCCAAAGAGAACGTATTAATTATTAACGCTTTCAGAAGTGATGTGTTTTCTCCATATACACTTACTAAGGATAAGAAGACACAAAATATTGTGAAATGCATTCGATTGAAAAAAAAACATGCATCAAACTCGAATATGGCATATGAATGGGAAGTCATAAATTTTGCCAATGATAAAATATAAATGCTTATAAGTCCTTTGATAAAATTCTCAACACCAATATTTTGGAGGAAAGCATATATACCTATACTGTTGCCAGAAGAGGATGTCCCCCACATTTAACTATCATTCTCATTAGTAGGCTGTACATAAAAAAATACTAATTTCGTGATCAAGTTTATTTTATTTATAATAATATATAAAAAAATACACATTTTATTGTATTTCACAACAATTCCTGTTGGTCGAATTGCTTTGATCGTCTAATTCAACCAGTGATATACATTTTCTGAGCTATTCTATTTGTGTAATTGTATTATTTATTAACCAATTTTGAGCAGTGTTCTTTTCCCAAAGATTAATGCATTGTCCTAAAATTATACTTTCCTGTTTTAGAATTTTTTCTTGGTAGCTTGTTTGGAAACCACTAACTTGTATTGACCTCTGAACTATCATTGTTTTACTTTTTCTACCAACTTTATTTTGTATACTAGTAATATTCTTAATCTACAAAAAAATATTTAACAGTAACTTTGATTCGATGGACTCCAAAGACCAGAATAGTCGTTAAAAATATTTTTAGGGAGGAATAAGTAAGAAAACAAGCAATACAAGAACTTTGTTATTCCAGCACAATTTTATAAATTCAGAATTTTTTCATAGACAGAACCGGATTTAAGAGGGGCATATAGTTTTATATGCATTCATGAAAGATATACTGTGTCGCTTTCATTGAATATCTGACATCTCATACAGGTTTTTATACATAAAGTTTATCGGGGGACACTAAACACCGATGAATCTTGAGTAGTCTTAGTCTTAAGATCCAGTTTGCAACAGCCCTATCATATATTTCTTGTAGTTTACACGAATCTATATACGAATTCATATATACTGGTATCTATATATCTATTAACGAATCATATATACTGGTTAATTTACACGGACCTATGTTTAACTCATTTTTCAGCTTATTCTATGTCATTGGAAAGATCGTTTATACGGCCTGTTACACGAGTTTCTTTCATTTTGTGATTTAATCAATGACTTAAAAACCATATAGTTTTCTAGGCTCATTACAAACTTATAAGCTTACTAGCCGATCAAACCGGTTTCACCCATGGAAAAACAAAAACAAAATGCTTGGATTTAATAAGGTTGCCATGAAAACTTCATATCCTTCCCTATAGTTTAACATT
This sequence comes from Flexamia atlantica, assembly GCA_035578135.1. NCBI lineage: Eukaryota > Metazoa > Arthropoda > Insecta > Hemiptera > Cicadellidae > Flexamia > Flexamia atlantica. Next base: position 22,377,422 of record JAQJVK010000015.1, on the reverse strand, counting down.
TAAACTTTGATTTACCGTAGGGCGTAACTGTAGAAGAATTTAGTAAATTCGTTTCTTAGTAGCGTCTAGGACCCTAGGGGAGCATATAATATGCCAAATTTAAACCCTCTGAACGTTTTTAATTTAATTTGTGGTTCGAAAGCCAGTTTAGAAGCAAGCCAATGCTTATAGTTGTTTCACGTCTAATGTCTTCTTTACATATATTTTTTTTATTATAATCAACATAAATTTAACTTTTATTGATAACATAATATATTTTGATTGGATGAGTATCTTAAGCTTCTTAAGAACTATACCTTTTTCGGGTAATGTTATACTTCACAAAAAAGGACAAAATAAAACAACGACAGTAATAATAATTAAGAAGTAGCTATACACTAAATAATATTTCAACTTTCAAAATAGTAAGACTTTGTAAATTGTTAAATTAAGTCAGATAAAGATTTACTATACTATGGTAAACTAACTACAATATTAATCCAAACATTAAGCATATTAAATATTACCACAGTTTCTTTGTATGATATCGACAACATATTATGATTATATTACCTTGACGTGGGAGATAATGTATCAGCTCCGATGTCAAGACGGCATCGACACAAGATTGATCACGATACACAGCGCCAGCTGCTGATTCTATTTGGGATGTTTGCAAGGATGATTCGTCATATTAGAGTGTGAAGGCCCTTTACATTTTAAGGTACGCGTACATCAAGAAACGCATACATCAAGTTATATTTTAAGGAACTTTAAGTAACCGTTGTTAGAATACAACAACGTGTACTTATGGCCTCAATTAAAAAAGTCTATATTCAAATTAGAGATACAAAAAAATAATAAATACATATATGACTTAGTAATAATTACTACCACTAAACTATCCCCCTCTCAAAAACGATTCCTTGATGTTTTGTTTTAAAATCCTTACTAAGAGGCTCTATTTTGTTTTTACTTTAAAACACGTTCGCGAAAAACATTGATTTGAGAAAGGACTAGAAAAAATAAATAACTATGAAACTTACTATGAAAATATTTTCCTACAAGCTATTTCTTTAGGACTGAATAAAAAAGCATGCATCTTCTGTATTGAGCATGCAGAAGGTATGTAAGTTTCTGCCTTCTTACACACCTTCTATGTTTTCTGAAATTTCCATTTTGTAATAAATCAGATGTTTTGATTTAACTTCAATATATTCAATTTATGAAGATAACAGATATTGCGATGAAGCAGATAAAACAAAACAATTATTACCATAATTATTAAACCCATTTTTCCATATTTTGATGTTGGTCTTATCTTTTGTTGTCGTTAAAGCTCATTGGAATTTATTTGAGAGTAATTAATTTTTTGAGTTATCTGACATCCATTGAAGAGTAATTTTGTCAAAAATTAAAATAAATGCAGGTGATTTATGATTTTGCCACAAAATCTTAATTTAGTAATTTAATGTACTTGCCCGGTCGCGGATATTGAATCCACGGAACTGACGCCGAGATGGCGTAACAGTCTTGGAACCCGCTGCCCCAGGAACTGCAAAAAAAGCAAACTTAAACGAACTCCATCTAAAAATATGTTCTCTGCTTTGAAATTGTACCATCCTTCCTCTCAAGTGACATAGGCCCAGAGCTCGAGCGGAGAGGAAATTGGAACGTCAATATATGCGTTCAATATGAGCAGGATATTGTTAGCGATCCGCGCCGTTAATGCATAATTCAGTATTAAACTTGTGAAAGATATTTCAACCTACGCATCTCCCTTGCCTGTGTCGAGTAAATGGGATTTTAAATTGAAATTATCAGATGTAAATATAGATATTTGGCATAATTAGTGAGTATAATTCAACCTAAACATTTGATAACACATGATAACCAATAAAATCACAAAGGCAACATATATGAAATACGGTTGGGACGCATCGCAGCTACTTCATTGGAATCTGAGTGTAAAATGAGTGTGAAATGGACAAAATGATGGCCTTTGACTGACAAAGAACACCTGAATCATTTTGTCAAGATTATTTTTGACAAGTTGATTTCCCAGTGACCATTGACAGCTAGGTCTGGAGTTTATTTTTCGCGAAATTATCTCAGAATCTTGCTTAGGACAACTAGTGACATTTGTTTTTATTCCTTGCAGTTGCCCGTGGCTTCGCTCACGATAGATAGCTCGAAACAGCTGATCTTGCCACTGCTCTTAGAACTGTCAAATTAGTAGCCACAGCTGGTAACATTTCTGTGTTTGAATATTTTCATCCTTATAAAATGTAAAAATTGAAAATGAGGACGTTCACGGGGCGTAGCCCGAGGGCATTTTAAGGAAGTGAATAGGTCTATGTGTTTCCCAGGTTCAAGATCTATCTCTGTGTGAAATTTCAACCCAGTCGGTTCAGTATTTTTCAAGTTCACTTGCTACATATATATTATTTGTGGAAGTGGGTGGCAGATGCTTATTTTTTAGAAAATGCAATAATCGCGGGTAATAATAAATTAACTATGACAAAACCTAATAAATTAATAATGAAACTAAATTTATAGTTTATATTTAAAAGACTACTACTATTTTTATTATTAAATCAAAAAACCAGTTTCATTATTTAAATACCAGCTAGTTAAAAACACTCGCACTTATGACCAATGATATATTTAACGTAATTAATGTCATCAAACGGTTGTAATTAATTGTTTTACAGAAATTAATTACGAGATAGCACGAGAGTAGATTGCTGGAAAACCTAATTAAACAATAATTCAAACTTTTGACTTTCCTCGTGGACCGGAATGCACCAGCAGTTGCAGCCCTAATTGGTGGCTCCACCTCATCATTCATTCACTATATTTACAGTCATTGTTGGATCCCAGTTGTGTTGATGACACGTTTTAAAACATCTACATAATTTATTTAAACATTTTACTTCATGGTCTGATGATTATATGTTTTAAAACTCCTTTTTCCACTTCCAGAATGCTAGGCTTGGCATATTTATGATTTCCTCATGACTGATTTTAATAACTGATTTTAGTTTATTTTCGTAGTTGGCTGCAGAGTATTTCAATGCACTGTATTCCAAAGTCCTTTGTGGAATCATTGGCTGATTCCTAGTTTTTTATAAAATATTTTTTTCTAAAACTACGCGTAAAATGCTGTCAGTTTACTTACTGATAAATAAATGAATCAGCTATTTATTGAGGATTAGGCATCTACAATAATCTTAGCCGAGGAAGTGGTATCTGCTAAAAAAGTACTTGATTGTACAGTCTTCGAGGTTTTTGATTTGATGGCTTCCAGATATCATTAACAAAAATATCACAACGCGTACAAATTTAAACTAGTGCAAAACTTTTATCGAGGACAATATTCAAAATGAAGCAAAAAAATCCACGATTTTCACATGTTTTGAGGATATCTCCAAAAGCAACCATTTTTAAATATCTGTCACATTTACTTTCAGGGCTTCTGGTGCCATTTTTGGGTCCAAAAACCCTTTATTGGGACATTTATTCCCCAAAATTGGGCTAAAGGTGCTCCGATTTTCTTGTCCAACGGTCTTGACCTCTATAATATCACGGAAAGGAATGTTCTTGCCAGATTTAAAGCAAATCGGACCTAAAGCTTATTAATTGATGGATACATATTTGTAAGGATTAAAATTCTATTCATTTAGCTATAGCACTTCAGTAATAACGGAGGGAGACTTTGTTTTATCGAATAATTGGATGAGCCCTTATTCAATTTGCTTTAAAACATAATCCATCGTGACGATAATATTACATTACAACTCCCTTGAGTCGATAAAAAAGTGACAGTCAATTGAAAACAGGTGACAAAAGGAAAAACAAATTCATATTGATGTTGCAATCTATCGTGAAAACTGTTTGTATAAATTCTTTTAGGGTTCCTTTACGAGAGTTTAACAAGGAAAGTAAATATGTGACATTTTTATCTGATCAGCGTACCCCATCCTACTTGAAAAACTATAATTAATATTATATAAAAACTAATTTCTATTTGAACGCTGTGTAATACTCTATGAGGACTCGTAGGAAGGATGCGCGATAATCGCGGATGGTAAAATGCAATCTGTTTTCGCCTAGTTTGATTTGAATCAATCTTGAGAGAGACCTTCTTTAATCAAATTCCTTTAAAGTGATGCTTTTTTGATGTGATTAATATTTTAGCATTTTGATTTACTCCGAAACACACAGTTTGGGGAGAGGGAATTAAATTTCAGAACGCCAAAATACTTCCTTCCTTGATCTCACAGACAAACCTCAAATATAATATTTACATCATCACAAATAAAAAATATTGGAGGGGGGTGATACTTTTCGTTCACACTGTATACGCGGTGGGCTGTATGTTCATAGAACAAAATATAGGCATTGTTCTATCTAATTGCGAAAGACATTATCAGTTCTGATGCGGGAGAATGGCCTTTGATTGTCAAACACTCCTCAGTATTAAATCCTGTTTTTTTTGTGTTTACTCCAGATCCGTTGAAGCCAAAGAGTTACAAAAATACCACATTTTTAGAGACCAGTCTCATTTAAAGTGTTCATGTAGGCATGGCTATAAATAAATAAGTACAAATTTGATAAATATCGCTGAATTTAAACGTTTTCGAGCATAACGGGAGAAGCACAGTGTTTTTAGGGATTGCAAATAGGGTGTAGCCTAAATTACTTTAAGGGTGAAATTTGGATTACATTGACTGAACTACCGTTAAGAGTTAATAGATCTTTGAAGTACAGAATAACTTGTCGTGTAAATTAGTTATAAATCAGTTAAACTTAGAGGAAATTCAAGAAAACTACCTTAGATAACACCTATTCATCACTTTCACATACACTTCATACGGTGTAGCCTACATCACTTTCAGGGCACTAACTTAATTAAATATATCTAAGATTGTTGCACATTGGCGAGGTTTGGATCACATTGACTGGCCTAAACCTGTCGTGTAAATAACATTTTCATCATACTGACTCAGAAACATCTGTATTCTGTTCAATTTTGCTGGCTCGAAAATTACCCATTGCTATCCTAGTCCGGGGAAAACTATTTCCTGTACTAGGCCGGGAAAACGGAAGTAAACAATCAGCTGATTTGTAGCAAACCGACGTTTGATGCCTGTTTAGTGGTTACTTTTTAGAGGAATGTAGTGGCAGCACTGGCAGCAGTAGCAAATGTTTGTTCTAATTGTTGGGTTAGGTTTGAAGGATTGAGAAACGTGTTGCCTTTTGCAAGGACTACGACTACGTTATGATTGAAAGTATGTTTTTTTGATTAGTATGATGAAAAGTATCGTACGTTACACGGACGGAAAGTTTTACGGTACTCGCATGACAATCCCGGGAACTATCATGCCCGTCCGGCAAAACTGTACTTTCCGGCCTAGTCGTTACTACTATATATAGCATGTTTAACGACTATACATAAGTACGTTTAATATACTATTTCATCACGCCGTACCGAAAGTAGCTACTTTCGATGTCAGCTGGTAGCAACGAAAAACGATCGTTTCCCAAGCTCTAATTTAGAGCAAGGGGAAAACGATCAGCTGATTTTCCCTTGCTCTAAATTTGTTTTCCCTTGCTCTCAATTAGTTTTCCATTTGCCCGCTACGCGCTCTGACGTCGCTTTGCCGTTTATTCTTACAATTTAAATCAGCTGTTCTTATTGTTCAACAATGTAAACCGAAAACAGGAATAGGTATAAATGAGTTTTGCTGGGTTGTTATTATAGCGCATGTTTAAAATCTCTCAACCAATACCAACTGCACAATAAACATAACCTTGAACTTCTAATTTTTACGTTGTTATGTAGGCTTATTATAGTAAATTTGTTATTATAAAAAATGTTAGTTGAGAAATATAATAGTTTGCATTTTACTGATGTTTCTTCTTCAGCATTGTGTGTATTTTTGAGTCGTGATGAAAAGTACCGTTCATAACTTGTACCGAAAGTGATTTTCCGGCACTTGCTCCAATTATTCCCGTACTCGGCTCGCCTCGTACGTGAAACACACTTTCACAGGCTCGGCTTCGCCTCAAACGTGAAATTCGATATTCCTGTGTTCGGCTCCGCCTCACACATGAAACTTGGGTGCCACTTTCGGTACTAGTAATGAAATATACTATTTCATACCTCCGTACCGAAAGGAGCTATTTACGATGACAGCTGATATCAACGTAAATTATCGTTTCCAAAGCTCTAATTTAGAGCAAGGGAAAAACGTTCAGCTGATTTTACCCCTGCTTTTAATTGACTTTCCTTTGCTCCCAATTAGTTTTTCATTTTATCTACTAAGCGTACTAATGTTTCCTTACCATTTATTCATACAATTTTAATCATCCATTTTTAATTTTAAACAATCAAAATTTTGACATAAATAGGTATAGGCTAGTTTTGCTGTGTTGCTGGCATAGCGCGTGTTTTAAATTCCTCTAAATATGTCTATTATTTCATATTACAAAATGTTAGTTGAGAAGGGTAACATTAAAATGCAAACTTTATTTTATTCTGTATGTGTGTATTTTGTGTTGTGATGAAAGTATTGTTCATAACTTGTACCGAAAGTGATTTTCCGGCACTTGCTCAAATTATTCCCATACTCGGTGCGCCTCGTACGTGAAAATCACTTTCATAATATGCTCGGCCTTGCCTCGCACGCGGCACCCAGTGTTCCCGTGTTCGGCGTCGCCTCACGCATGAATCTGAGCGCGCACTGGAAAATGCTATTTTCGGTACTAGTAATGAAATATACTACTTTTCACATCTTTTGATGGAAGGAAATTCAAGAAAAACTACAATAGACGACACCTGTTCAAACGTAGACTCCACATGATAACAAAATATCGTGGATCTTTTGACGTTTATAAAAACCCGTTAATCTAAGTGGTGATTGTGTAGTTAGGCTGATTGATTCACACGTCGCTTACGTCAACGACCCTGAAAATGAGACTGCTGCAGTTGTGGACGCTGTGGACAGTTGTGGCTGCAGGCACGAACAGACAAATGGACTATTCATGTTTGATAAAGTGACTCGATTACCTCACTTTTGATTGATTACCATCAAATAAATAGTTCATTTTAAACAACCACTTCCATTAATGTTCATTATGACAAAACTACACAGGATATACAGGGTGTTCAAAAAATGTGTGGCAATAATTTACCTATCGATTCCTTGGGTCAAAATAAGCAAAAAGGTTTATATAAACATAGGTCCTAAAGTGCTTCGTTTTCCGTCCGTGTGTCTGTTTGTGATTTTTACATATTTAATCATATCTCACGAACCTCTCAATGAATAAACTTCAAACTTAGTATGTGCATACCCACTATTAAGAACTATTTTTGTAAGAGGTATCAAGTTTCTACTCTCTACCATTTAAAAATGACGACTGTTCTTTGATTTCAAAGCTAAATATCATAAAAACCGTAATTTTAGAAAATTTATACAAGTGACAAAAAAGCTGCAACATTTAATCCAATTAAAGCTGATATTATGATGATCGGACAGCTAATAATGGAGAAATTTTAAATTTTCCGAATAAAAACATCCAAATTTTAGACAGAATGTTCTAAAGAACCATGTTTTTATGCAGAAGAGGCAAAATTTCTGCATTATTAGCTGTCCGATTATCATAATCTTAATATCAGCGTCAATTGGATTAAATTTTGCAGCTTTTTTGTCTCTTGTATAATGTTTCTAAAATTTACGGTTTTTGAGATATTTAGCTTTGAAAACAAAAAACAGTCGCCATTTTGAAATGTTTCAAAGTAGAAATTTGATACCTCTTAAAAATAGTTCTTATTAGTGGTTATCCATATACCAAGTTTGAAGTTTATACGTTAAGAGGTTCGTGAGATATTATTAAATATGTATAAAATCACAAACAGACACACAGACGGAAAAGAAAGCACTTTAGGACCTGTGTTTACATAAACGTTTTTGCTTATTTTTACCCAAGGAATCACTAGGTAAATTATTGCCCCACATTTTTTGAACACCCTGTATAATTCGTTATGCAATAGTTAAGTATAGGTTATGGTTACAACTAGGTAATAATATGGAATGTTAATTGAGTTGCGTAATATTTCGTTATTCATACAGTGTATAACAACTTAATCTAAAATTGACCTAAATTAAAATTAAAAATAATTTTATAATATACCCCTATCCCCATTCGTACTAATTTTAACAGTAAGTGTGGTACATGATAGCAAAAATGTCATTATTTATAGTCAATTGTAGTTATATTCATAATAATCCCGCGTTTAACGTATTAATTCATGTCTTAACTCCCAGTTCCGAGTATTGATTATGATTATTAGCGAATTTCCCCTATTGGGAAAAAGCTACTACCGTAGGTCTCATGGTAAAACCTAAGCCCAAGACCATGATAACTTTTCGTTTTGGGGCCCCCAGAAGCAAAAAACACCATTCGTTGGAATTTTTAGATATATATCTATGTGTCTGTTAGCACGATAGCGGCCATAAAAATGATCCGATCTTTATAAAATTTGCTACGGACGTGTAATCAATTGGACGAGCTCGTAAACCAGCCTGATCTGACCATCAGAAAGGGGGTTAAAGGAGGATAAACCCCCCAAAAATGAGTTTTTTGCGCATTTCACATATAAAAATTAAAGTGATCCAATTTTGGATGACACAATTGAATTAAGCTTGAAAAAACAAACAATTTAGTTTCTTGGATCATAGCTCTATGTCCATTGGTTACCGAGATATTGAAAGTGGTAAACACAGTACGTTGTCCCAATGTTAACCTTATGGGAAATAAGTAAACTTCTATATCTCGTTTATTTCTCAAGATATCTTGATAAAACTTCGTAAATGGCTTCTTCTAGTTCAGATCTACTAAATATTGAATTAAAACCACGCAGTTTTAATATACCCGTAGCAGCAAACCTGCATACTCAGTCCCCATGTTATTCTTATGGAGCTTACAAAAACATGTAAAATTTCGCTATGTTGGATTGAAATATGTTGTTTTGCACTTGAAATTCGCTGAGTGTGCAGGTCTGCTGCAACGGGGGTTTTAAGTTTGTACGTTGTTACAATTTACCCCAAACCAGTTCAAATTTATCTTAAGCCTTTTCAGTATAATTAGTGTAGTATTACGACAAAAGGAAAGATAAAGTTTGCATTCAGAATCATAACTAAACATAACTTGTGATGTAATGTACCTTGATTAAAGTACATGTTGCTACAAACAAACGAAATGCTTGACTAGATTAATTAGCCAAATTTCTACAGTGTTCTCTCTCCATTTAAATACATTTACCTTACCAGAAAATATTTATTTTCCTTCCACCTTCTTATCTTCGTAATTATTGCTTTTGTTTTAAAGACAAAACATAACATTTCGTGTGGAATTGTAAAACTGTCATAATTAATTTCATAACATTAATGGAGGTTTATAGTTGAATAATTGTGTTTTCTATGGCTTTTTAGGAAGAAAAACTTAGTAAATTTTAAAATTTATGTTAAAAAGTTGAACGATAGCTATAGGGATCAATTTTAAGGAAAACATTTTCAGACAAAATAAAATTTTCTGATAAAAATGATCAATTGAAACTAAACATCAATTTGTAAAAATCAAATTAATAATCCCATTGATTGAGCTGTATGTCTTTTTTCTTATCCTCTGTAAATTACTAACTAACTCTTAAGCTTATCAAACTTATAGTCGACTTTATCAAAGGAAATAAAACAATGCCCATCGTCTACAAAAAAAAAAAAAATCTGAAGACCATAATTGATTTTTTAAAGTTTGCTCAAAAGCAAGTAATAAAACACAATTAACAGACATTTCATTATAACAATTTACAGCCCTCTAAGTGCTTAGAGCGAATTATATGTTTATAATAAACGTTAATTATTATAACAAGCTGCTCAGAATTATTAAATTATTGCATTGTTTTTATTTGTAAAAGAATAAATGTTTACAGCCCTTCGAACAAAAAAAGTATAACCGTAAAAAGGTTGGTGATTTATAATTATATTACATTTGGATCTCACTCGAGGGTTAAAGACTTATTAAATCATCCGTGCAACCATAATATTGTCGCTGGCGTATGGATAAAAATAATATCCAAGGCGAATACATTAGAGCCAATTCTGAGAGCTAAGTTTCACACATTACAGAATTTATCATTCGACTGGAGGTCCTTAGAATCGTAGAATCTACTTTACTAATACAAAATAAAAGCTAGTAGAGTAGTTTATCATAAATTAATTTTAACTATAGGTGAAGATTGTGATTATTACTGTAGTATAGATGAAAGCTAAATCAAATTAAGCCTTTGCATGCACTTTTTAAATATAAATACATGTAACCTTAAAAACTGCTTTGAAATGCAAATTACAATAAACCCACATTAAGTATTCACAAAGTACAATAATTCAAAAATATCCTAAGCAATACTTGTCAGATGAATTCAATAAATACATTTCAAATAAATAAAAGCCGAAATATATAAAGAGAAATTTAAATCCGTACATATAAAGCTACGTTTATTGTCTTTCTACTGAAAATACCGACAACGGGCTTATTGCAAAGCGAAATCAAAGCTTAAACGCGTTTGTGCGCTATCAAATAAAACAGAAAGGTCGACTTTGTCGAAATGCAAACAAAAAAAGGAAAAATGCGTTTGTTCACTTTTTAATTTACTCGATTCGCAGCGTGAGCCACGAGGAGGAAAAAACCGCAGGATTAGTAGGAGGAACAATAGTCACTTTGTTCGACAATAATCACCCCTATCGAAACACCACTTCATTATTTTCATCCCAATTAATTGATTATGAATGTAATAAGCCGGGGAGAGGTGCGCATGCGCGCGCGTCGCTCCCGGCATGCACTGCCCGCCCGGCTCAGTACTGGTGAGGCCCGCGGTGCGTGCGCGTCGTCCCCTCCACTCACTCACTCACTCACTCACTCATCACTGTATGGGGTGGTGTATTAATAAAAAACTTAATTGTTCATTTAAATAGCTAATTCGAGTGTTGGTAAATCAGTACTCCTTCGTTGGACGGGTTTAGTGCAGTGTCAAGTGACCAAGTGACAGTTCGTGATTCCAGTGTTGGTGTGATTGAAATTGGTGAGTATATTTTGAATGTTATTATACCTAAATAGTTGATTAAATGGAAATTAAATGAATCGGAGTAGTAATCAGGAAATTAATCAATCCACTCACATACCGTGGAAAGGTAGGAAACCTAGTTTATAATTTAAAAAAATCATAAATGTTTATCTCCTCCCTTTTTGGGACTGTATTTAATGCAACTTACGTTGCATGTGACAACCCAAAAATAGTTCCGTACTAATTGAACTCAATTATGTATTTATATATTCCAGAATAGTCATTTAATTGATTCAGGCACAGACAGAGAAACTAAAACCGTTCTGTACACACCCTAGTTTAGAGATGATAGTCGCAGGGAGCTGATTTTACCAACACATTTTGAAATATTTTAAGACTGCAATCGAGATTGAATGCGTTAATTGTAAATTTTATTTAATTGTACTGAAATTACATAGAGAATTATTTGAATTAAGATACTGGCGTTTGTAAACGCCAACAAAAACTAGTATATTACTTAAATTATGGTAAATATGGAATGTCAAACTGTATATGAGTGAAAGCAAGGCGTAATAAAATAAAAGTAATACTTTAACATTTACTAAAGATCTTTAAATGACTTTAACGAATAAAACAACGTTATACATTATATTGAGTCAAGTAAGCCATTTTAGTTTTCAAAACTCATACTTACTTTATGATTACATTTGTAATACACATGTTAGACCTACTCTATGTTTTTAAATAATTTATTGGATTTGTTTATATATTTTTAGCAGAATAAATGTTGTTTGTATCCTTAAAAACAAAATTTTAGCTGTCTATTGATGATTTCTAATAGTATTATAAATGATTCACATTTAAGGGTTCAATTTTTCCAATTACTAATTTCATAATATTTTACAACAAACATTTCATTGGTTTGATTAAAATACATCGCTACTATGTCGATACTAAAAAATACAAAACCCTACATAATTTTGTGGAATGTATTCGACAGAATTTATATATAATATTTGATCAAATATTAAAGTTAGAATAAATATATACAATATTTGCCTTGTTAAAAGTATGATTGAACATCCATGTGTTAATAAAACTCCAGGGAGAAATAACTTATTTTTAAATTATTTATTAAAATATTCAAAGTGCAACTTAATTGTACAACAGGACGAGTGCATTGGCAAATTGAAATATAAATAGTGACGCGACGCAGCGCCGCGCCGCTGCCGTCACTGGTGACAAGTAGACCATTTTTTATAAAACCTGACTCACTGCTCCTCCTAAAAATACAAGTTGTATGCGAAGACCGTAATCGATGTGGTTCTTGTGCCCCTGCATTTTAATGAACCAGATATTGAAAAAAGCATTTTTAAGAGCCGGGTTGATGTGGATGTTTTAAATTTTTAACCTGGCTCATCATATCATTACATAACAATGGCCCCATAATTTGATACAAGGAGGAAATAATGTGGAGCAGTAGTATTAATGTAATAATAAAACATATTAGTTTTAGAAGCAAAAGTGAAATTGCAGCATCTATGTTTATACAATTTTGAAAACCCTTTTTCTTCACGGGGCCAGTCTCTGTAAAGTCGGTTAGACAACTTATCTTTGAAGATGAAACAACTAATATTCCTTCCACATAAAACTGTTCCAACTTAAAAGAAATTATAATTAATATCAATGGAACGGATTTCATGCCAAAAGCAATCTTCTTTGTCACTGGCAGACGTAAAGCATTTAAATAAAAACTAAGTTACCATCAAAAAATTTTAACTACCGTTTCAAATGGAACCGTAACCAAACCTGTAATAGATATTCAACACGGCAATATTGCGATTTTGATTACACGTTTACTGGGCTTTTAGCAATTCCAATATCGAGGGTATGGTTTCATTCACCCGATTCTGCGTGATAGTGTAATGAATATTACTGAAGTTTTGACGTAATTTGAACTATATTGGCTGATTAAAATAATATTTCTTCTTCCCAATTAATTCATGCACAGTTAATTAATAGAGACTGTCTGTCCGATAATGCACTTTTAAATTTGTAAAAAATCGATGTCGAAGGATTTAAAAAATGTTTCTATTTAATGTATGTTTGTTACTTGTCATTAGAAGTAATAGAGAATTATTAAATACTCTTTATATGATAAGCTTTCTGATAGCTATGAGTGGGTGTGAGTCTATTGTTTCTCTTTCCCCTTCGTAGCTGTTACTTCAATGTTATAGTTTTAGTAATAATATTACCAGGTTAGAGTGATTCAAATACTACTTATGAAAATACAGGCTAATTAGGTCCGAAAGTAATAAAAGGAAGCTTCCTATTTCACTCAATGTATAATCGTTGTTATCACTATTTAATTCCATTATTACATACAGAATAAAATACGTAATTTGATAAAAAATGTGTATTACATTTTTGAACTTCGTTAACAAATTGTTGATAATCGATTTTTATTCGATTTTCGATTGTCTTCCCTGAATTTTTAGATTTGTACAGTATTTTTTTAGTTATTATCCAAGTTAACTTGGCTGAACTTAATTTTGACTTATTGATCTTTTAGAAACGCTTGAAGATGGGAGTGTATAGTTAGTGTAGTTAGCAGCGAGTGAGTTATAGTGGTGTTAAGGTTTTGTATAGTGGTTAGCTGCATTTTTCTGAATACAAAAATGGGACATCATGTTTCTCTCCTATGAAAGACAGACCATGCATTGAAGTATAATCGAATTAAAGTTCAACCGTAAATTATAATGCTTTCCATTATACTTATGTTATTCTTTTTAGTCAGTAAAGCTAAACGGTTCTTTGTCTAAAAAAACTAACTGACCTCATTAAAAAAAATAAATAATTGATTTTGATCTCTATTTATCCCAAAACACCGGAAATCATCGGGTAATATTTGTTGAACCAAGAAAACGTTTGGATTAAGGTTGTGCGGGCGCCGTTAGGGACAAACTATTCCGCCAGGCAGCATGACAATCTAATGATTTTTTTTACTTTATTCTTCTGAACTTTTTGTCGGTGCGTGTGATTGGGATGTGTCATAAGAATGTTCTGGTAGCATTCTTTTGTTGAATGCGGGTTGCCTAACCAAATTATGCAGGTGTTAAGTTCAGTTTGTTTGTTCAACATTCCTGGAGAAAGTTTAAATTAAAAATATTTTATTTTTTGGGATATAGTACGGAATCATGTGGCCTACAAAATGACATAATTTTAAATGAATTGACACTTATGAAAACGGAAGGAAAAATTATTTTCCAACAACATTGACAATTTTTCTATTTATTTTTTAATTTCCTTGATGTTAGGTTTAAGACATTCATTAATCATAAATAATTCCCAAATATAGGCTCTGTAGGTTAAACCGTGTTTTCGTGAATGATGCAAGAAAGATGGGAATTTTCGCCCCATTATTACACTTTTGACATCTGTAGAAAACAAATTTTACATAAAAAAAATTTGTTTTAATTTCTCGGAACTTTCTTATCATGAGTAACATAAAAATAGGAGAAAACGCATCATACAAATTTTCGACTGCACCACCTTAAGATTCGTCTAGCCCCATGCAGCCATCACTGACCCGTGTCTGACTGCATTCGTAACCTCTACTGCCCCTTTTCTGCTTGACTATTCTGAATCTTATCCGCAATGTCTCTCTGATCACCATTCAATTCTTACAGTTCATAATTTACTTCACTTCAATTGTTACTCCGAATCCCACCCCCATCACCCTCAACAACTTGAGTATGTCAAACAAGGTTTGCTAAAATTTTCTACATAGAGTGATATATCAAGGAGTTGTTATTTATTATATTTATATGTTTAAATATATATTTAAACATATATATTTAACATATTATTTTTTATATTTATATATTTAAATATATATATATTTAAAGTTTTGTTTTATCAGCTAGCTTGTTTTATGTGTATATTTTACGATTACCTATAGGAAAAATCCCTTGAGATGCTACTTCAAATGAAGTATTAGGCCTACTGGTAATGATAGGTTGAATGGATATACATCACAAGGCTTCGAAAGTCTGTTCAGATCAATGCAGGGTTATGTTTTCACTTAACGTTCCGTATTTGGGACAATGGGTCCAATATGGGACATTTTTGGCAGTCCCATATTTCCGAAAACAGTGACTGACAAAATGCGTTGTTGATAAAAAAAGTTATATATTTTTTTAATTTGTTTCCGTTTTTATCCGAAACATTATTATTTTTATTGCTAAAATTGCTTATGCTGCTACTTTGAAATTATATTATCATGTTAAATATTGGCAAATTAATATTTTCAAAACTAGTTTTCAATTGGCTTGCTATTAGGGGCGAGACAACGTATTAGTTAATCTTTTACATTAAGTTGCAATCCAGTTTCAATAGCTCATGTGCAATTACCCGAATGAGCCATATTCAATTAGATTTTCTGGTGGTGTTACACGATGTAATTGGATTTCTATTACACGGACGGTATGATTGTGAGAGTTGATGTAAATGTAAACGATTTCATTACTTATGTATTTCCAGTGCTCATTTTCCCCATATGGTAATAAACTATGCGTTCATATTTGAATATTTTATATCCTCATGAAAAGTGTATTAGCTGCTGTTGGCTATAATTGTATTAAAATGTATTAAACAATGTGATGAATTTGAACTGATATAAGCATTAGCATTACTTTGCAATGTTAAGAGGGGTTGGAAATAATGTCTTTGTTAATAGAAATTTAATTTTTATTTCATCGGCAACATTTTACAGTAATTGATAATGGATTATAAATACAAGAGGCTTGAAGGGGCTAAAAGTCATTAAGCAGAGTTCTTCTTTATCATAGTACAAAATACCTTCATAGAACCCCCGGAATTTAGACCATCCTTATTATGTATCTAGCATATAGTTTTAATTATATCATGTATCTAGCATATAGTTTTAATTATAAGCTCCACATGTTATATGTAAACAAAGCAGACTTTTTTAGATCCCAGTGCTTTCAAACGGCAGATATTTAGATTATCTCTCATTTTCTAGTAAACGAAGCAATTTCAGTATTTTTCCGAATCCCTGGCATCAAGACCATCAATTTGAGCCATCTTCCATCATCCTACAGCTTGCCAAACGCCAAAAATGTCTGCACGAAAATATCCCTGACGTAATTATATAGATAGATAGAGTATACTTTTGATTTGTTGTTGTGATGTTTTACTGCAAAATTTTGTTATTTTAAATATTCAAGCCACCAAAATATACCGCTTTGAATTTATTTATCACAAGGATAAGTTCGTGTTGGGGTGGGAAAGAGTTTTGAGGCGGTTTTAAATATTGTCTCCTCCAATAATGAAATATTTCCCCGAATGGTAACGTTATTTCCTAATTTATTTTTATTTCAAATCGCCATCAGCATTTAAAAATAAATTGTACTTTTTTGATAAATAAAGATTAATAACAAAGTTTGAAATGAAAAAATATTTTAATTAACACTATGTAGAAAACTACTATGTTGAAATCACGTGATTATTTTAAAATCTTTGATTAACAAATATTTTTTCTGGATGTTTGTTCATTTGATACATCTTAATGGTTCTTTGTTATTTACAATTTGTGATAAGATGGTTGGTAGGACTATGATATTTTTACGTAAAAATATTCATCCCATCTGTGATAAACGTTTCATACAAACTGAATATTAAAAATTATTTTATTTCTATAATAAATAAAAAGTAAAGCAACCTAAGAAAGTACTCCGCATGACGTGTATTTACAAGTGTATTTACAAGTAAATTGTATTTCTTGTATTTACATGACGTGTATATTACAAGTAAATTTCATTCGAAAAATAGTGATTGCCAGGACATATTTACCAACACCAAAACCAGTTTCAGTTGATTGGATACGTTCCACAATTTTTTTCTAACTTTGATTGAAGGTTTAATATTCATTTTGTGACTCCAATTTTAGATTCGTTTGCGTATGGGATTCTTTTCCTCAATGCGCTTGTTATTACATCATTGGACACAGGTTGGACACTTAATGTCAGTAAATCCTTACTTCTTAAAGCTTCAACAAAATAGTCTGCAGGCTGATAAGGATCAAAAGCCCATGAAAAACATTAATACAGACAACAGTGTTTAAATTAAAACATTATGATTTTATGCTAAAATTTCATTGACTTTATAACACCCCTAAAAGATATTTCATTTGAGAGAAGTGGTTGCTTGCCTAATAACAAATTGAACATTATCTTAACGTTTCTAAATTAAACACAGTTGTAAATTAAAATCAGTTCTACAAGTCCTTGTTCTATAGCAAAATTGAAAAAAAATTTCGATTAGTTAATTTGTGATGACTGATATTTCATGGAACAGCTCAAAGTAGCCATTACTGCTGGCGCGCTAAAGATCTGGAGCGGTAACTCTGATTTTGAAGAAAGCTTAGATAAAACAGGTTATACTGTTAAATGTGAACATGGATTAAACAAAAATGTATGGAATGTTTTCTTTGCATATGTTGCAGTATGAATCAATTCGATCTCTTGCTCATATTTCGAGTGAACTAAGCTTGTAATTGTGTAAAAATCACTTTTTACTCTAGCGATGTAGTTTAGACTTTCTATGACTAATAAACTTATCAAATTGTAATTTATTTAAATACCATAATTTCAGGGCTACTATTGTTCTAGTTAAATACCATCTTGTATCTTGTCTACTGTCTTGTAATCTGTTGAGCTAAGACATAATAATATTTGATTGCATGATATTAGGGCGTAAAAAAATAGTTTTCTTGGAATGCCACTAGATGAAAATACAGTTTGTAGTTTATCGGAAATACATTCCCCATGACAGAACGTGAGCGCCTTGAGGTATTCACCGCCGAACAAAGCAATTTATTTGCAGCTTAGTTTGTTGCTTGTTATGTGCTCCTAAACTGTTCTACTCGTAACATTTGATTTACGTTTCAACCTTTTTCTTATCTGACTTTAAGGCTACTGTGCTTGTTCCATTGAACATGTTAGTTCACAATACTTCTGCTTTTCAAACCACGTTGACACTAAAGAAAGAATTATCAAAAACACAAGAAAACTCATTGAGAAAATTTTTATAACTTACTTATTTGGCATCAACTATATAATTACTAGTTTATAAAAATTAGTAAACAATATCCGGACTTTAATGAGATGAACATTATTTATAGTTGCAACGGTTATTCCTCTTTAATCAACAACGTAATAAACACCTTTAAAAACTTGATTAAAAAATTTTCCAGGTCATTTAATTTTACGCAGTATCTTTGAAAAAGTTTTAAACAGTATCATAGTTGCAATGCAACAACAAAATTACGAGCGTACGTTTTCCGAATATTGATAACTAAAAGGATCAGGATGTGTTTAGATTTTATCAGTATTATTGTCCCAGCAACCACGGCCTGCACGCAACCAGATCATTAGCAATATAAAAGATTACTTAGTTTATATCAGCTTTTTAGGTGATTGCGTCCATTTATTATTTTAAGGACTGCCATTGTCGCTATAAGAACCAAAGTAATTTTGAAATCTTTAGAGGTTTTATTTATTTTAAGAAGGTCTAGCAGATCTTTAAACGATTTTAGAAGTGCGGGTATCCATATTTTAGTCTAATATTTTAGTCCATATCCAAAGAATAATACATTGTGTGGGGGGGAGGTGAACGCATTATGTGTAGTCTAGTATTTTGGGACCATTTAAAAATTCCAAAATTTATCAGGGATTACCAGGCAATTCTACTCTATAATCTACGGAATATAATAAAGTAAAAAAAACACGTTTAACAATAAAACTTCAATTTAATTTTATTTACTCGTTGTATTTATAGTAAATGGTTCATTGCTTGCTGACTCTTTAAAGTATGTGATGCTTAGAAAGTTATACACTATTATAAAATAATTCAAGTAAACAATAAATAATAATAAAAAATAGGCATTAAAACTAATTGAGTAAACAGAGAAAATAAATAATAAAGTAAAATAAAAATATCACTATTTTCCTTATTGTGGTATGCAAACTCTAAACGGGTTGTTTTAATTTCGTAAATCTTCTTTAAAGTCTAGCTGAACGCAATCAAAATATTCATCAATTATAGAAAACAAAATTGATATGAAGAATAAATACATTTACTGGACAGTAAATTGTGGTTTCCTTAGAACATAACTCCGAAGTTGGTTGCCAGCGACCGATGTAAGCCTCCTAAGGACATTCGGCACAAAGGAGGCTTACCGTTGCGGCGGGCTTAGACTGTGGAAGCCTTCACGTTCACTGCCGAGCTACCAGGAATAATTGGGTAACGTGGTCACTTTGAGTCGGTCTAGACAACTAAATGGTGTGGTGTTGTGCGGTGACAATAACTGTAATAATAAATTTTTGGGTAGTTTAAAATTATACAAAAGGAATCTTAGTTTTACTTTATATTATTTTAGTGTGAGTAATGTATTATCATTGAATATATAGCTAACGCTTGTGTTAGCTATATATTCAATGGTATTATTATTGGTATTGTTCCTAACTAAGCCAGGCGTTCGCAAAAAAAAATCAAAAGTAATAAATTAAAATAATATTCGATGGGTAATATTAAAAAAAGTGAAAAGTGAAACAAAAAGTGTAAAAAGTGAATAAAAAGTGATGGGTAATCATAGTTTGTTAGTTTATTTCAAAGCGTTTGCGGTAAATGAATCGAAAGTGTTTTAAGTTCTCGATTGGGATTTCGGTGCGAAATTAGTCTGATATTAATTATTGGACAATTTAGATAGTAATAAACGTGTGTAAAAAGCAAAGAAACTTCAAATCGAAGAAAGAGGATCTAAACAGCTGAATACCCTATTTAAACGTAAAAATGTTATTGAACTAGCAGATATACTTGCAGCTTCGCCCGCTGTTGAGAGAAAATATTGCAAAATCCTTTCTTAGTACGCATCTAGAGCCTGTAAAGAATATTTGTGCCAAGTTTCATCGCTCTAAGCCTTATAGTTTTTGAGAAACTGTGATCAGTCAGTCAGTCAATGGATTTTGGCTTTTATATACAGGGTGTCCAACTTAACTGTGCCACCATTGGTATTTCAGAAACTATTGGATTTAGAGG
The DNA here is from genome assembly GCA_035578135.1 of Flexamia atlantica. Taxonomy (NCBI): domain Eukaryota; kingdom Metazoa; phylum Arthropoda; class Insecta; order Hemiptera; family Cicadellidae; genus Flexamia; species Flexamia atlantica. Next base: position 22,357,195 of record JAQJVK010000015.1, on the reverse strand, counting down.
AAACTTTAAATGGGGGACCTCACCTACTTTTTAAAGACATTAAAAAATATGAATTCCATTTCCTTGTAAATGGCCGACATTTACCAATATGGCGGACAACTTTGATTTTTCTTATAGAACACCCTGTATTTTATGACGTATTTGGATTCTACGCTTAATTTAAAGAACTTTTTACTCCTTAGCATTTTTTCATAAACCCAATGGTTAAGGAGATATAAGCAGTTAAAGTTTGATTTTCCCCATTTTAAATGCATTGTGTCCATTTTAACCGAGCCATCCCATGCAATCCTCATGGAGTCCAAAACTATTCAAAATTATTCATTTCTACGAATGAATTTCGACTAAAAACCATTTCTATGATTGAATCTAAACTAAAAATCACTTTTTAAAGCACTTTAGTTCACTGGTATTTTTTAATTAAGCCAACTGTTTGATATTCCGAGTAGGCTACTGACAATAACTCCATGCATTTCTTCTGGGGAAAAATCAAATTTCAACGGCTTATATCTTCTTAACCATTGGGTTTAGGAAAAAATGTCAAAGAGTAAAAAGTTCCTATAATTAATCGTAAAATCCAAATATGCCATAAAATATAGGGTGTTCCATAAGAAAAGTCAAAGTTGTCCGCCATATTGGAAAATGGCGGCCATTTAGAAGAAAATGGAATTCATATGAAGTTCATATGGAACTTCCATATGAAGTTCATATGGAATTCATATGTGAAGTTCCTCATTTAAAGTTTTCTCTAAATCCAATAGTTTCTGAGATAGCAATGGTGGCACAGTTAAATTGGACACCCTGAATATAGATGCGATATTCCCAAGACTAAATACTATTTAAACCCTTATAAACTGTTTTAAATCAAGTGAACTATGTAAAAACACAATCAATATAACAATCTATTAAATACTACTACTATTTGATCATATTTGGTACTTAACCTGAACGTGAATAATTTGGTACTTAACCTGTTGTAAATTAATACAAATATCCTTTCAGTGATTTGACAGGTGGGTAATCTGTATTTAAGCCTACAACGTGTATCTGGCTGGATGGGGAAGTTTGTAATTAATAACTGAACCCTGTGAGCCTATCGTATTAATTATGCATTAACTGCTGTGTACGAAGTCAACATTATTACATCAGGGGGTGCCGACCGGAGGATGGAATAATATTGATGATTGAAAGTCAATATTACAATAATATTATGAGAAGTCATTTCCACTACGAAATACTCTCGTTATAATTTATTGGTAGGCCTTACTGTATTTATATCTGTTAGTTTCCATTCGTTATATTTTTTATAGTGTAAGATAGTTATAATTGAGCCCTAGCTAAACCATGTAGGTTCAGAGTACTGTGATTTAATAAATTATTGTTGTCATGAGAATAACGATAAGATTTCGTTTTAGTTTACGCTCGTGGAGATATGTAGTTTTAATCTCCACTTTCCACTAAGTAGAACCTGGATAAGAAGACAATCGATAACACAAAAGCTCGAAAAGAAGTGCACTTTTCAATCCTCCTTTAAATTGTAATTACATTTAATGTCTTTAAAAAACGAACCTCAACAAGAAGAGTCCCTTGAAAACAATATGAAACGTAATGTGAGTGTTCTTTTATTTCAACGCAATGTATGAAAATATTCAGAATGAAGTCAGTGCAGCGACGATTCATGTTTTTTAATTGGAGGCCTAGTTCCAAAATGTCCTTTGATTCTTCATTCAAATGGTAACCAAACAAAACTGATAAACATTCCTTATCTCGACAGAGCAAAAAGCTGTTCAGCTTTTATTTATTACATACCTATCTATCAAACAAATGATGGCTGTAGCAATATTTTTCTAGCAATTTAAAGTATTTCAGCCGTTTTTGTCACCATTTAATCTTAATAATTATGTTTAAGAATAATGAAATCAACTTAATCTGTACCTTGCCTTCATGCTTAATGTAAAATAAAACTGTAAAACGTATGCTTAATGTAAAATCCTTTTAGCTGCTTAACTTGTTCACCAAAACCTGAAACTAAAAACTTTCAAGCTATCCATTATTTCAAGCTTGCTATTGAGTAGTATGTGAATTTTACTTAAAAAAAAACAATTCTTGAAACTATTCTAACATTATTTATCATTACATCTACATGATTCAATGATAAGTGTTTTTTTTTATTTATTTAAAATAGGCATCATAGAAGCTCTTGTGAAAATAGTTCTTGGAAAATCCACAATTTGAGTTGGTACTTTGCAGCCTTGTCGAATATTGGATTTCAATCTGTCCAAGTGTCAGGTCGGAGCGCTTGTCTGGGGGCTTCAACACGACTTCAAACTTTCGAAACTTCTTTGACAAGAATATAATTTATTTGAAGGGCTATACAACAAAAATCATAAATTATAAAATATTTATTGTTTATGATTTGTTTTCAAGCAAACATCTAGGATGGCCGCTTGAGGTCGATGGAAGACTTTAGAAGATGATATACTTTAAGGTTTTAGGGGCTTAAGATAGTGATTAACAAATAAAAAAAACAAATTAACCTTGTGAAAATTTTTTTAATTAACCCTTTTCTAAGGCTGAAGAGTTATCAGTATGTACGACTAAATGTCATACAACCAAAATCAAAACTCTAATTAAAAAATCAACTAATTCAATTAAATATAAAGCGAAGAAAATAATTCATATTATACCGTTAGGAGTCTTCTATTCATTTTATATTCTTTTTTCAAAATTTTAGCTGTTGCGATTATTTGTGTTCATTCCACGTGGTTCAGTATTCATTATTATCCACAATTCAGGTGGAACAGACAGTTTTATTAACTCTTAATCAATATTCATATATTTGTAGGCCAGCAAAACTTTATAATACTTTTTTCAGATCGTATACTTTCTTTAAAATATCTTAACACGCCATTAGAAATGATTTATCCTGTAGATATGCACAATCCCATAATTTATAACTGCCGAAACCCAGAATAGTTAATTAAAAAAGAAACTAACATGAACTAACATGGCTCGGTGAAGTGCCATGTTGGTTGCATAACAATGAAATTTAAACAAATGTAGTCACATAATTTTGGTTGCAACAAAACGGGGTTAAACCAAATGTATGAAATCATTTTTGGTTGAATTTTAACCAGGAGGGGATCTCTAGCGTTCACAAATAAATTCAATAAATATTAAAACTTGTATTTTTGTTACCTTTGTCTGTAAATTCAGTGGAACTGTGAAAAGAATTGGACGATTTTCGGAAAGAAACATATAAACACAAAGGTGATACGTTTGTAATATTTGCTCGAAGTAATATCACTTCAAAGTATAAACAAACCAAATTAAATTGCGCTCATCGCCATATAAAATGCTGCAATGCATAATCAAGTTATGCACGAGTAATATTATTCCTCTCTCGTTATCCAATAAGCTTCATAATTAATTGCAACACGTTCAACGAGGTTTTTGCGTGAGAGTTCGCGCTGAGCTCTCCTCAGTTTTGTCGGCTACTGAACCTAAATGAAATTTATATAAGCTTATTTTTAATTTCAAATAAAACGCACTTAAATATCTAAAACATATATTATTTTACAGCTATTTTATACAATTGTTCACTCTAGTTCAATTTAAAACTTCTTAAATTTATTAACCAGCGATAGCAAGGGTAAAACAGTTAAAAAAATTTATAAATTCAGATTTTTTTTGTGAAAGTTTTGTTGAACTATTACACAAATTATATAAAAGACCATGATTAAAAACATCTCACGAAAAATGTTTGCCCAAAAGTAAGGCATTTTAACACTACTTTAACACTTTTAAGCGGATTTAATTCACCTATACGACATCTTATATTGATTTTAAACCCATATGTTTACTAGTTTAACTAAAGAATAACATTTTTAGTAGATTATTATCAACATTATTTTTCAACTTTACAAATATTAATTTCAGTAAAGCAGCAAACCCCTAATTCAATATTTTGCTATAAATTGTAATCCCTATAACCTACTAACTCAGTGGTTCTCTATATATTTGCTATGCGACTCCTAATTCAATATATTTTTGTGGATTGCACCCCGCAACATTAATCATATACTGAAATTATAGGCTATAACAATCATAAATCAGAATTGTGTGGTAGCATATCAAGTTTTTTGATTTGTGATTCACACAATGCATTAAATAAATTTTTAGGATAAAATTCTACAAACAATTAAATAAAAAGTATTGGTATGTTTTGATTGGATTAACAAAATATCTTAGTCGTACTTTAAACATGTTCTTTTCAAGTTGTTACAGTTAATTTTTCAGTCTCTCCACGTTCTAATGATAAATCAATAATACAATAACACTACTAAAATAAGGCTATAACTTGGAAGCTATTGCAAGTTTTACCATCTGTGCTGGATAAAAAAGCTTAAATTGCTCAAATGTGCATGGCTGTAACAAAAACATTACAATTGCAAACATTAAGTAGACTTTATTATTTTTATACGCTACAAAATGTCAGTTAACGTTAACGTCAGGTTATACCGAATATGCATACAGTATTGTTGTAAATCTTTACTAAACAACTTTTGTCGTAAATAGTTCTTACACAGTTTTATTATGTTTCCTATCTACGATATCATTATTTTGATATTTGTAAGATCCAATTACCATTCATTCAGTGATGCTAGTTTGTTAGTATCTTTTTCACAAATTATACAATAATCTAAAAAGTAATTGGCCTTGCCGTTTGAATACATGCGGATGAATGAATCAAATAAATGTACCTATTTGAGAAATTAAATAGTGCTTCCTTTATTTTCGTTGCATGAATATTCACGCAAGTTTTACTCCATTATTAAGTAGTTACTCAGTGTTCGGTCGATCGCTAAACAACTTTACAGTTATTGAGGTTAGGTTAGGTTAGGTTAAGTTAGGTTAGGTTAGGCTAGGTTACATGAAACTCATCACCACTCACTGGTTCCGTCCAACGCACTGTCCTTTTTGATGCAGGACCATGGTTTCGGCGCTTCGCCATCTTCAGCTACTCTCGAGTAGCTGAAGATGGCGAAGCGCCGAAACCATGGTCCTGCATCAAAAAGGACAGTGCGTTTGACGGAACCAGTGAGTGGTGATGAGTTTATACACGACGCACGGAATCAACCACAACTATCGACAGACTAGGTTACATTATTATTACATTCAATAGTGTAAAAGTCACTCAAATTCATACACCTATTTACGCCACAACTAGGGAGCTTTTCGAAAGCCTTATTAACGGACGATATTCAGGTAGTTGGTAAAAACTTTTAACTAAAACAGAGATGGAATTAATCCATTCTGCTAAGTATATATGTCCTAAATTTCTCAGCACTGCTCAAAAGCTGCGACATGGTCTCCCTTTATGACATTTCCAGCTGTTGAATCTTTTGTTTCGTTCCTTACTGTTCACTTTCAGTCCTTTGTTGTGGAATGGGAATAATTAATTCATACTTGAAGGGTTTGTTATATATCCTTGTCTTTCGCAGACCTCCATTTTTATCAAACATCTCTGTATGCTATATTCTAACAATGTTTTTTTCACATTTGTTTTTATTATTGTTTATTTTAATGGTTTATATTGTTTTATAACTCTTCATTTGCTTGATAGTAATACTAATTCTTTATCCTACTCTACGACTCTACTTTTCTTTTAATGTGAGCTTTTGAAAAAATACAACTTTTGGAAGTTGGTACACATTGAAAATTATATTCTAATGAATTTAACTGAATCTGCAACAGTACATACAATCGTAAATCCTTTATTTATTTATTTATTTAACGGATTCATAATCTATACAAGCAATATATACAAATAAAAACATAGTTTATAATGAAAAAGTACTGAGTTTCTTGCAGTTTCATATATGCTACCATAACATTTTCATGCAAAAACAGTGAACAAATTAACATAAAAACTAGATCAATTAATAAAGACATGCAACTAATTCATGAACAGTTTGGAAAAATGTGCGAGACTCTGTAACAAATTTTCTCTCTATCTTCTATCTTTTTTTATCTTTCTAGAGGCGTTTTACTACAAATAAATCTAATATATTATATTTGTCAAATACCACTCACCTATAATCGCACAGCCCAAACTACTTGACCCAGAATCTGAAAATTTTGCGTGGAAGTTCTTTTTTGGGCGTAGGCAACCTCTAACAAAGGATTTAAAAAAAATTCCCTCAAGGCTACGCCCTATGCTACATCAAAGTTTTGATATTAAACTATAGGGAAGCTTATGAAGTTGTCATGGCGATCTAAGCATTAAATGATGAATCCAAGGACGTTTTTCTGTTTTTCCCACGGGTAGAACCGTGTTGATCAGATAGTATTTTATATAAATCGTTCGTAGGCGTTATTACGCAATTAGTATTATTGCAATAGCTATACTGTAGGTGAGTTGATTTCCTTAAATATGAGAACATATGCTGGATCAAATTTGGTATGTGATTAATTACATGAAAGAAGCTTAACAGGAGTTGTAAATATATTTCGCAGGTAGAACCTTAACTACTGACGTTTAATTTATTTCACTTATTGGTGTTACAACCACAATAAAATCATTCACCGTTATAAAGTATTAAAAAAAATCACTCTTTTGTGCTATTTATCTACGCTTATTTCAAACGTCTTCGTTGGAAATTGAGTTTAATTAAAATTTTAGCAAAATATTGAATTCTGTTTACTTAAAAAACACCCTAAGAGCGAGTTTACACGGTCGTGTTGGCAGGTGAGTAAAACGGGCGAGTTAAACAGGTGAGTTAGGTAGGCCTACACATTTTCATATGTTGATAAAGTTAGAATTTAACTTAATAGGTTTTATTCACATAGTGTAACTGTCAGGTTTCGCGACGTTATAGTGTAGTACTGAAGTTTCGATTACGACATCGAAACGATATCATGATTATCGTAATCGCGATTGTAAATATCGAAAAACATTGATTTTTAATAATCGATTTCAACGGTGGAGACGGATTCTTAAGTTTCGCCGTTACTCCGTGTTCGGTTGTTAAATTAAATGTTTAACTCAAGCTCACCCTATTTTTAACGAAACTAATTGCAATGATTAGACGGGTTAGTCAACTCGCCCTCTAGCTTGCAAGCCAACTCGAACCGTGTTAATTCATACTAAAGGTTTCCAGACTGTAACCATATAATATCTTGATTAGGTTTAATGTGAAAATCTCTCTTTCATATTCATAGGTAGGAGCCAAATAACCAAATGCATAGTGTGGAAACAGCGATAGCCAAGCCTTCTCACGTGTGGCAGTGGCATCCCATAAAGACTTCATTACAATCTAGATTAACGATTCGCAAACCTGCTTTTAGTTTTAAATTTACTGAAAAATTGGTTGGTAATACTTTACATAATTTATTTGGTAATATGATTCTAAGGGCTGCTAATATGTTACAATATTGGATCCTTGTATTCTTGTTTTCTTTTCAAGAGACCTTAAATTGGGGCTGCTCGTGGACGGAAATGTTATTTAAGAATATATTAATTCCTACTCATCATTCCTATCATTTTTTAGGTCGTCTAGAAACATGGTTAAAAAAATGGAAAATCGGTGATTTCTTTGGCAGGCAAATTAATAAAAAGTAAATTATTGTGTTTAATTATTTAGGGAGTTATTATTTTGCAATGTAATATAAAAATCTTTAAGAAACTCTTATTCATTTTTTGGCTCCTTCTTTGGTAATCAGGTAAGGATTGATGTGTTCCAATTGGAAGCTTTTCAGCATGAACCATCCCTGGAAATGCAAAAAAATTGCAAGAGTAATGATATGGAGCTATGATGTAATTAGTTGTAACAATTTGGTTCAAATAAATAACGGAACGGTACTAATCGAAATGTCTGTTTCGGTAGGAAGAATTCCAGACTTTTGAATAACCCTGTGTACCAAAGTAGATGTATAAACATGAAATGAGCTACAAATTTCACTGCCGTATGAAGTTTTCAGTGGACTGCGCGCATCTGAGAAGAAGAGAATTTGGGGTGTGGATGGAGTTTAGGGGAGGGCTATTGACCATCTCTCTCACCTTGCCTTCTTCACTCTCGACCACCGTAAAAAGGCCTGAGCGAATCTCTTTTTCGACTAATTTAATCTAGAAAACGAAGCTTGGAATCAAAAATTAATATTATGATTACATAATTTGAATTAATATTCACTAAAAAAATCAATATTGATATTTATTAGATTGCAAACACAATGTTTATACGCAATTATAAAAATTAAAAATATTTCATTTGCCGAACCATTAATTTGTTTGTATATTATGATGTAACAAAGGCATTATTGTACTAATGCAAATTACACTTATTATAGGGCAAATACTTCAAAATTTCGATTTCCCAAAGTTAATTTTCAATATTTAATTTTTCTTGCTTTTATTATGTTGAGAAGTCATGTTGACTAGCCTGAAGTCTTGTTAAAATATTTGTTTGAAACAATTATTTAGCTGTAAGAAATCATCGATCACCTATGTACAAGCATTCTAGAGACTAAAAAAATACAGCAATACAAATTTTGTTAAATCTATTTGTTAAACTAAATAAATTTATATCACGATAAAGTTCGCCTATTATGATTATATTTTTAGTTCTATATCAACCATCAATATTACGGATAGCTGTTGACAATATCATTAATTGTAATGTACCGCCAATTAATGTCCTTCAAATGAAAATATAGAACGTGGAAGTAAATTATTTTTGAAGCTGATTCGGCTGAATGCATGAGCGAGGATGATCATAATTTTATCTGTTTTCTATATCAGCAGTATTTAACGCAGCCAAATAAATAATCACCTTGCAATTATTCTTGAATATCCATACAAAACACACTATAGTGGGTACAGAGATGAAGACCAATGTATAGGCCGATTCAAATCACAAGGCCCAGCCCATCCATGAAACTAATGTTAATATTAGCATTGGGCTAATGGGCGGCGTGGGCCACGTTTTTTGACCCGGACTGTACATCGGACATGTTCCGGTAAACTGGAAGGCGTTGACCCGGAACGGGACATGATCCTTGCTGCATTATTGGCCCAATGCATCACCCTCTCGCTATTGACGCGAGAGTGATTTTGTACGTGTCCGCCATGACGGATGGACTGCGGCGAACACCGATCGCTACACAGTTTTGAAATTATGTTTGAAATATAACTAAAGGATGAAAAATAAATTACGAAACAATCCGCAGCATTCCGCATTCAAATGTTATAAGGAGATTTGGATAGTCTTTATATTCTAGTTAGTGTGATCTATACTTACTTAGCACGTTATATTTGTTTGGGGGATGACTTCCGTATTATGCAAATAATGTAAAATAATTTTATTTTAAATTTGAGAAGATACTTTCTGATGATTCGTTTGACCAAGAAATGAAAATAATCTATTTTTTCCATAACCTAAAAGCTTTTTTGTATGAGTTTTAGTATGTGTCAGTATCTCTAGTAATATGTGTTAGTTTTTATTTATTCATTAATATCATATCATTGACAACCAGACCTGCATTTTCTCTTGGAGGTTTTTTCATCCTTGTGGATTCACAAGAGATCAATAATCTTATCGACAAAGTCACGGTCAGGGTGGACCATAAACTAATGTTTCAATAAAAAAGTTGTTAAAATAAAACTAAGAATCATTCTGAGTTCTTAAAAAAACTGCAAAATGAGTTTATTGTCTATTCAAACGCGATTCCATAGGACAATAAGTTCATCATTCTTGTTTAAGATTGTGGCCGGATGAAAAGGAGAAATGCACGCATTACCAATTTAACCAAAACCCCCCCTTGCAGAAAACCCCTTTATTACCAGCAGAAAACTTAAGTAAAACACAATTTTTTCTTGTGAAGGGATAAAGTTATTGGGGTATAATACACGCTACAAAATATTAAATTTCCTATATTTATAATCACCTTTATGTACGACAAAATCTACCTTGGTCGCATTAATTTTATGCATGAAAGTCGTCAACACTGATTGATTGTTGACATTGCTAAATACTCGCTCGCGTGGTGCCTTGGACCAGGTACAGTAACGATAGGGCTCGATTAAAGCTAACGATAATCTAACGTTTGCTAATAACAAGCTAATGTATAATCTTATTTTAAAGTAACAGCAACTTCGGGGGGACATGCTTTACAAATACGTAAATTTTGTTGATTGCTGATTAAAAATGGTACAATAATGCTTGAGACTAGGTAGAGAAAATGAAATGAAAACTAATTAAAGAATCACACGCTTGAATTGAAGCTTATTTATTAAATGGTTATTGGCTCGTTTCAACTGCATAGACACTCGCCGATTTACTTATAACCAAAGTTAAAAAGAGGTCTTTATGGTCTAGATCTAGCTTCTTAATTCCCAGTTGTATTCAATGATCCTGGCGACCTAGGCAGTTTTTAAATATCCACAGTAGCCGATAACTAATGTCCTAATATGACTCGCGACGAATAAAAGCGGTCTAAATTGACAGGTTCTCTTTTTTCCCAAAATACTATCTCGGGACTCAAGGGATGGTAGGTCCAGCAATTAATAATTATTTTAAAGGAATAAAGTCATTTGCTATATGTCACAGCGTCGTCCTAAATAAGAGGGTTCAATTATATAATGCTAAAAAAAAAAAAAAAAAAAAAAAAAAAAAAAACTAGAGAGAGTGTAAATGTTGTGTATGTTGCCTTTCAAATGAAATATTTACAAATTATTGCTCATTAGACTTTAAATCATAGTTGTTATCAATTTCGGTATCGAATCAAACATATTTTACTGCCTTTAGACATAGTAGGTCAAAGCTGTCTAGATATTGTATTCCAGGATTTAATATTCAGAATCATATTGTAGGTGGAAGCAGCGCCCGAGGAGACTCACAATAGTACAAAGCCAGCCGAGCACTGCGGTTAGGCTTAGTTGCGGCTTGTTCTGCGTTTTCCGAACTGCGTAGCTTGAAACATTTGTTAGATAACGTGGCTTAAGGTAGCCAAGAATAACATGAATAGTTTTTGTAAAATTTATTTTTTCCAATCGTAAGGATAATCAAAAGGTAGTAAAAAGTATAGTAATTTATAAGTAAAAAGTAATAAAGTAGTAAATAGTAATAAAGAGAATAGTTATTCGTTACTATTCTAGTAATGAAATAACTGGAATAGTAAATTTAATTACTAGAGATTAAAGAAGAGCCGAGTCGAAAAATGACCGAGTAACGAAAAACAACATTAGTATTAGTAGTCCGTGTGATTAACTATATTTCTTCGTTTTACCACTCAATGTATTTCGCTAAATACTTAAAAAACAAACTTGTTGCAGCATGTTTGCCTTTAAGAGATTCCTCCCAACGAGACTTATATCTTGTTTTTGCTATTTAGAACAATTAGCTAATTGTCTATCTCATTTTTCGTAAGTTAGACGGCTAGACACTCGATTTATCGAACACATTGAACTATCGATTGATGAAATGAGTGCGTTTTGAAATTTATCGTTTTTCATCTTGACCAATCACAGGGAACATATTACCGATACCTCGATTGAGGCCATAATTTTACTCAATACGCATTGATGTACGGCACTGACGTCACAAACTTTGACTCATCAGCCCTTATGGAAGTTAGGTAACCTTATATTATTGTTCTCTTGTTCTCTTCAGACCTTGGTTTTACTACACTAAAAAAACGAACGCATTAGCCCCATACATGTGATAAAACTGCCGTTTTAGTAACGGTATAACAAGAACATAAATTATGTATTTCGAAATAATTTTCATACGTCTGTCCTTACTATTTTCATCTTTCCCAATACCAATTTACTTTGCATGTACCCCATTGTTTCACATTAAGAACACAAAAAAGTAAAAAAAAATATTTATTTAATAGCCAGGTAACTGTTCTATGCATGAGTTAAGTTGGTAACACTGAATAAAAACACATTATCTAAAGCTTGTTGTTGCCGAACTTTGTGTAACCATGATTATATCTAATCTATAAATTTACTACCGATATTTTTGGATTTCCGGATATTTTTACAAACTGTACGAAAAATGAGCAACTTGTGTACGAAGTGACTTTGCTACTCTCGAGAAACTATTTCGCAATCGCGAACATTTCTTGTATAATCGTTTCTCTCAAGTGGACAAAGTAGAACCTAGCATACTTTTTCCTTAGTAATAACTTCCTTTATATCTATGACTGTGATAAGGAGAAAAAAGGAAGAAAGTAAGAGATCTATCTGATTTTTCTTTTGTAAGTAATGAATGGATAGAACTTTAGTCAATATAAAAGTAGCTTGATAAAAGGTATGTAATATATGTAAATTAAAGAGATTTCGTAGGTGGATTCTTTTTGTTGGTACCCAATTGTAGTGCTATTATGTACTTACGATATGTTCGTTGGAGACGTTTGTCTGCTTTTAAAACCAAACTGCCATTTGCGGCTTTCGAAGCTTTACGTCACCAAGACTGTCTAGATAAATTCACAAAGAAAATGTTCCACATTAAAGATTAGACGGGCCCAGAGAGTGTTCCTTGTTTAAATATTTATGCTCCAATCACCCTTTGCAGTTTGATTTCTCCCTAGTTTCGAGCTCCGACATTTACAAAATGTATTGGCTTCACAAATTCAATTGCAATGCAAATAGTGCAATCGCATGTTCGTCGAAATAATATGTTTTTCAATATTTCGTTGCTGGAGAAAAAACCATCAGATGGTTTTGTTTCTCAATTGGAATTGTAATGTTTGTAAATTATTTTTATACACCGTATATCGTTGATATTTGTAGCACATAGAGATTATTTTCAGACAATGTTAAATTGTAGAAATTGTGGATTTATTTTAATATGGTCGTCCCTTATAATTTATGTATTAAATTGATTACTCCCGAGTATTTGTATAATACTTAACAGTTAAATATTATTGAGATTGATTCAGTTTGAATTTTTATAATGTGGTACATTTACAAATACTAATTATTTTTCATTCACAAACATCTAACGCTTTATTTTGATATTTTCCGTGTTATTTTTATTGAATAACTAAAAATTCCTACATATTGCCTTGAAGTTAAGATTAAAATGATTATATAAACAAAATTTTATAATATCTTTATTTCTAAGAGGTTAATTTTAAAAATACTTTACGTACATTTAAATGAGGAATAGTATTTTCATCACTAGGGCCGTAAGTGACACTTTTCTTACGAGGTAAATTTCTTCAACCGAGGCGATAAGCCGAGGCCTGTATAAAGAACTGTATTTGTATTTATACAGCTCAATACAATAAGTTAATTATTTCACAAAAAACAACTAAACCTGACTACAGCAACAAAATATTTTCCTCCTTAGGGTGGGAAAGAGCTTCTTTGGTCTGCAAAGCATGTAATTAAAACTGGCGTTGTCACAGTGGTATGACAAAAACTTTTTTTCATCATACTGTCCCGAAAACAGCCGTTTTTAGTTCTCTAAATCGTACGCAAAATGATCGTTTTTGGATCACTTCAAATAGGAGTACTGAAAAAACATATGGTAAATTTTGCCGTACTCTAATGTCAAAATTTGTTTATGTTACGTTTGAAAGGTTGAACAATTTCTTAACTTGTGTTTGTAAACAATTAACAGATGTGTAAATGGTGATGACTATTTTGGATAACCTCAAAATTAAGTAGTCTAATTTTTTAACGATTAAATGGTTATTTATACATAATGATGAAAATAGTTGTTCATCACACGGAGCTAAAGTGTCTCCTTGGTACTCGATCGCATTTCCAAGCTCGGCTGCGCCTCGCCTGTAAATTACGATCTCGTACCAAAAAGAGCCACTTTCGCTCCTAGTAATGAAAACTACTATTTCATTACTATAGGCACCGTTCCTTTCTCTGTACTATTAGGTTTTCTCTAGCTTTGGGTGATGTAAGTAGTTTTTTACGCAAATGAACTATTTCAATAAGGCGGCGAAACTTATATGGTCTTTCAAACTTAGCTATTATTGTGAGGTTGATGAATAACAATCCTAATCAAAAGAAACTATTCAATCTATAATAATGACAATCACGAATAAAATTTAGTTCTCTAGTTGACATTCGCATCTTAAAGTATCCTATTAATTTTGTCTTTGCTTATTCTAGGATTTGCTTTAGTGTTTCAAATTACTTTTTATCTATTTTGATTGTAACTTTTCGCTCGAAAATTATTCAGGTCTTATAAAAATGAATTATAAATTAATTTGTAAAAATTCCTGCCTTTTGACTTTAAAGTTTCCCAAGTTAGTTGTTATCTAATGACGTACACTTTTTAAATAATTGTTAACAATACTTTTCACTACACGACTGTCAAATCAGCCGAAACTGTTAGTTTATTTTCTGTATATAAGTACATGGAAATTTCCATAAAAAGCTTATAGTTTCAAGAGTTTTAATATTAAAAACGGGCCTAGTATTCATTAAAAGAATTAGCAATTAATTACAATAAAAAGTTTGAATTAAATTTTCAGGTGTTTGGTTTAAAATATCAAGTTTATCCTTAAAAAGGTAAAGCAGTTTTAACTAATAAAGTTTGGCAAGTGTTATGTGTGACACGGTGTGAGGAGGGTCCACTTCTTTAATTATTCACACTGTATTCTCACCTTTACATTGTGCACTGGTTTTCGGGGTTATTACCTCTTGAAACAGTACTTTCATATTCTACTTACTAACAATAGAATTCATTTACATAAAATAATATTCATTTATCACTAAAAACCCGCTAAGGGATTCCTGCTACAGCTTGAAAACCGAACAAAGAAATCGCTACTCTGTATGTTTTTTTAAAACATGTAATTAATAATATGAACTAAAAACACAAACCAGGAAGAAATATAATTTTGCAAAACAGCCAATTAGTAATGAATTCATGTTTAAATTAGTTCTTTAATTTGTAAGAAAAAATTCTCCAAAAGGTCAAAAATGTAGTCAAGGAATTAGCTACTAAACGATGATTTTTTTTATCAGTACACCACACCCCAATCGTGAATTGATACTTACTGATTGCATTCTCAACAATTAAAACGGACTCGTTTGGATCTCATCATCATTATTTCACCCCGCCTTCCACGCGATCCGACTGTTAGGAAGCTAAACTAATAATCGCTGCTGCAATGCCTTCCTGTCATTTGTCAGCTGTGATGGTACGGCACAGAATATAAATTCAATTTCATGAATTCCATAGTTTGTTTATTTTGCTTTCCATAGAGTATTTAACAATAACATTTAGCTTAGGCAATAGAAAAAAAAAAACATTTAATTGGATTTTATGGAAACTGGCGTTTTAAATATGACTATGCGATTTTCTCAAGGTAGTTCCGAACTTGTCCACGAACGAAGTAAATAATAAAAACTCATGAAATACATTAGTTATAGTAATTAAAATAAAATTAGTATAATATATAATAAATATAATTATTTAAATTACTGTAAATACAATATACTACGAACAACTAAGTAATTGAGTCCTCCACAACCGATAGCATTAGTTTCAAGTCGTCATAATTTTTTCTATGATTCAGATTTCTTCATTTAACTAATAAATAACTAATAAAATACTTTTAGCCTTTTTAATAATAAGCAGCATTTAGTCTATGTTTCAAATGTAGTTTTGAAAATCCTATAATATTTTTAATTTGAAAGTTATTTTCATCTTGCCTTCAACCACAGTGCCAAATGAAAGCCTTCCTGTAGAAACAGTAATGCCCTCCGACCCGTCTGAAGGTCGGTACAGGATGTGGTATATTATATTTCAAAAACAGTGAGTCTATCATAATCACATCGCCAACCGTTGAGATCGAAGTTATTTAAATATAACTTACATCCGTATCAAAATATTTATGGATTGCCAAAACGTTTATGAACTTATTTTTATTACGGACTTATTAGTGAGAGAAAGCCTTGCAATAGCGACGATTTAAAAAAAAAATGAATGCTGCATCTATGTTTATAAAAATAGGGCTGATTAAAATTTCAAACTTGTTTCAGTGGTCTCATGGTGTTAATTTTAGCAAGTCACAATATTATGAGTTTTTCAAAGCCGTGGATAAACTTTATGTACTAAAGTGACATACAAAAGATGTATTGACTTCGGCGGGCAAAGGGCAGATTGAGCCATAAATAATTTAAAAGTCTCTTCTTCAATAACGTTTTGCCAGCTGCTCTTTATTGCTCTCATATTAGTTTTGGTGTGATATTTTACGAAATCGCGCTCGAGTTAGGTATTAAAACACTCAGGTGGTTCAAACATTAGTTTCTATTTTTTTATGCTTATACAACTAATCCTCCCTATTAAAATATTTCAATATGCTCTCATGTATCTCATTTACTTGTAGAGAAAACCGTGTAAAATCTCAATAAAAAACCATGATTAATAAAGTAGAGCAGAAATTTATATTTTTTACATTGAATAGACATATTTTACATATTATATATACGATTACAATTACTTTAAAAAACCTTGCTGTTACTTTTATAGCTATAGGTGAACATCGTGTTTAGTAATACTTTTTTCAGTAGTTTTACCTGCTTTTTCTTTCTGATTAGGCAATTAAATAAAACAAAATTATATTAAATTCTTAATTCTTAATAATTTTTTGAAATAGCTTTAAAATAAAAAATTGGGGACAAGAATGCCTAGACATTTCATTTTCCCAATACGTCGGTACAATAGTCTCCCTTTTATCCGGACACCTCGGGACCGAGGCCCTTTCGGATAGCAGTTTTTCCGATTTAACCCATGTTCCCTGAAACACGTTAAGTTATAACTGCAATGCATACTGTATAAGCCAATACTCTGATTTCAGTCTTGAGTTGACTGGTCCATAATATTTTCCATGAGAATTATCGATACCGTATTGTCCATTTCCTGGCCATCACGTCCCGTTAAACCGATCTGTAGATAAAAATGGTCCTTTTAAGAATATATCATTTCCGTCGAGTGTAGTCCGGTTAAACCGATATCCGGTTAAAAGGTGCCCGGATAAGAGCGAGTCTACTGTATAAAAATTAAGTTGTTGAAAATAAAATAAATAAATAATCGCTAAATATTAAATAATTAAAAAATAAATTCATATTAAGGATCTTAGATGAATACGATATTCTTTTTGTCGTACGAACGCCTGCGAGATATCGCCGATGAGCCGGGGATGTTTTATTCGCAAATGTCGTTCGCTACAGCAGTCCACTTCTTGTAGCTCGTCGTTAGCTGGGTATGACAGCGAGGCACATTATGTTTTATGATTCCTCGTTACCCGCTCTGCCTGCAGCACCCGAATGTGTTTCTTATACTCTGAGTAGGTAAAAAGTAAAATAACTAAACTTGTATCTGCTTATAACATGTTCCCCCGTATGGTTGTGAACTTGTGAACATAAGTGCTCGATGTTACGATGTCAAATGTTTCCTCACTGTTCGAAGAAACTGAGCCACGGAGCAGCTGATATTGGAGTGATGTTCTATACTTTATATGGCATTCGATATTTTATTGTTTATTCGTCCTTCTTTTGTTCTAAGAGCTCCTAATAACATAGCCTTTTTCAATAAGCAAAACGTAAATGACTAAAAATTACTTTAAAGTATATGACAATGTAGGCTACAGTTTTAAAATATTTTTTAACGTACGGCACTAATGGTGTCTTTGATATGAGATTGGATATTAGAAAATTTAAATAACATAAAATGTAATTGTCTTCGAGAAAAATTAATTTCACCAATTTTGGCCACAAATTATCGTGCAGTCATCTTCAATTTTCTCTGGTTATCAAGAAATGTTGCCCTATTAAAAACGCCCAAGGATTCTGTCCATGCGGCCAAACTAACTGAAATATATACAAAAACTGAAGAGAGACGCTTTTTAGTGAAACTTAATAGTTTAACTAACGTGTAACCTAAGTTTGTGCTAAAAAAATTATAGACAAACAAGGTCCGCAAATGAAGGTTTCAAGATGGCGGCTGGAGCACATCAAGGATTTCCGCGGATTTTTGGAATTTCAATTAGGGAGGTTTATTTAACATATGTGCGAAGTTTCAACTTGATCAGGACTTGTTAGGTCGATTTTCATAAAATTCCTGGACTGTTATGATTAAGCAAATACTCATATATGATTGACTTATTCAGAAATCAATACCTCAAGGACCTTTGTACGAATTGATTGGTATAACCTACGGAGTACTTGAAGTAAAGTATGTTTATAAAAATATTAAGGATGCTAAGCCTTTCTGTCTTCTTAGTTTATTGGTGATTTATAACTTGAAATTCCTGGACACCTTATTTTTAGTTGACATAAAATAGCTTGTTTATAGATGCCTAAATATTCAGTGCATATAGATCTAGATACATGACTCTTTGAAGACATCAAGGCAAAATTCCCAAACAACAAACAACAAAGCCAGCTCCATTTTAAAAAGTACATTTTTTTATAATTAGATCTATTGCCGGATTACTGTATTGACTTATATTTTTTCTACCGAAATTGCCTCGGTTCAATAGCTTTGTTTCCAGTTCAAAAGGACTCTAAAAGTAGCTTAATGCGGGCTCTGCGTTAATGGTGTAGCTGTTTCATATCATTCTCCCAAACAGTGAACGTTTAGCCATTAAACCCCTTTCACAAATGGCAATACTGCATGATTTAGAATAACGATCATTGTTTGAATAATCAAAAGTTAAATTCAAGAACTTTCCACATTTTGGTTTTGTTGCATATTTTATTTGAAATTTAAAATACCTTCTATTTTCTCGCGGTATGATAGTCTCAGTATGTTCTCTGATCAAAGATGTTTTACATTGAATCTCATTTTAACACAGAATATTCCATTGCCTAGGTACACAAACGATACGGTTAAGACTATATTAGACTGTTTAATGTTTGCTGTGAGCAGTTATTGACTCATCTGTGGGAACTCATTGACGGATCTTTACAAAAACCCCGTTCGCTTATGTTTTAAACAGTCGTACTGTTCCAAAATGTTTACAGTACCAAATTGATAGTAAATGGTTTATAGGTGTAAAACCGGTAACATTCAGTTTAATAAAGCTAATTTTATATAAAAAAAATCACCTAGTCTTTTATTGTAATCTGGTAACTGGGTAAAGCCATGCGATCTTGATTTACCTTACCAGATGTCTTTAAAATAGCAACCATCTGATGAATATTGTATGGTTAGCCAATTATTTGTTAAGGGTTGTTTACTTTTATAAATTAGACGCAGAAGTAAAATATATTATGCAATAACGATTTTCATAATTAATTTGTTAACGCGTGAAATTTCGAAAGCGATTAAACAGTAATTGTAATTTTTGAATTTAAGATTATACTATTCTGAAAGATATAACATAACTGTTATTTAGTTCATTTACCAAATTCTTACTTTAATAATATTTATTTGGTTTTGAATAAGGTTTGGTGTGTGAATGTCGCTGAGGGGTTTTTACAATTTTCTGACCGGAGAGAAGTAATTAATGAGAAATTTGACTGTCTATTTATTATCAGTAAACTAAATTGATTTAAATAATCAAACCACCTAATGACAATGCACAAAACTACTGAGTTTAATTTGGTTTACTGTAAAGCTTTAAGTGAAAAAATGGGGAAAGACATAAAAAGGGGTATCCTGTTTATAAATTCTTGGCTGTTGGTTTTTAAATAACTGATTTAAACAATATGTTTGTTTTAAAATGTAACACAGCAAATATTCATTTGGAAACTCTTGATGTTTTAGACTCGGGTATATTTTACACTGAGCTACCTCACTTTTTCCGTTAGGCGATCAGAAACTTTCATTCGATTGAACCAATTACTACATCCTGGATCATAACAATTTGAAATGCATAGCTTGATTACAACTCAAGCTTAATTGCTACGCGCAACCGTTTGTGGTGTAAACAATCAAATGTATTGACGATTTCTCCGTACTCGTTACGTATTCGTTAAATATTCTGCCCTGTCCCTCTTAAATTACTGCGAAAATTTTCTATAGCTTTTAATTTGGCCTACTGGCTTCCACTAATTTTGATCATTAATTATACCAAAATTTGATATACGAATCGTATGCCTTCGTCTGGTGATCATGTCATAAAAAAATCAGAATATTTACGAATTTAAAGTAAAATAAATAATCGTGAGAAAATGCTTTCAACTAAACAAATTTTAAAAACGTTTTTAAACTCTAAATTACGTTTAATTAATTGTGATTATTGATCGATCACTTAGTAAGCTAACTTTAATAAACATGTGGTTCCACACCATATATATAACGGTTTTTTATCTTAATGTATTCAGTTAGATTCTGTTATAACAAACGATCATAAATCAATTTTTTTCTTAAATTGCTCTAATTGTCAAAAGAATTGTTATATAAATTTGTAAATGGAAATCATAATTTGGGGATTTTCGCCATCATAAAGCTGGAATAGTATTTATTTATTTATTTATTACCAACGGTTGATGCCAATGTACAGAAAATATACAGAAGGAATGAAGATGCAGAATGCTTGAGTAATAAATAATCCAGGATGAATACATGCAAAAAGTTGTAGAAAACTGGACAAAATAACAACATTAATATACAAGAGGGAAATAAACTAATATCAATTGTATTGGATGAGTATTCGCACATGCAAATGATTCTTGATAGTTTAATTTACACCGCACTTTTAAACTTGTTTTCTTCCAATTAAAAAAAATTATGTCATCAAGGAATTGTTACATACATTTACGGTATAGCCACAGCAATGTACTTAACAACTAAAATAATGTAATTGCTATAAATTTAAATAAAATTTGAGTAAATATTTTTCAAAGTATGTAATTCACAATGGTCGTATCCTAATAAAACTTGTATCCTATTTTTTAACATTCGAACGTTTTTTTAAACTTAGTTTATTAACCTTGAACATTTTTAAGCCATAACCTATGGTAGCTTCAAATTTAACCATGGCATTATTAACTAAGTTTAATATATCAGAGTATAAAGGTCGGGTATCCCTTGTTATTCTCCCAGCTGTTGCTTGCCGCGCTGAAGATTTGTATTGTTTCCAGTTTCTGCCCTCTTTGTTCCCCTCAGGCGTGCCTCTACATCCACAAAGCCCTCCTTAATGTATCTCTCTCATTATATACCCTTGTTCTTCGGTTTAACTCTCTACTGAACCTCTTCTCTTCAGGTTGTATATTTGATTAAGGGAAGTCTCTACTAAAAATCTTAAAATCATTATTAAAGGTAATTTTAAGCATATAACCATGTATATACTTCAGATGGACCTAAAACTACTACTCCCAATGTCATTTATTAAAAAAATTCTTTATATGGTCTAAAATTCGATTTTACCGAATTTTTAAAGGTTTTTTAAAACCGTAATTCCAAGGAAAGTATTGGACCTACACAATGTTCAAAGGTATCATTTTGTTCAGTATTAAATTTAGTTAAAAATCACGTATTTTTAGTTATGTAAGCCAAAAATTACTATTTTTATTTTCCTTCAAACTTTGTACTTTTTTCATATTTTTTTATAAAATTTAAGATTTTTAATTTTTTTATCCACTGATCCAAACCTATTCAAAATGCGTAATAATTTAGATAATTTATCTTAGATAACCCAAACAAAATTTGAAGATTGTAGCTTTTTTGGAATATCAAAAGTTATATGCTAGATACAGTCAAAATGCTACTTTTGGTAATTGCGAGTTTTCTAAAGAAGTGTTTCATGGAAATACATGCCAAAATTAAGCAAAAAATTATATTTATTGATACATTTTCATTAATATAATTGTTACATATTAAATATGACACAGTAACAATATAAGAGTATCAAAATAATTTTTTTTACACGAAAATAATACGAAAACCGCGAATTTTAGTTTTTCTGCATAGCAACGTATAATATGAATTTTATGACATAATAAAGTAGATAAAATCTATGAAATGTGGTTTTTTGTATACAGGAATAAAGAAGTAAAAATTAGATGTAAAAAATGTTTTTTGAAATTTTCAAGATTTTTGGCCATTTTTAGTAGAGACCCCTTTAATTCAACCAATCATAATACTAATGTATCGGTAGCTAAGGAATGGCATGGATGATCGAATAATATGTATTTTAGCAGTTATGTAATATCTTCAAAAAGGATTCTCTATGCGAAAAATATTTTTAATTTAGCCATTTTATCTCTAAAAGCTGTAATGTATCAATAAAAATGAGACTAAGTGTAAATAACATTTCTATATCAGAGACATGCAGTTAGGGCAGGTAAAAAACCGAATAGGGACTGTTTTAGAAGAAATTTAAGACCAAGCAAGCGAGTAAAACGCAAAAATTGGATGTAACATCGATATTAACTTTTTGTTGATGCTTACAGAAATATTCCATTATTGACTGTTAAGAATTTGCTGGTGTGAATTTAAATAATTAAGGTAAATGGGTCATAACGTTGTAAAAACTCTTTGGCTCAACTTAATCCATTTTTTATACAATCTAACTGGAATGCGTTAATTATATTCTGTGACTAAACCAACAATAATCAATAACAATACTAGGGCATAATCATTAAACAAACAGATTATTAGAAATTTTATGATGTATAAAATTTGAACCTATCATAAATCTGGAGATGTTATGGAAAGTCAAATTGAGTTCAGAGGGCTCGAAACAGATGATTGTGTAAATTACAAAGGAATTTCGTCAAAACATCCTATCCCGTATTCTACAGTTGATCAGTTACAGGAGTTGGGAATTTCATAAATTATTCACAAAGTCCTTATTTCCCATGGCATCACCTTTGCCTGTCAGGAACATTCAATCAAACCCTGTCCCCTCAAACCAACTCTCTACTGTTTACTTTTAATTTTGGTGATCTCGTTTTCTTTTTTTGTAATAAGTGGTTTACTTATATGCGTGTTGTTATTCATCACACATTATTTGATGATAAAGACAATTAAGTACATTGCCAACAATCACAAAATAGTGTTTGTGTGTTGTTTTGGGGGGTTACAGGCTATTTATATTCTATATAAAGTATAATTTTAACATATTCTGCCAAGTGCATTATGTATTTTTCAAAAATCTGTCGTATTAAGTATTAAGTTTCATGATATCCAGCTTGTTTAATGGCTCGTAATAATTTTATATTATTTTATTTTTTAGAGAAGAGGAAAACGTTTTTAATACATAACTCTGACAAGTGAGATTTAGAGTAATTTAGCTGTGCACTCATTATTCCTAACCCTGAGACCTTTAATTGGCAACATAAATTTTGTTCGTGTGGCTAAATGAAGGCCAAATTGAATTCATTATAATTTTAAAACACATATAGATTTTAGTTTCAAGTAATTGAGTAACATTTCATCATAAATGTGATACAATAAGTTGGCATGACGGGTAAATTGTAACTTTAAACAAATTGGTCAGCCAGCGTTTCGATCGGCAACAGATCTCATCAGTGGCGCTGCCTTGCGCCAGACGCAGCTCGTCTCCCTCTGGTGGTTGGGAGACCTTAAATGGAACCACCCTCCACTGTCGAGCGGAGCTCGCTCGACCCCCCGATGGAGTGGGGAGCCCGGTACCGCCCACGCGGTGCAGGGTGGAACTCCTGAAACCCTTGGCGGCAAAGGAGGACCTCCTGTTTCTGAAATAGGAGGACTTCCTCGCCACCACTCCGGGTTTCTTCTGATAAAGTCGGGCGGCCGCCCCTGATGAGGGGCCCGAAACTTTATCAACATCTTCGCCCAGAGCTGCTGAGATCTGTAGCCTCACACCGGCCGAGGTGCACGCTGGATGCCATTTGTTGCACCTGTCACGTCGCTGCCCAACCCTCCTGGAATCTGGAGGGCTATTGACGATGGCCCTCTGGAATCTGAGAGCGCGACTCGTCCGGCTCGGTCAACATCCCGAGGCTGAAAAGCTCTACCCCCCATGCCACGCCATACGTCGACCACATATTGACGGTCGCGTTCGGCCGCGGCGCCCCGGCCGCCCAGCTCCCCGGTGAAAGGAGCTGAGGAAAGCGCGTCCGCCCTCGGGCTGACGCACCTCCTATGGCGGACGAGGCGACGAGGCCGTTCGCAACGGCGTCGCAGCACGGCCCCCGAGGTCTTTAGAGGGCTGTTACGGAGCAGCCCTCTGACCGAGGACTACATCCGCTGTGCTGGTGGTCGTCGGTATGCCAGTCCGCCGGCTTGCCAGGCCGGCGGGCTGACTATCCGATAACTGCCGACGGCGGGCCTCTCCGCCCACTGGCGAACCAAGAACGGCCGCGGGATTTGGAGCATTGCACCGTATCCCGCGGTCGTCGTCGCCGGCCCCTTTCTCCCGCTGGACCCCTGGTGTTCCGGATCAGGCGTACCTCCGCGTGCGACTTCATTGCTGAAGAGCACAACGGCCCTTCTCCCGGATAGCTCAGTCGGTGCCGACCCGAAGGCCGACTATCGCGGTGGTGGCGTGATTGTTCTGCCATGGCAGGGAGCACACGCCAGTTCCCGGCCGCCGCCATGGCCCCTCCGGCGAGGTCGAACCTCGCCGGAGGGACGAAACGGTCCTACACCGGGAACCCTCCCGTTCCTGTCCTGAACAGGGAACGGCGGGGTGGGAGCCGGCGACAACAGGTTCCACCGTAGGCGGAGAGCCAAGTCGTCACGGCGTGGGCATGCACACGGGAAGCGACCCCAACCCCCTCGGGAAGAGGCACGAGCCTCTTTTCACGGGGGAAGACCCGGGGTGCACCGGAGCTTTCTGATGTAGTTGTCGACTGATGCGACGGCGGATCAATTTAAACAAATTGGTCAGCCAGCGTTTCGATCGGCAACAGATCTCATCAGTGGCGCTGCCTTGCGCCAGACGCAGCTCGTCTCCCTCTGGTGGTTGGGAGACCTTAAATGGAACCACCCTCCACTGTCGAGCGGAGCTCGCTCGACCCCCCGATGGAGTGGGGAGCCCGGTACCGCCCACGCGGTGCAGGGTGGAACTCCTGAAACCCTTGGCGGCAAAGGAGGACCTCCTGTTTCTGAAATAGGAGGACTTCCTCGCCACCACTCCGGGTTTCTTCTGATAAAGTCGGGCGGCCGCCCCTGATGAGGGGCCCGAAACTTTATCAACATCTTCGCCCAGAGCTGCTGAGATCTGTAGCCTCACACCGGCCGAGGTGCACGCTGGATGCCATTTGTTGCACCTGTCACGTCGCTGCCCAACCCTCCTGGAATCTGGAGGGCTATTGACGATGGCCCTCTGGAATCTGAGAGCGCGACTCGTCCGGCTCGGTCAACATCAGGGGCGGCCGCCCGACTTTATCAGAAGAAACCCGGAGTGGTGGCGAGGAAGTCCTCCTATTTCAGAAACAGGAGGTCCTCCTTTGCCGCCAAGGGTTTCAGGAGTTCCACCCTGCACCGCGTGGGCGGTACCGGGCTCCCCACTCCATCGGGGGGTCGAGCGAGCTCCGCTCGACAGTGGAGGGTGGTTCCATTTAAGGTCTCCCAACCACCAGAGGGAGACGAGCTGCGTCTGGCGCAAGGCAGCGCCACTGATGAGATCTGTTGCCGATCGAAACGCTGGCTGACCAATTTGTTTAAATTGATCCGCCGTCGCATCAGTCGACAACTACATCAAATTGTAACTGTTGTGCCGGGAACGAAAGGTCTCAGCAAAAATGCATTAAGAAGGGCGAGGGTAAAATTCTTTTGATCTCTCCTAATGATGACTAAAGGACGATTGGAAAAGTTTTAGAAATGATTACCGACGATTTCACATCGTCGCAATTCTTTGGTCTTTTATCGCCGCTTTGAAAATCTCCGAAGTTTTCAGATTTTAACTGTTCTTAATCATTAAAAGTAACACAGTTAAGGGGAGTCGGGCGCTTTTAGCGCTCCCACGTCATTTTAAAGGGATGAAGGGTTTTTTTGAGGTGCTCATAACTTACAAACGGTTACTTTGGCAACTGAAATATGTATACCTTATATTTATAACTAAGAGCCCTACAACGTTGGCCTACAAAATTAAACCCACTTCCTTCCCTAGATATTATTTTTTAATAAACACAAATTTATGTATTCTTAAACTATAATTATCTACGTTTTAATTTTTTTTACGTAAACATTTATTATTAAACCTTTATAAAGTTGCTAGGGTAACTTCCGGTTTTGGTAACAAATCTCTGTACAGAATTTCAATTTAATATCTTTAACAGTTTTAAGAAAATTGTACCTGAATATTTAAAAACAATACAATACTATATTCATATTCAATGCCTACAGACAAAATAAAAAAAAGACTTTCCGAATAAGTACACAACAATATGGTGTTACAAACGTTTTTAAAGAGGAATAAAAATGTATTTTTTTTGGGAATGAAAAACTGAAAATGCTATTTTTAATCGAAAAAGCCTCCGACTGTTAAACTTAGATGAAATGTATGCATCGATTTATTGTTTCCAGTAGATTATTTTATATTCTCGGTTGTTAGTTATCGTTCAAAGGGTTTCTTATTGATGTGTTTAAACTGTGGTCGAGTATTACAAGTTCTGGAGAACTGCAATCCGAGCGGAGTTTCCAGGTGCGTGGGGCTTACTTCAAATCTCCTCTTCTCAGGGCTTTGAAACGACTTTGTGTTGTTTCCAGTGGTTGATCACCTCGTCCCCTTCAATTTATGTTACGCCAGATATCTGTACATCCTGGTTGATCCACCAGTTTTCCCTAGCCAGCAAATCTTACATGGAATATTTAAATAATCATTTTATTATTTGCAAATACAATTTCTAAGGGGCTTATAATAGTCTCTTCCCCTTTTTACACTAAATTGTTTTTATCTCTATAAGTAATTTAATTCCTTCTATCAAGACAAAAAACAAGATAAAAACTATTAATCAATAGTACCGAAATGGTGCAATGACTGTATGGCGTTGATAATTTTCTTTAGGTACTCGCCTCATGTTGGACACATTTTTACAGAAAACTCATCACAAATATATATGTTGGATGAATTGACATAGATAAAGATAAAATCTGCCTTGCAACTGGCAAAATGTAATTTGATAATAGTTTTGTACTTAATTTTTGCTTGGATTAATAAAAAAATATAGGATGTACGAATAATAAATATTTTATCGATCACTTTTAAATCATGGTGTTACCCCACTTTATTTGATTACACTCTAAGAAAATTCTAATTATCTAAGAAAATTAAAAAACACATTTTATAATTATTGATATACAAGAGTATTTTTACTTTTATTTCTTACTTTTCCTCTTAAATTTTCCTTTCTTACACTTAAATTAATGTAGATTAACATTCATTCCATTAATTTTAGCTCCATATTTTTCCCCTCAGACACAAACCTCGTCCACAGTTACAATTAGAACGGCACTGAGAGATGTATTGCAGGGGTATCGGTCAGAGAGGGGTGGTAGGATGAGGCAATAAATAATTTAAACCATCTCTTTCCCTCTGGAGCCGTATTGTGAGGTACATTTTACTGTCGTAGGGTGTGTACAATGTAGTAAGGAAGTAAAATGGTGATGATACTTTTTAGGTTTTAATCAGAATAGAAAGTCTTAAAATTCTTAAATAAGTGACATTTACTGTGTAGGTGATGTTACTTATTCTTAAATAAGTAACATCACTTACACTGCAGTTTCACTCTGATATGGTGGTTTTCATTTGGTAAAGATTATTCTCTTCATTTGTACATTTTCGCATTTGTAAAAATAACGTTATTTCCATAGTAAAATGTTATCTGAGTAAGGAATATGAGTTAAATATTATTTCAAGGAACCGTGCTTCCCAGTGGAGTCCTTGAAATAAATCTTTCGGTTTACATTCGAAGTGAAACTGAAATTACATACAGAGAGAGACAGAGTAAATATGCTTCCGAGATTTAATCCTTACCTCAAGGGTACATTTCAAACCATTCCACCAGCATAACAGGGATCTGGAGATAGAGCTTAAATCCTCGGAACGGATTAATCTGTCCTAGGATTAATTTATAATGCTACAAAAAAATCTAAGTTCAAAATTTAAGTTTTCTGGAAGAAAAATTAGTAAAGGGAATTCGGGTTTGGACTCAGTGAAAATGTTAATTGATAAGGTTGGGCGGATCGCAAAGTAAAGTGTTCGCAGTAATTGTGGTAAAATCTCATAATTCATCCTTGCGTATCCCTTGGGATGCGAGCTGATCCCGTGTAGTTTCCAGTGGCTGCGTCCTTTCTCTTCCGCTACCCTCGCTTCACAAACGCACCCTCGCACAGCTTATCCGTTTTTGCTCGTACATACTCGGTATCTTTACACCCCTTATAATCTTTTTACTTATTCATTAAAAACCACTTTCTTAATAATTTTAGAATCCCATAGTTTGTTGGGCTGTAAAAGAATTTTTTTTCCATCAGGGTGAATGTCTAAGGTAAGGTTTGTGGTGAATGTCTTATTTCGTATATAAGAAAAAGACTAGTTTTTGTTATTAATTTAATTATATTTTCACTTATACTTTTTAACCATTAGCAAGATATATTATGGAGGTGTTTGGCTTTCTTGCGTTAAAGATGATTTAGCACTATAGATCCTTCCTGAAAATTAGAAAAGTTACCGATAACAACACTAATTACAAAAAATGAAGATACACACACATTTAATTACTAGAAATGAAGATAACAAACACTTTTGTCTTAGTGAACGTCTTCAATATTGCCTTAAGCATGATTTGTTTAGTATTAAAAAGTGTCTTAAACTTTTTATATTTATGTAAGTATATTACCATTGTTAATTTGAAAACTAAATCACTTCAAGTTTGAAGTTATCGTAAATTCATGTGTGATAAAAAATTTGATATCAATAAATAAAAATGTTTTATTTTCATTAAAAGAAAAAGCGAAAATAACTTCCTTGTCATTCTTTAGTGTTCAGAAATTGTATTCACATCACTGAATATTTTCTTTCTACACACTTATTTAGTACAATGTAAATTAAATTCTTTTAAATGAAAGAGTCACATTGTGCCACTTGTTTTTGTTCGTGTTATGTTCCTTTAACATCTAAAGCTATTCTAAGAATCAATTGGACAGCTGGGCTCGATGTAACGGTTTCTTGCTGTAAGGGTTTGGTCGTTATTGAAGACATAACCTCACATTTGTCGTGTTTTGTGGCTCGCCGTTATTTGCACTCACCAAGACACTCCAATTTTTTGTGTTGTGGAAACGTATTTGTTTATTTTATTGTGCTGATATTTAGGTCAGTCAATTTAAAGATCGAACCTCAAACACGCATCATATTCTAATTTCTATCATCTCCCCTTTGAGTAATATAAATCCAAGTTTAAAACACTGAAAATCCCTGTTACTCCCGTTGTATTGAAAAGACTGCCAAATTTAGGTACCTGAAGCAATTTTACTCAACTTAAACCACGAATTGGCTAAAGGAGACGAATATTGCCACACCTTTTCACCAATTTCAGTTCTCTAAGTTTAGAGGTTGCGGAGATATAGCTGGTTAAAGAGAACCGATATTCACTTAAACTATGAAAAATTATCGGTAAGGGGCCTTTTGCAAGGCATGTATTGGCTAAACTAATCGTTTTGGAGAAAATCCCCAAATTGCAGATTTATTTTTATTCAAACTATCTTTAATCTGCGAATAACTTAAGTTTTAGGCCTATTATTTTTCCTAAAGTAGTCAAAAGTATATAAAATTTAACTTCCATAAAGATAGTGACAAATTCTTTAAAGTTGGTTACATTTAAGTTGTTGTAAAAAGGAGGAAACTTAAATGATTGCCCTCTATTATGTTTAAATTGGCTGGCCTATTTATTGAATTAGACTTTATCTATTTAAGGTCATATTTATATCTTAAAATATGGGTAATTATTTAGTAAGCTTCCAACACCTGAAACGAAACTGTAATTTATGACAGTTATAATTTAAATGGGATTTTAATGTTAAACTTCCAACTCTAACTGGATTGCCATCTGCTGGATTGTCATCTGGATTGTCAATTGGTCAGTATATTGTCACTACCATAGGGTAGTGACAATATACTGACCAATTAAACTTACCTTTAACATTATTTATAAATCATTTCAATTAATAATCATCATAAATAATGTAATCATAAAAGTTTTTTATATTGTGACTGTGAAGAATTTTTTTTACATTTAACAAACACCAAAACGCTTAGTAAAAATAATGATTTAGTTGTGATGCAATAATAATTTGGCCTGATGTTCTAAGGAACGAAACTCATGCGATTAATAGGGATTGGATAAAGTAATTTATTCATTGTTTTCCATGCTAACTGCATGAAAGTATGAACGATATGAACCATGAAACTTGTAATCAGAATATTTTCTTAAGATACTGGTACTAATTGAGGTGTAATTAATCACAGGAGTTGAAATTGAAATTGAAGAAGTTTAATTCCGTACTTTATTCAATAAAGGTTAGTTTAGTAGGCTGTAGAGTTTGTTCATGTGTTAAGGTATACTTGCAACTGAGATTTTATTGAGCTGTTCATTTCAACCATCCATTCTTTTAAGCCTAAAAGGTTTAATTCTTTCTTTAAAAAAAAACCAAAGTACTTTCAATTTAAAAAAAAAAACTAAATTTCTCTGTTGTAGCTCCGATTGCAAATTCTTTTGTGATTTATCAGTATAGAAGTATTGCGAGCTTTGGTTGAACTTAGGAAACTGTCGTTGTGTAAGGAAAAAATAAAGGTGTGTGTACAGTTTATACAACTCAATGCAAGTATTTATGTGTACGATATTGGATCAGTTTGGTTATCGCAAGGTCCGCTAGCTGAAAGTTCCCAAATACGTCATACCAGCTGACTGTATACACACCTTTCTTTTTTTCCTTACGCAATGGAAAACTGTGGCCACATGTTTGGTTGTCAACAAAATTAATTGAGTTCGATTTAGTGCCGACGCATAGCGCCAATGTTACGAATGTTCTGCACTTGGCTGTACCTAAGTGATGCTCTTTATTAAAGTTCTGAGACTTGTTGGCAAAGCTTCATAGAAATAGCAAAATCGACACCTCAAACGTTAAAGTTCGCTCGTTCGTTCTTGAGTTATGACTGTGATCAGAAAAACCCTCGCTTATTTTTGAAAGCATGAATCAATTTAAGTAAAAGTGTTTACAAAGTTGTTACTAAATTGAAATCGTTACACTGTATGAATTACAGAATTATACGTCATTATAAAGAATAAAATGAATTCTTATCATATAAACTGTGGGCCACATGAGCCCATAACTTGTCATATTTACCTAAGGTATTGCTTACATTTTCTCCAAGTAGTTGGTCCAAAAACTCTTTTCTCCTCTTTCATACGTAAACATTTAGGTTCTTTTTTTGCTAGGAATATTATATTCCAATAGTCTTACAATAAAAAGTATTTCATGTGAACTTTTGATTTCACTATGAAAGATACAAACAATTATTTTACCTATGTAGGTATCTATATCTATAAAAGGCAAAGCCCTCACTCACTCACTCATTCATCAATAATTCTCCAACTTCCCAACAACCCAGAAGGCTGAAATTTGGTACACTGTTTCTCTAGGCATTAAATAGGAAAACTAAGTAGTTTTCATCCTGATCTGACCCTCGGACTCCGCCGCAGACCCTCTCAAAGATTCTATATTATCCTTATGGCAGAATATAAATTGATGAAATGTTTATATTTAAACAGATGTGAAAAAGCAAGACATTTAATAAAATGTCAAACCAGCAGTCAGGAACAGAACATAAAATAAATCACTGGCTAGAGATACTTATAAGACCTTTCTTCCCTGTAACAGCTGTTATTGAAAGAGCTAATTTAAACCATTTATTTTATCTAAATCATTAGAAAAAATACTTTGTCTTTGTCTTTTAGCGAATTTTATTGATGGAATTATTACCACAGGTCTACAGCAAGACCTAAGCCCGAGACCATGATAACTTTTCATTTTGGAGCTCCCAGAAGCAAAAAACACTATTCAAACTATATTTAAAGCTGAAAACACAGTATATTGTCCGGCAGAAATAGAATAACTCCAGTCGCAGCAGACTTGAGGACTTTGAGGATTTCCGAAAACATCTTTCTGGTAAATGAAAGTCCATCTTCTTTATTTGTCCAATACCACTGACATATCACTGCACAGCCCAAACTACTTGACTTAGAACCTTGGACCTTTGCATGGACAAACCTAAGGGTGTAAACATCCGCTAAGAACGTTTTTTTTTAATTCGAAGTTTTAAGGGGTTTTGGTAGGGTCGAAGTTTATAAATTTTCCTACGCAAGTGGAATGTATGTTCTTTTGCTTAATTTTCAATGTTTATTCAACAAGCAGGTGGTTTAACTTCACATACGGATATGATTTTACAGCTGATTTATATAATTTAGTTACTTTCATAATGGTTTTATAGTTGTTTTGTTGATTTTTTAGGTGACATGTACTATATAAAAGTTAAATTTAGTTGAGTTAGTTAAATTAAAGTCGTCATTCGTTTTTGTATTTTATCTTTAATCATAAACTCAGTATGAGGCTCTATCTTCATTTAGGCAGCGGGAGTTACAGTTTTTATCGTGAGAAAAGCCACGGGCAACTGCTGCTAGTTTAAATATAACTATATCAACGCATTTCAATGTTTTATGTATAATATTCTCTGTATATTAAATAAGAACCAATCCCTATTTCTCTCAGTGATTCAGTAACTAGATTACACGTGCACCGAATTGGATGGTTCTTTTGTTTATTGACCGTGATGGTTAAGGCAAGGTTTGACATAAAGGTTCAACATTATTAATGGGATTTGAGATCAAATGAAAACATGATTATAATATAAACAATAAACAACGATATATTTATCCCTTTATATTTAAAACAAGATGGATAAAAGCCGACCATGCTTTTGTATAATTAGTTAAAAGTATAATCTTGATTAACTTTTGATAATTATAATTGAGAAAAACTTGTAAAACATTAAGGACGAAACATCCTGTTTTTACTGCTGCCAGACCTTTTCAAGCGTGTTTAAAAACATGTAATTAATTAAAAGATTGTAATGTACCAATCATCAACTTAAAATCTACTAAACTTGTTCTTAGATAATACAACGCTCTAACGACAACCACACAATTGTGCCTTCCGTCATCGACTAGATTAAAGCCTTGATTATTTAACTTAAAAAACCTTTTTGTTTATTTCATTTTGACAGTCCCTTTATTTTATTAAGTAATTAATTTCAACAAATATTCCATGAAACATAATAAATGAGGCTTTAATGTATGAATGAATTATTAGAAAAGTGATGAATCATATAAAATGAGTCAAATTATGAGGGTATCCTGGGACTTTGATCTTAAGTAATGGGTCACACTGACGTGCGAGACACGCCATAAAAGTTTTTAGCGAATAAAAGCAACGTTTTACTTTGCAAGTCGTTTCGGAAACCACAAAACATATATTTTTTAATCAACAGTCTCTAGCTAGTTCAATATTTTTGAAGATTTACTATACGTATTCTGTACAGATCCTGCAATGTCTTGGATAGGCGAGTAATATGCTTTTACGCTATAAATGGATGCAACATGAACATATATACCTATAAAAATAAATAAACAAATATATATATTCTTTTTTGTTGTATCCCTGCCTATGGTATTTAAATTGAAACGCTTGATACGATCACGTTATAAAACTTGATTTAAATCATCGTCCTTGAGAAAAGATTGTGGTATACAAAAGATCCTATTACGATATTCGCGGACTCTTGAGTGTGTACCTTACCCAAACATTATATTTAATTCCAATTTCCATTTCACTTCCTACACAAGTTGTTATGATAGAACCTATGCCTTTGGTAAATAATACTTTATAACGGCATCTCTTTTTAGCATTTTCTGGTGCTCACAACGCTTAAAATTGTATTTTAGTGGTATTTATATCATAATGCACGTAAAAAATGTTTTCTTGAACAAGTATATTTTCTGTAGGATAATTTATTTTTATTTTACATGAGTATTTTAATGGCCTCTATCTTAAAATGGCTAAGGAGAGCAATATGATATATGTTTCAAAAGGGACACAATCATACAAAATTTGAAGTATTTACTGAGTGAAGAACAAACATTTTTCAAATATTTCTGAAAAACGAATGATTCCAGAAATTCAAACAAGATAGGACTCTACATTCTAAAATATATCCCATTTTGGATCTTTTCCGTTAATTCACCACCAATTCTATTTTAAATTAAAGTAGGTTTAGTTTACAACATTTTACAGTATTTCCTATTTAAAAATAACAAGAAAAGGGTTTTTCTGATATACCTCGCATTTACAAACTAATATCCATAGACTGAGAATTAATCGGGATAGGACTAATACTGCGAAATAATATATTTACTCACCATTTAAACGTTTAATTATTCAAAAAAGAGTATTAAAACAACTTTTTAACATTATTCTTGACACCCAAACACAAAAACAATACACATATTAATTACGTTGTTACACTCTAAGGTTACTTTGTTAGCCAGAACTATTTAATGTATTTGATGAGTTGGTTAGGTTAGGTTAGGAGTAATAAGAATAATAAGAGTAATAAGAGTTTATTGATCTTTAAACATTTACATGCAATTGATCTCGTCATATTTACAGAAGTGTAAAGTACAGATATTGTTCAGCAAGATAAATCTAAAAAAATAACTAAAGGTAATAAATACATGCAAGATAAGAAATATAAATGCAAGCTAATAATACATGCAATATAATAAATATAAATGCAAACTGAAAACCATGCTTGTTGCACTAAACAAACCTTATCATGCTAAAATCAGATTCAAAATACTCAGTCAGGTTGTAAAATGGCCTATCCACTAAGACCTACGTCGCCTATTAAAAAGCATATTACATAGGCTGCCCAGAAAATAACATCCAAACTTAACAGTGCTGGTAAAGAGGTAGAAACAAAAAATGTGGGATCTTTTCCGTTAATTCACCACCACTATTTTTTTGTTTTCCGTTAGTTCACCACCACTCAGAATCTACAGCAAGCATACAGCACTCTGATATAAAAGCATTCTGGAGTGGAAAGCATACAGCACTCTCTTAAAACTATCTAAATTAACATACTGTGCACTCAAAGGTAGGTTAGGTTAGGTTAGGTCTTAACATCGACTGATAACCAATACTATAAACGCCGCGGCGCGCCGGTGCCAATGAACGTAAAAAACTCACAGAACTCTCCTCACTGTTTCATTTACTTACGACACTTAAAAAATTCATTGTTGCCGCTCGCTAATCTCTGTCTAGACTGGCCGCTGAGCGTGCGGTCCGGTTATCACTGTGCGATAAGATAAGGCTTTCACGAACACTGCAGATAAAGGAAACCCCGAATTCAATATTCATAATTACTCCGAACGACTTTCTTTACTGTATTTTAGATTCTGAGCATTCAAAACCAAACAATCAAATCAAACTATCTATTCAAGCTTTTTAAACCATCATTACATTTATTTCATTATCCACGAAAAGTATTTATTTCATAGTTAAAACGGCAATTTCTATATAACAGTATGTGTATTTTATACCGAAGGTGTTTCAGAGCACCAAGCAATTTGTTCAAACTGTCAACGACACGCGTTGCATACATAAACTTACAGCAAACAATTACCTTGCATCCCGGATCGTGAATGTGTAAAATCACCACGTGGTAGTAACTCGGCGGTGATTGCTGCGCCGCTGTGTCGGTGTAGACAATCAATTCTTCCATTAATGATCTCCCGCACTCGGCTGCCGTGATATTCACGTTAGATTAACGTGTAAAGATGAGTCATCATTTATGTAATATATTTGCTGAAAAGCCTTTTTTTACCGCTTGAGGGAAAACTGTAATACATAAAAGGCTTGACCAAAGGGGAATTTTTTGTTTGTTTGTTTTTATATACCGGTTTTAAAACTTCAGCTTCTTAGCTTGAATATTGATTAGGCCTTTTATTGATTATCAGCTTACAACGTAGAATATTAAACTTCTACGTTGAAGTTGATTTCAATGTCTACGTTGAATTGAATCGCGATTTCGATGTACAATGTTTTCTTTAATTCCTGGTCTGCCAAACCCTTTATTAAGGAAATAGCTTTATGATTCCCTTATTAGAAGAAAGATGGCCTAGAAGGAGGAACGCTATTCAGGTTGCGAGGAAGATCTTATACTAATAAAAGAAAACATAATTTGCTTTTTCTTCTAGAGACAATACCATTTCCATACATTTTGGCTATCAAGATTTATCTAAAACTTATGAAACATGATCTTAATAAACTTTTACAATATATTGAAAAAAGTTTAACCCCACAAAAATAAAAATGTCTGTTTTTAGTATTCAGTCATTTAAATTTATGAAGATAGTTTATAAACATCCAGTACATACTTTTCTACTAGTTTCTCTCTCAAAACACACATGATCTCAATTGAAGGGGTCCCTCCAGTAACGTTGTAAACGACAACTTTTCAAAATTGAGATTTCTATGCAGTAAGGTTGTAAACGGCATCATGCATCAGTACAGGGTATTTTTTCGTTCATATCTCTTGTGTTGGCAGCATTACCACAGGTTGAAAACCAAGTGCTGTTGGTCCCACAGTTGCAGCAACGTTGTAACCGCCAAAAATTGCAATATCACCGCGCACCGTTCTGTCGCCGTCCCGATGTTAATCGGCTAAATCGTAGTAAAAAACGCCCTGTTAAGTTCGAAAGTTGGACCAGAAATGTACATGAGCAGAGAAGAAATGCTGGGGAACCGTACGTAAATGAAAAGAAGAAACAAAAGAAAAACATTGTTGCATAGACCAAGCCGGCAACAACGTTGCAAACGACTGTCATTTACAACGTTATTGCAATTTTTAAATCACGTTTTTTGTAATAACTTTTTTATTACGTGCGATAATATTGTAATACTTCATAGTTTGGCTAGTTTTATGATATTATAATTAAATATAACAAATAAAACATATTTAAATCATTACATTCCCAATTATATGTTTTTTCCATTTCCTGAAAAATTTACTTTATGTCGCTTACAACGTTACTGGAGGGACCCCTTCAATTCCTGATCTGTTTTCTGAAGGCGTAAAGAGGTTCCATCAAAACGGAGTAACTTAAATGTAAACAGTTTTAGGGGTGAATTTCGAATATATTCGGACACTAAACTGAAGAAGGTAAAGAGCAAAGAGGGGATTGGATTCTGAATATTTCATCTTTCTGTCTTCCTTGTAAGCATCTTCTCGGGAACGAATTTCTAATAAAACTGCAATGAAACAAAAGTTGTTACCAGAAGTATTACACATTCAGTACTTTTTCCATAGCAAAATATATTTTATAAGTTTGAATAACAGGCCAATCTAGAAACACTGTGCAAATTAGGTAAACATTAAACCAAAAAATGCTTTTGTTCTCGTAACATACATTGCTCTTCATACCCATTTTGTGATTATAATTTTCCTTAAAATCATAGGTTATCCAAAGTGTACGTCAAAAAATTATAATATAACATGTGAAATTATTTACAGTAGGAAGAGATACAATTATAAGTATATGAGGCCATCATCTGTAGTCTGAGATTGATCAATACTGTTTTAAATTAGTAATCGGAAAATAAATTAAAAATAAGTGCTTTTGATAGTATAGAACAAAATTAAAATATAACAGAATTTGAATGGTTAAATAGTATACAATATTTTTATAAAATACATATTTTCGACAAAACCAAGTAGTTCTAGACGGGTAAACACCAATTGCCCGAAAACTGAATTGATATGTTAAATATTGGTGTAAGCCCATCCGTTGACACAAGACATTCTTAGATGAAAATTGTTTAGGCTCTGGTAGTGTGATTCTGAATAAGGCAATTGGTCAGTTCTTTCATTCACTCGCCTAACAAAGTACCAGAACAACGTAACGCATACACAACACAAAAGAGCTTTTGGTGTAAACATTATAATCCTAAAAATTAGTAACACACCAAAAAAGCTTTGTTGGCATTCTTATAAACCTGTTTAATTAAATCATATGTATTTGGGGGCGAATGGACGAGAGCACCCTCTGATCGCTCCCGCCGAGATGATTTGTATTGCTTCCAGACGCTGAGCTCTTTGTTCGCCTAACCTTGCCTTTACCGGGCTCACGCTTCTCTTGAGCATTGATGGTTTTGTGTCTTTTCTTGTTTGTTCTATAACTGGCTGAAACTATATACAAAATAGATGAACGGAAATAATTATATGTAAAGAAACGGTGATAATAATATCAAACGAAAAACTAAACTTTATTTTATTTACAGTTTATTTAAATGAAAATGTGGGTTTTTCAAAATGTGAATCATATGATTAATGAATTATTATAATACATATTGTATTAAAGGAAAGTCCGAAACACCGACTTCCTTTGCATTGATTTGCATATTTTTATACTGTAAATAGAGGAAATATATTACAAAACAATGTACGTGAAATGAATTAAACATCAAATTAGATTAGCATTCTTTTTCTGGTGTTTCCAACTGGAAATACATCAAACGATTAACTTCTTAACTGAATTTGCTGTGAAGGAATGAAATTACCGTTGGCTTATTTCAATATTAAATTAAAAGCTAAAAGCAACGCCTTCTCTTAAACTCAAAATATCTAACATAAATAAGTTCATTGTACTTGTTATATATTTTTCTTCCACCAGGAAAAAATTGTTCTCCTTATCGCCAATAGTTACTTCACTAAATACTGTATAAAAACCAAATTTATATCAACTTTGATGGATAGAACTAGTTTCCCCTGTAATGAAAGTATTCATAGTAACTAAAAGTAATTTTGCCTTTAAGAACGAAGGTTAAAAAAAACAGGTTATCTGTTGGAAATAAGTTAAATATGTCCAGACTCGTGATGTAGCCGGTAAGGTGCGAGGAGAGTCCACGTCTTTAAATATTTACACTTATTCTCTCCTTGTTTCTGCTCTGGTTTACTACACTTTATCTCCTTAAAAACATATTGAGTTTGACACGAGCCTGGGATTGTTATGTCAAGAAAAGTTATGAATTGAAGTGAATTTACACGAAAGTTTGTTTTATGAGTTTTTGCATAGTATTAATTTGTTAAACTGTATTTTTTTGTTTTTACTGCATAGTTAAAAAGTTGTATTAAAATATATTCACTAACACTTTAAATATTTTAGGAAGCTCAATTAAGGTGTTTTTTGTTTTGTTTTTTAACAGGAGAATTGAAAGTTGATATCTAAATCTCAAATCTAATTGAGTTATAATAAAGGGATCGTAAATCACTAAGCTTTGTTATTTTGCGTACTTAAAATGTCGAGTCTCAGAAATGTCTCAGATATCTAAAACCTGAGCCTACATCCAAACATATTTTATCTTCTAAACAAAATAAAGTCAAAATATTTCGTTTACTGCAAAATACTTAGGCCTACATATTTTGTTAAGCAATGTAAAGAAATAACTCACTCGATCACTTTTACGATTGAATTATTTATTAATTAATTAACAGATGAAGCATCATGGTACATGGTATATGAAAATCAAAAGCATATTACACAAAAATTTAAGAATTTATATAATACTATAAAAAGATTTAAAACAATTACGGTTAAAGATGTATTGACTCCGTATCGGCCAGCGAGCAAAGGTCGGATTGTACCATAAATAATTTAAAGGTCCCCCCTTGATAAGTCTCCCAGTCGCCTATTACTATTGCTCTCATTTTTATCTTAGAGTGGTATACGTTAAGAATTTTAAGAGCTACGTTTATATATCTTTGTTCGGAAGTTAATGTTATGCCTAACAGCGGTCATTTAAAGTTGTTATAGTAATTTTCCAGTAAATAATTTTAGTAAAATAACGTTAAAAGTAGCACGTATTAAAAAGTACTAAGGTACCTAGTATTGCACCCTAACTCTAAATATTTCAAAACGATCTTAAGGAAAATCATACTTATTAAACTTTATTCGATAGATTAATTATGATTCTAGTTGTTTGAAACGATTTCCAGTTGTTTTGAAAAGTTGTTTTATTAGTGTCAGCCAAACAATCACCCAGTTGCCTGATGTATGAAAAGGAAATAAATTCACGTAATCTTTATACAAATACTCTACCTGAATATAGGGAGGGCAATTGGTAAGGGACGGTCCAGTATAATGTAACTTGTCTTCATCTATTATTCAGCATGCTTCTACAATGACACTTATTTCAATAGCGGAAAAGGTTTTAATTAATTTTTTTTTTGTAACTTAGCCGATTATGTGGAGGTAATATTTATTGAAATATTTTAATTCTTACAAAACCCAAGTGCTGCTAAATATATATCATTGCAATTATTGGTAAAAGAGTTTTGTGAATGGATCAAGGAATAAAAAAGATGAGGTTTATTTTTTACAATATGGTTTTCAAATCAGTACATTAAGTAACGAGTTGTAAAGTCACATGATTTAGTATAACCTTTAGAAATTAACCTTTTACCTAGCTTAGACCGGGACGCAGTACTGGCTCGGTAACCAGAATATGACTTAAACTTGAGTGCGGGATGGTTGAGATGAAAACCTTGTTACTGACAAGGACTAGCTGATTCAACTTGACAGCATTGTTAATTAATATTCCAATAACCGATGACACCTGGTCGAGACCCCAACCTCTACAATAGAGATATAGAAGTGAGCATTTGAAATAATGGGTATATTTCCTTCAGTATAAAACAACAGTATGTGTTAACTCTGTGCTAACCAAAACTTTAAATTTATTGAATTTTAGAAAACTAAACCTCATTAATAGTGATGATTGATGAATTATTATTATTATTATCATCATACAAATTGTAGTAAAGGAAAGTCCGAAACGCCAACTTGCTTAGAATGATTTTTTTTATATAAAAATGGCCATTATATTTTATATTTATGGCTATATATTTTTATTTTGTGAATAGAGGAAATATATCACAAAACAATCAATGTACGTGAAATTAATCCTTCCTATACTCTTTATGAGTAATGTTATCGTGCCTGCTTGTATACTTGCACATTTATCTCAAAAACGGCTCCGAGGATTTCCTTCAAAGTCTGGAAATAAGTAATTTATGACTCAAAAACGTCTTTTACGCAGATTACTTGGCCAGAGAAAATCTAATAACGTAATAAATTGAATTTTAAAGTTGTAAAATTTTAACATTAGCCTTATGGGTTGCCGTGATAGCAACGAAAATAAACAAGGAAAGTGTAAGCAAATGAAGTAATCATAACAGCTGTTTGGAATCTACAGCTATCAAGGTAAAATACAGCAGGAGGGATGAAGAGTCCATGGAGCAATAAAAAAGGTTTATATTGATAAATTTTATAACATTCAAATATTTTAAAGTAACTGGATGAACTGGTAAACATGAAATAACACAGAGCAAGGCTCGGTCCACCAGGTACTTAAACGTAATTGAGCAGGTTTTGGTACTGCTAAATGATAAAAATTAGAGCAAGGTGTCATGAATAATACAGTTAAAGCAGTTTATAAAATCGTTTAAATTCTTATCTTCCTAAATTCTTCTTAAAATTCTTTATTCGAATACAATTATTTATGTTGATTTATATTGATCTTAACAGTTAGAAACTAATCACAAAATTAACCAAATTTGAATATTTTTTTGCTCAAAATATAAAAAAAGTTATTTATACTGCATTCAGCATAAAATAGCGTCTGCAATGAAGCCACACAGCTAATCGAAGCATCTCAAAGAGGTTTTTATTTAAACATGTTATAGCCTATTTACAAAATACAATTTTTGACGGTTATAAGCTAAACAAAACTCATAATATGTATGTACATAAACCCTTGATGACCGCATCACTCAGGTCGGTCAGTTACAGGAGTTATGTTGCGACATAAATTATTCACAAACTCCCCCATGAAGGTCCCTTTGCTCGTCAGCAACTTTCAATCAAACTTTGTCTTTGAACCAACGCCCTGCCATTAACGAGTTGGTTCGGGCTTTGCAATCTCTACAAGATTTTTGATGTATTAAAATTCTGTCTAGGTACTATTTTTATCGCGAAGTAGAAATGTTTTTTTGGAATGTTATAAAATATGTTTATGAGCAATGATCTCACTTGTTTTTAATCTGTATAGTAATAGGAACTAATTTTCGAATGTAAATGTTATGTGTGTTATTCATATGAATTCGTTAACAAAAAATTGTAATGGGTTAAAAGCCAATTAGCCTTGCTCTAAGTTCCAACACAAATGCAGGGATATAAAATTACTATATTATTGGAATAAACATTATTATTTTATTATTATTATACTGACAACTCATTATTTAATTGTGTCGGTAATATCATCTGTATCTTGAACTCTCGACACCAATAAAGCATGACCTGTAGAGTTTCCTTTTAATAGTCACCTAACATAGCCTCGGTCATGCCTTAACGATCATTTTCCGGATGGTCTGGGTAAAGAAATAGGTAATAACGAAAATCACTTATGACTTATAATATCTGTACTCAGCATTGTGATTATGATCTCTTCAGTTTTTCATATTGAGGTAAGAAAGTCTTTTGAAGTAGTAAGTACATCGTCTTATTAGTGGTATGCAAAAAGCTACATTAGCGCTTGCTATTGATTTACTGTAAAATGTTATTTTAAATAAATTAAATAACTTACGTTTTTAGTTTAATTTAAAACTAGTATTGATTTTAAGAATCTTAATTAAGATCGTTATTTGTAAAGGAAGGACGAGAGAATTTAATGAGCGGTGAATGTCAGGAAAGCCATGGAGGCACAATTTAAACTCTTTAATTGTTCCGAATTATTCGGTTCGTAAACGACAATTGAAAATTTTCAGATATCAACCGACCCGTCATTTTCATTTAAGTCTGTAGTATTTTGTATTTATAGCTGAATAGCTTAATACTGGCAAGGAATGGTTCACACTTAGTATAGTAAACACACATTATTAATGATTTAGCTTTTAGTGGTAAAGAAACAGATTTAGTTTCAGGCGTGAATTTCTTCGGACAAGTTAAATTATTTTACATATTGACACAGAGACATATGTTTTCTGTTCCTTAATGCTGGCAAGAAATTTACTCTCTGCCGATACCAGTACAGAAAACTTTCCAGACTAGAGCGGAAAGTTTTTTGGACTACGACTACTAAGAAACGGAAGTAAACATTCAGCTGATTGCAGCAAACTGACGTTTACCGTATGTTTATAGGTTACTTTAAAGGAAAGTGGTGGCAGCACTGGTAGTAGTAGCAAATGTTTGTTTAGGTTTGAAGAATCACAAAACGTGCTGATCCGCAAGGAATACATTATAATAAAAAATATGATTGTTCTGAGTGGTATGATGCAAAGTTTGGTGCATGATCTATAGAGTTTCCTTTTTGTAGTAGAGTTTCCTACACAATCGGTAAGTTTTACAGTACTCATAGAACGGGAGCTGGGAGGTCAAAAATTACGTCATAAGGTGCACATGTTAAAGGTGTGCCATTTTGAAGGGGCAACCTGGGGGGTTTCAAAAATGGGTTTGTGAGCCCTCAATCTGGGGGATTTCTCCAAGGTGGACAAACTTGAATGTGTCTTTTTTTGTATTCTCTATAGGGATAACATGGGGATCAAGTTTGAAGTTTTGTTGCAATGGCTGTATAAAAATTGGGTGGTGTTCAGTCAATATCCAATCAACCTCGACTAGAAGAAGCCTTATGCCAAGTTTTATTATTATATGTTAAAAAATAAGGATGATATAGGCTTTTATTTTCTCCCCATTAGCATAACATGGGGAAAATGTATGAAAGTTTACTGCCACGGAAATGCAAAATTTGGGGATTTCAGGCTAGTATACAATAGTTCTTATCTAAATGAAGCCACATATCAAGTTTCATCAAGATATGTTGAGACATTGGCGAGTTATACGATTTCATTTATTGCCCATAAGGTTAACATAGGACGACGTTTTGGGTTCATCACCCTCAGTATGTCGGTAACCAATGAACATAAAGCAATGATTCAACATACGAAATTGTTTGTTTTTTAAGCTCAATCCAATGGTGTGAAATAAAATTTGATCATTTTAATTGTTCTGCATGAAAAATGCAGAAAACCCATTTTTATGGGTTATTTTCAAGTTTGTCCACCTTGGAGAAAGCCCCCAGATTGAGGGCTCAAAAACCCATTTTTGGCACCCCCAGGATGCCTCTTCAAAACGGTATAGCTTTTACAT
This sequence comes from Flexamia atlantica, assembly GCA_035578135.1. Classification (NCBI taxonomy): domain Eukaryota; kingdom Metazoa; phylum Arthropoda; class Insecta; order Hemiptera; family Cicadellidae; genus Flexamia; species Flexamia atlantica. The sequence continues at coordinate 22,312,971 of JAQJVK010000015.1, read as the reverse complement.
GTGCACCTTATGACGTAATTTTTGATCTCCCAGCTCCCGGTCTATCATGTGAAAATCTTGCACCCGCCTCCGGCTCGCGCGGGAACTATCATGCTCATACGGAAATAGTACTTACCGGCATAGTTACATATACCATTACATAATATACTCATATGGTGAAACTTGACGATGATCGTTTGTTGTATTCAAGCAGTAACTAATGTTTAATTGTTTGTTTCAGGTAAGGAGTCAATGAAACCTTTCCCTTGGTAAGATTAATCAAAGCTTCTAATAGTTTCAACCCTCTTCTGATACAACATAAATCTTATTACATGAAAACTTGTTCGTTTCCTAAAGTCATTTTAAAATAAAGACCGTAAAAATATTTTGGATGTTAGAATTACTTTCTGTCATTGATTTTTTATAAATGTCATAACATATTTATTTATAATATCGAATTGATACATCGAAAAAATTCTATCTCAGTATTAAATAGCCAAATTAAAATTTTAGGGAGTAAATATATTAAACCGTGATATAGTCAGAGGAAGCGTATAAGAGTAAAGACAAAAAATTAAATGCCTTACAGAAAAGTAATACTTTTAACATACTTCAGAAAATAAAACTCAACTCTCAATCCTCAAATTATTATTTAATTCCCAAAATAGCTATTTGAATGGGCGCATTACAAAAGCTCATAAGAGGTGCAAAGAAACCAAGATACTACATGCGGGAGAGTGACTGTAAAAACGTGCAACCGAGTGAATACAAAGAAACGGAGCGTTTGTGAAGCGCGGCTGCGGAAGAGAAAGGGGGCAGTCACTGGAAACTACACAGACCCTACTGGAGGAGCCGAGACATGCGGAGAATGAGTGTATTCCATACAATATGGAGTCGTACATATTTATTTTAGGGTTTATAATCAGTGTACGTCAAAAACTATTTTCTAGGAAAGACTTGGTATTGAAAAGTGTTTTAAGAGAGTAAATTAAATGGAAAAAATTACTAATTACTGCTTAATTTAATAACTAATCATAACAACTTAAAAACGCGTTGGTATTGATTTAGTACTTTCTCACTCTAATAAAAATATCATTAAAAAATTATTTTATCGAAGAAATGTTTGATTTTTAGGTATTTGTAGTTTCCAGAGTTTGTGTGAATATCTGTTCTAGTTCTCCCTGACTAGAAAAGTGGTATGAAGAGAGGCAACACCAAATGTCCGATTATTTTTAAGTTCGGTATGGAAGAACCAAGCGATCCAGACATTTTCAGTTTTTGATTTTTAAGAGTAGTTAACTTATAAGATCACTAAAAATGAATAAATCAATGTTACTAAACAAAGCCTTATGGTTTTATAAGAATTGTGGATAGTTATGAGCGATGGCTTGTGGACGCGGTGTTCCTTAGTGAGGATTAACGTTCGCACTATTGAGTACTCGTTCATGGGACCATCCTCATAATTAGACCAGTTCGTAAATTGTTAACCGAGGCGAAATCGTGGTTCGGATCCCACGTTAAAATGTAGGTCCCTTAGTTGCCATTGGCTGTTGGGCTATTAATTAACAGTCCTGTCTAAGGAATATGTCGGCCTTAGTCAATATCAAGACTACAAGATCGCGCCACAACCATCCTTCACTCATCTGTCATTCATACTTGGCTTAAAATACCTACCTGGGAAGGTCGCCATTTCACCTAATGTATCTAATGTATATTTAAGACGGCAAAAAAACATTAAACTACCTGCACGCCTATTAATATTCAGTCTCAGAAATTGTAGGTACATCAGATGTAACAATAATTTGTTTAAACATATCACTTACAACTATTAAATGTATAAGGATATTTTTGTATAATTTTATTGATAACGTGCAGAAAAAACATTTTTCCGTTTGACAGTTATTGGAAAACGTTTTTAATGTGATTTTTTTGGAGAATGAAGAAGTCTATTTCTCCCTTTTAAGTAACCAATTTTATTCCAACGTGGTTTGTAGGTAGTGTTTTTAAATTGTTATTATTTAAAACATTTAAAGGCTTCTTATGTGCCACCAAACACCCAACAATTAATATAATTTATGAGTTTGCAAAAAAATCACGTGTGTAAATCTACGTGAAATTTAGTTAAAATCTGTAGACTTTGGGCGCCAATATAAATTACATCTCCGACATGACTGTAAACCTTTAGGTCACTACTGAATTTTAAGTCATAAAATTTTAAAACTTCACTCTGGAGGTATTAAAAAGGGAGAAAAAGTATGTGTTAGACTTCAGATACATTTGTTGCCAATAAATCAAAATGAAATCGTTTTAAAATGTCAAAGGGGAATAGGTTGTTGCAAATACTTTGATGGCAGTAGAGAATTGTGAGTTTAAATTATTTATAACCCTCTCTCCCTCTCCACTCTGACCCATACCTATGCAATGCATCTTTCAATGTCACTCCATTTATAACTTTTATCTCGGATTTGATTTAGGAGGTTATAGGTCTTTTATTAAATAAATAAACGACACATCGTGTTGTTAAATGGAACAGCAATGAAATATAATCAGCAATAAATAAGGAATTTTATTTCTTGTTTTAACAATATATCTATTTAATGTTAAAACATATCTCAATGTATGTAAACATAAATATATTTAATTGTAGGTGATGCTTTGTGTAATGACGGGTTGAAAATAAATTTACGTAAAAAATGCACCACTGCAGTAGCAGGGTATGAAAAAGTCAACTGCTTTGAATAACGATTTTAGAAAAATATTTGCAAAAACGATTTTTTAGACTTTTAGAAGATTACCATTTTAGTTATTTTAAGAGCATTCTTTTGGTCTAATCATAGTTCTACAAAAGTTTTTACATAAAACACACACATCTTTTGCGATTTCAAGCCATGCAAATTCGAAAGTTTTTGCAGGAAAACCTTCAACCAGTATTGTAAAATATTAGTGAACTGTAAAATGCTGTACAACTCTGTAAACATCGGAATCACGGCGTTTTAGCATGATGAAAATAGGGCTTCTTGTTATTAGAACACCCGAGAAGATAGTTTGAAAGGTAATCTATGTAATTTCAGCTTCTTACTGGCGAGGTTCAGATGCTATGAGAAGACATGTCCCGACATTGTTGGTTTTGTGGCTTAGCATTATTTGCACACTCCACTGACAATGTTGTTTCTCTTCTTCCCATTAAATAACGCGTCCATCTGCTATATTTCAAATGTCCCAAATGTCAGATGTCAAATGTAGGTTTGTGTCAGTGAAACCGAATGGTTTTAAATAAATATGTAAAAAACACTTCCATCAATCAATCAATAAAACCAATTTTATTTTCACATAAAAACCAAAATTACAATTTTCAAAATATTTAAATTAATTGCTTATATTAATGGAAGCAAGACCACGACTTAAAGATTAATATACATAATACCCCAGTTGCAGCAGACCTGCATACTCAGTGAATTTCAAATGCAAAACAATATATTTTTATCTAACATAGCGAGATTTGACATGTTTTGGTAAGCTCCATAAAAATAACATGGGGAATGAGTATGCAGGTTTGCTTCTACGGGTATATTAAAACTGGGTGGTTTTAATTCATTATTTAGGAGACCTGAACTACAAGAAACTATTTACCAAATTTTATCAAGATATGTTGAGAAATAACCGAGATATAGAATTTTACTTATTTCCCATAAGGTTAACATTGAGACAACGTACTGTGTTTACCACCTTCAATATCTTGGTAAGCAATGGACATAGAGCAGTGATTTAAAATACTAAATTCTTTGTTTTTTTGAGCTGAATTCAATGGAGCCATCAAAAATTCGATAAATTTTATTTTTCTATGTAAAAAACTCAAAAAGCCCCATTTTTGGGGGGTTTATCCCCCTTTACCCCCCCTTCCGGTGGTCCGATCGGGCTGGTTCACGAACTCGTCCGAGTGATTACCACTTTACACGTATGTACCAATTTTCATTAAGATTGGACCATTTTTACGGCCGCTATCGTGCTAACAGACAAATATATATATATATATATATATATATATATATATATATATATATATATATTTGTCTCGGGCTTAGGTCTTACCATGAGACCTACGGTAATAGCTTCTTCCCTATAGGGGAAATTCGCTAAAAGGGCTTACGTGAACAAAGAAAATAAAAACCTGGGTAAAAAAGGGCTTACGTGAACAAAGAAAATAAAAACCTGGGTAAAAATACAAAATCCATATTCCTTGCCTCATAAAAAATTAAATATAAACACTGACGGCCTGTCGATCGCAGGCAAAATTGTGGTGATGAATATGCGTTTCGAAATTTTATATTTAGGTACGCTATCATACAATATCTATAACTATACTATTGGGTTCCGTTGTATGTATTACGTTTATTTTAAAAGACTAATTTTTTATCATTTCAATAACTTGGGTTTGTTTGAAAATAAATGCAGTGTATTACTTCATATACATTCTAAATTAAGTCACAAGAACCTATCAGTTTATACCACAAACATTCTGAGAAAAATAATGACAGATATAAAACCCTATATATTTGAAACGAGCATATTTCTCGAGCATTATCTCGATTTTGGTAAAACACATTGTGCACGATGGGGTCTTTCATGATAGAAAAAAATTGGTCCAGGAACGAGGATAGTGTCACCAACAAATCAATAAAGGATCCCGGCTTATTACACAATTTTGAGGGATTTGGACTGCTTACCCTTAAAAGCGTTTTAGTACTGGGGTACACACACCAAAAGACAAGAAAAAGGCAAGAATAAAGTGATTTTTATATAAATAAGCCATTTTGGGGAAATAATAAGAACTCAATATTTTCTTGACAATGAGGTCATCGACCCGGGATTTAGTGCCAACTCAACTCTTGTTATCTTTTACGAGTTTGGTTATTCGCACATTTCGGTCCATTGCCTTGGCTCCGCTTTAAAGATTTATCACAGTTTTGATTTGTAAAGCACACTTTCCAAAACCTCAAACATATTATTGTGAATGTAACGTTAAATAATTAAAAAAATTTAATGAGTAAGATTTATTTTATTTTGCTTCAAAATGAAGAAGATTTTTTGAATAGGGCTGAGTGAAGTAATGAAGTTGGTAATGTTCCAGTTTGGAGGATCATAATTGTAAACAACCAGAATACCATTTGGAATCTTAAATAATGTTTAAGTTAACCCCGTTTACTTTATGGAAACAATTGCCTGATGTTGAATAACCAAAATAATAATAATATAGCTTTAACACAAGCTGAGTTATTCATAAATAATTGTAAACTACAACTTATTTATGATTCATATCATATTTAATGTTGGGAACTCACTGTCATTTATTGTAGGGAAAGTTCCAAGAGCATCGAGAAATAAAAATTTATTGTAAAAATGTATCATTAAAATTTGCTACTTTACGCCTAGGATATTAGCTTAGCTTACTATGCTGTATTTTTGGTTAGAAAAACGCGAAATAATATTTACAAAAAGATAAAATCTACCCAGTAAAACGACGATTAAGAAGACAACCCATTTAGTATAACAGATTTTATTTCGTTAATAAAAGTAATAATGCATTCTGTATAATGATTCACGTTTGAGTTTGATCATAAATCGGACAATGACGTTTATCTCTTGTTACAGTGGATAGGTAGGATTTGTAATCTTCCGTTATAGTTCAATGAGCTCGGGCATGGGCGCTATATCTGAACACGTTGGAAGTAGGGTTACAAATCTGTTATACCGAAATTGTGTTCAGGAGTTTGCAGAACACATTAAGCCTTGCAACTTAATAATAACCGGAGTAATCTTGTAATACCTTAAGTTTAACTTTGCAAAGTTCTGGTTCTAATTGAAGCGTTGCTTCAAACTTCACAACTCTGACCATGTCTAATCTAATTAATATTCTTATTTTGTTTTATTGTGACTAGGCATATTGGTAAGTAGTCTGTTGAGCAGCTGGAAAACGGGTTACTCCAGTAGATGAGACCGCAAATAATGTGGCCAACGAGAAATGAGGAAATAATTTCTTGTTTTAACAAATATCTATTTAATGTTAAAACATATCCTCCATGACTGTACACTTAAATGTATTTCATTATACAAAAGGCAAACGACAAAAAAAACGACAGCGATTTTCATTTCGCTGTTGGAGATGAACTAATCAAAAATACATCAATGTACTTTTTTGAGGAAAAACAAAAGCAAGTTTAAAATGGAAGTAACAATTAGGAAAATCTATATCCTTCGCAAAAAACAGTTGAATTAAATTAATCACCAATAGTAGTTTAATGAAAAAATTATCAGTAGATGTGATCAATTAAATTCGACAATAAAAGTCGAATCCAAGGATGTTCTGAAGTCTAAATTATTATTTTCAAGTTTTTGTGTTGTAATTTCACCAGTATGACTATATAAGATTGTGGTGGAAAGCGAAATCTCAGCACTGCCACATGCCACTATATCAGCGGCGTGTGTTCGCTGCACCCTATTGATCACACGAAGACGCTGGCACCCGCCCAGCACAGGTATTGACTTGAACAACGGCGTCGGGGAAATAAAGAGGCCCTGTGATTGTCTGTCAGCAGCGGAGTGAAAAAATCTATCTTTATTTTTTTAGAGTTTCACAAGGTTGTGCATGGTTAAAAACATATGCTTAAAAATTTACATTGACGTTTGCATTTGTCATATTTTACAACTTATGTGAGTTTAAAACAAAGTTTTTAGTTTTTAGCAAATTGAAAACAACTCATTATCAACGTAAGGGTTTTATTAACATTTTTATCGAAGAAAAATCTATTTCCTATCAAATCTTTAACCAATTTTGGCTCAAGTTCCTCATTATATGAATCCTTCTTTCTCAAGTACGGCCCTTCTTTTATAGTTGACGGCAAGTAATAAATTTAACAATTGTTTTTTAATGTTTCAAACTTAAGCAAGATAATGAAGATTGACATGATAAAAAAAGCTTTATGCCACATGGACCTTTATAATGCTTACTTGGTTTAGATTAAAACCCATCAGCTGGAAATTCGACGGCATGTTTGCGGAATATCTCCGTGTTCGTAACCACAACAAAGGTTTTAATCGGACAACTTCGTTAGCCTCGAGATCACTTTGTTCACGGTGACGAATTTTATACGTGCAAAGCGATATTAAACCTATATCTGATTACAGAAAGAACTTGTTTCTTTTTCCTGCATTTAGTTCTTTGCTTTCAAAATATATTGTAACAACATTTTATTTCAAGATTTTGTATCAATTGGACAGTTCAGTTGAAGGATGAAAGGATGTAATTTCAAAGCTACAATACACCGCTGCATAGTCAACAGTTGTTTCATACAACAATGGTCATATAAAGCATTTTGGACGAAGTATGAAGTAGATATGTCCCATATTAAACTCACAAACATCAAGTTTAATTAAACTTCAACTACCTCTCTCAGGATCTCGTAGTTATGTTTCTTTATAGCTTATAAAGTTAAGGTAGCATTTGTTTACGTTGATACCGTAATTTTCAGATCGTTTCACTGTACGGTACGGAATTATGTAGTGGGTACTTTGCCAAATGTGAGGTTTGTCTAGTTGATAACCCATGTCATTGTTCCTGAGTTATATTTATAATAAGTATAATCATTTAAACGTCATTTTATAATAAATCTCATTGCTAAGATTAATTAAAACAAGTACCCAATCCCGAAAACTGCTGGTTTATTTTAAACAAATATTTCCGTTTCTCTTTTTGACATTAAATAATTTAGTACAAATTGCCAAGTTGATCGATTTAGTAATAATTGAAGCTTTAAAGTAAACTTAAATATGTAAGAATCTTTAATTGTATTTTGAACTTATTTGTGTAAAAATTTCAGTTGTGATGCTGAAAAATAAAATAATATCGCTACGTGCTCTGGTTGCGTAGCCACAACAAACGTTTGGTATTGGCAGGAGGAGTGGAATATGAAGCCTTCAAAATCACTCATACGTCAAATTTATCGAAAACTCGATTTCTAACTGCACGTGATTGCCAATTACGTTTAAAGGCTGTGTATAAACTAATTAATATTTTATCCACTTATTTGAAATTGGTACTTAATATTCTTATTATTTCAAACAGAGGAAAGAATGTTCTTAAAGATAAACTCACATATATTTATTTTCATTACCATGCCACTTTTTATGGTTTGTGTTCGTTTTAATGTCCCAGAAAAGAGGTCAATATAAGTAAAAACATATTTAAAACTACAGGAATACTGAAATGCTTTCGATTTACTAGTTTATTATAAATGCTTATTCCTATAGTTATGTACATAATGTATGTTTCCGAACGGTCTCTAAACAATATCCTGATAGCGTGCGTGCTATGTTCTCAAACAACAGTAAATTAATGAACATTTCATATTAGTATTATCGTATTCAGCGTGTCCAGTGCATGTTGTTTAATAGTTTATAAAATAATTTTATTATAAACGCCTTTAAACCGTGGTGAAATGTAGGTTAGAACACGAGAGAAGCAAAAATTCTAAACATATTCTAAATGGCTTAAAGGCTGAATATAATCATTATATGCACTACTTTATCTACGTTCAACAATATCAAACTTAACTTCCTCTAGAGCTTATCAAAGCTTATCACTTCCACCCATGATAGAATGAGTCAACTCACATTGCAGGACAGGCATATAAGCAAACTAAACCATAAATCGTAGTAGAACAATCAGCTGATGTGCGAGTTGCGAAATTTTTATCATGATACTATTTTGTGAAATGCTGAGCTCTCATTGGTCTAGAGTCATCGTATTATGATTGCTGTATATAAAGGCTACGTTATGCCACTGTCGTGTTTTCTGTTTAATATTGTGCATCTATTTATTTATTAAAATCAGTGAGCCAAATGCATCAGAAGAATTATGTAAAAACATGATAACAAGATGGCAAGCTACCAACATTAACTATGAACTTGTAACAGAAACATCGTGCCAAAACATTTTATGAAAACAATTACATTTTAGATCAAGATAAGCAATATGACAAGAATACATCAATACATAACAAAATATAACAAGCAACAACAACAACCTAAAGTATGTTACCTGTGATTCTTACTTGTAATTGGTGCTTATTACAATGACCGTAGATAAAATAAAACACATTTTTTACCGCACTAGAGACATATATTTTAGCTTTACGGTAACCCTAGTGTAAATCAATAATTTGTTAAACGAAATAAAATGTTTAGTAAAATAATCTATGATTGAATATTTTTTCTCGGTAAATATTATTGGAAAATAAAATAATCCTTGGGCGAGACCGGTGTTAAATTGTGGCATGAGAACCTAAATCTGGGAAGTTTGCTGGGGCTTTTGATCACTGTAATGGGCCGCACCAAAGCGATGTGAGGCCAGCCCATCAATATCGGAGCCGGGACCTTCTGTGCTGAGAATCAAAGAGTCTGTGCCCGAGACAGTCTTCTATTGAACGTATTATCTTTTCTCCATGGTTTATAAGGGACTATGTAAAAATCCTGGATATTTTTCTTAATTCTTCATATTTATCTTCAAAAATGTCCGTAATACATATCCTGGATGAATATTAAAGCCTAATTCTCATTATTGAAATTTTCTATATTAATTTAAGCATAGTAAAAACTTAATTGTATGAAACCATTTTAAAATCGAAATAAAAAATAAGAGCAAGGCGTTAGATGTATATTAAATCAAATGATGTTAGAACTCAATGATTTGCCGATAAGTATTTATTTATCATAAGTTTATTGTTTCTTGCTCCACTATTATAAAAGTAAATAAAGGAGAAAATCATGAATGCATTTTCATTTTATTTCAGTCTCATACAAATGCCATCCAGCAACTAATATACTGTCATTAATTATATGAAACGTACTAAAGCGTAACCACAACAAACGATTGACCACAGAACTGGATATGTTTGACATTTAAAATATACCTTAAAATGAGATTTAATAGCACCACAGATCACTGAAACCTCATATTTCAAAAAGATAGGTAGACAAACCGAACATTCTCCAGATTAGAAACCTTCTGAACAACAGATTACTTATGTTAATTATGTTTTTAAGCCTTAATTTCTCAACAGATTAAGATTAAATTTACCCCATAGGGCCTACATTTTTATAATATACCTACAAATACATACTGCACATTGGTAAGAAAAATCCCCTAAAGCTAAGTCTGGATAAAAGAACAGAATAAAATATGGTTTCAAGGTTTTGAAATGGAAAAGTACCAGTATTTGCAAGCGAAGCTGCAACTTGTGGATTGATCTGGATGGAAACCCATGCTCAGTTTAAATTATATCTAAGAAACTATACTTCCATCCTGCTACAGCTAAATTAAATAAAAAAACGTGCCAAATTTACCATGGTTTCAGTGCCAAGTAAACTCTAGTTATCTTTTATGAACTGGGCTATTTAGTTGGGTTGCGTCTTTTTACATCCGGATATATTCGGTGTAATCTCAGTCATTTTACGAAATATGAGCTATTTGTTTTTACGAATGACTCTTGTTGTTTCCTGTGACTATTACTTAAAACTATGGGCGATGACATAAACCTCTCTGCAAATATTCCTGTTAATTACAAATAGGCCTATAAGTATACCAGTTATTCTGTAAAAATTAAATTTTACGTTTTATTTGGAAGTTTTATTTCTAAAATGTCCATAAACAGCTGGTTTTTATCTTCGTCAGTTGTTCGTGTAAGCATTATATTATTGTTAAAGGTAAGAATTGTTAATTTGTTTTAATGCTAATTTGAGGTTTTTAATATGTTATCTACATATTATACATTCTACACAATGTAAGTAAGCATATCCATTTCATCAGAAAATAATTTTTGTTAATAACATTTAAGCTCTAGGGATGTAAGTACAGTCAAACACAAACGGGAAAATTATGTAGAGACGTATTTTAATGTAATACAAAACATATATATTTCAAAACCACCCTAGATCATTGCATTAAACATCAATGGAATTAGTTCAATAACCTTTTGTTTGTAATCAACACACTACTAACTAGATTGCAAGTAAATTAATTGGATTTGACCATCACTTTTTACATATTACATACAATAATTTTGAACACTGCAAATCATATTCAAAAGGATTGATGCCCTAATCTTGGGTTTTATTTGGACGGCTTACTCCAGAACTGCCTAATGTATTAAATATAAAAGTTAGAACAGGAAAACAAACTTACATAAACTAGTTAACCTCATTCTAATTAATTTTGTTTTAAATGCTTTCTGATGTGCAAGTAATAAGATAAAACAAAATCGTAAGTGACCTTTCAATTTATTACGAGGTCACATTCAGTATCATTATGAAGTCACTTTTAGCCCTGAGCGAATATAGTTCAACTGTTGAAATTATATAAATGACATCCCTTTAAAGTCACGGGAAAGTTTAAAGCTTCCATATATCGAGGGAATGGAACTCTGAACTACTTATAACCGTCGTTGGTGGAAACGACCGACAACAAGTCGACGGGGGCAAACTGGCTGCATCGGTCGGAACTTTCTTATGAAAGGTTTAATAGTTGGAGCAGAACGTGTCTGCAAGTATCTTCAGCATTTTTTCACACAGTTTTCTATGAATATAATTTTTTTGTTTGTAAATATAACTGGATAGTCTACATGAGTCAATTAATTTTAATCCATTAATCTAAATCTGTTACCGGTTGTTAATTGAAAATTAATTTTGAGATCCAAGATACCTATTCTATAGCAAGATTAGGTAGTTTTAAGATTTTACCTATTGTAAATGACAGATCTGACATATCAAGGCTGTTGATCTATAACCGGTCCATTCAGGCATAAATCTATGTCTGTTTATATAGAGAACACAAGTTGTTCAAATATTCCTGAAAACCTAATGGTTTCAGAAAACTAAACAAGGTGGGTCTATACATAAAATATCAGATTTTATTTATCTTTACCACTTTACCAGCACTGTTAGGTTTGGATGTTTGTTTTTGGGCAGCCTATGTAATATATTGTTTTAATAGAACGACGTAAGTTTTGGTGCATCGTTATTCACTACAGTAGTTTACTTCCGAAAAATCAAAAAAGAGCAACATAATTTGTAACGTTTATGAAAGCATTCAAAACCTAACAATCAAATCAAACTATTTACAGAAACGTTTAAAATCATTACAACATTTATTTTACCATCAACAAAAAAAGATTATTATTCCATTGTTAAAACAGTGATTTATAAATAACAGATGAGTATTTTAAACCGAAGAGTACCAAGCAATTTTGGTGATTCAGAGCACCAAGCAATTTCTCCAAGCTGTCAACGACACGCGTTGCATACAGAAACTTACAGCAAACAATTACGTTGCATCCCGGATCATGAATGTGTAAAATCACCACGTGGTTGTAACTTGGCGGTGATTGCTGCGCCGCTGTGTCGGTGTAGACAATAAATTCTTCCATTAATGATCCCTCTCACTCAACTGCCGTGATATTCACGTTAGATTAATGTTTAAAGATGAGTCATCATTTATATAATATATTTGCTGAAAAGCCTTTTTTTACCGCTTGGGGGAAAATTGTAATACATAAAAGGCTTGACCAAAAAGGGATGTTTTGTTTTTTTGCTTTTATAGACCGGTTTTAAAACTTCAGCTTCTTAGCTTGAATATTGATTAAGCCTTATGAACGGTTTTTTTACTAAGCTTACAAAGTAGAATATTAAACTTCTACGTTGAATTGAATCGCGATTTCGATGTTCAATGTTTTTCTTTAATTCCTGGTCTACCAAACCCTTGTTTAAGGAAATTACTTTATGATTCCCTTATTAGAAGAAAAATGGCCTAGAAGGAGGAACGCTATTCAGGTTTTGAGTAAGATCTTATATTGATAAAAGAAAACATAATTTGCTTTTTCTTCTAGAGACAATACAATTTCCATAAATTTGATTATCAAGAGTTTTATCCAAAACCTATGAAACATGATCTTAAAATATATAAACTTTGAAAATATATTGAAAAAAGTTTAACCCCACAAAAATTGAAATGTTTAATTTTAGTATTCAATCATTTTAAATAATGAAGATAGTTTATAAACATCCAGTACTTTCGTACTATTTTCTCTCACAAAACATACATGAACTCAATTCTTGATCTGTTTTCTGTAGGCGTAAAGAGGTTCCATCAAAACGGAGTAACGTAAATGTAAACAATTTTAGGGGTGAATTTCGAATATATTCGGACACTAAACTGAAGAAGGTAAAGGGCAAAGAGGGAATTGGATTCTGAATATTTTATCTTTCTGCCTTCCTTGTAAGCATCTTCCCGGGAACGAATTTTTAATAAAACTGCAATGAAACAAAAGTTACCACAAGTATTACTAATTCAGTACTGTTTCCGTAGCAAAATATATTTCATAAGGTTGAATAACAGGCCAATGTAGACACTCTATGCAAATTAGGTAAACATTAACCCAAAAATGCTTTTAATCTCATAACATATATTGCTATTCATACCCATTTTGTGATTGTAATTTACCTTAAAATCATAGGTTATCCAGAGTGTATGTGAAAAAAATGATACAGGGTTTATTTTTAAACGCAACCCATTTTACGATTGAATAATGCATTCATTCATGGTTTGCCTCCTGGATTGATAATTGACTTATAATAAATAGGTTAGTAACCTATTTATTATAAGTGAATAATGCACATACAAATATGAAATAAGTATTGTGTTATGGATCTTTACGTTTAAAACAAACTATTATTTAAGTTTGGTCACATTTAGCTTTCCTACTTTATGTGCTCAAAAAATCCACCAGAGGCAATTGTATGAAGTTATGCTCTCACCATCAAATTCACGCACACGTGTTGCTAGGTGCCTATTTAAATTTCTTGTATTACATTTATTTTGTTTTTTTTGATGTACTGAATAAACTGTGAATTGTTTTTGAAGGCCTTACTTTTTATGTATCCCCAAAGAAAATAATATAGCAGGGTCAAATCCGGGGATCTTGGGGGGAAATAATCCTTCACTGATAAAATAAAGTTTTGCGTTGCATTTAAAAAAAACATGTATTATAAAATGTGTAATTATTTACAGTAGGGAGATGAAAAAATAATAATTATATGAAACAATCATCTGTAGTCTGAGATTGATCAATACTGTTTTAAATTCGTAATTGGAAAACAAATTAAATATAAGTGCTTTTGATAGTATAGAACCAAATTGAAATATATGAGATTTCGAATGTTTAAATACTATAAAATATTTTTATATAATACATATTTTCGACAAAACTAAGTAGTTCTATACGGGTAAACACCGATTGCCTAAAAACAGAATTGATATGGTAAATATTGGTGTGAGCCCATCCGTTGACATAAGATATTCTTAAAGGGAAATCTTTTAGGCTCTGGTGATATGATTCTGAACAAAAAGTTTGGTCAATTTTTTCATTCATTCACTTAAAAAAGTACCCAAAAACGAAACGAGTAGCCTATACGCATTAGAAAAGAGTTTTTATGGAGAAATTATGATTCTAAAAATTAGTTACACATCAAAAACCTTTGTTGGTATCCTTATTTTACTGTTTTAATTAAATCATGTATTATATTTGAGGGCAAACGGACGAGTGCCCGTTCTGATCGCTCCCGCCGAGATGATTTGTATTGCTCCCAGACGCTGAGCTCTTTGTCCGCCTAGCCTCGCCTTTACCGTGCTCCCGCTTCTCTCGTGCATTAATGGTTTTGTGTCTTTTCTATTTGTTTGGACTATAACTGGCTACAACCATGTATAAAATACATAAAGGGAAATAATTCTATCTAAAGAAACAGTGTTAATAGTATCATACAAAAACAAAACTTTAATTTATTTACATGGAAATGTGGGCATTCCATAATTTGATTCATATGATTGATGAAATATTGTAATAAAAATTGTAGCAAAGCAAGGTCCGAAACACCAACTTCCTTAGCATTCCTTTATGTATTTTTTTTATTGTGAATAGAGGAAATATATTACAAAACAATGTACGTGAAATTAATTAAACATCAAATTGGATTAGCATTCTTTTTCTGGTGTTTCCAACTGGAAATACATCAAACGATTAACTTCTTAACTGAGTTTGCTGTGAAGGAATCAAATTACCGTTGACTTATTTTAATATTAAATTAACGCCTTCCCTTAAACTTTAAATATCTAACATAAATAAGTTACCTGTACTTAACTAACAATGTTCTGCCTCCACCAGGAGAGTGAAAATAGTTTTCCTTATCGCTAATATTTACTTGAAAAGTTAAGACTGTCATGTCAACTTTGATGGATAGAACTATTTTATACTGCAATAAAAGCATTTATAGTAACCAAATGTAATTTTACCTCTAACAACGCAGGTTTTTTTAAACATTTTACCTATTATAGAAACAAGTTAAATATGTCCAGACTCGTGATGTAGCCGGCGAGGTGCGAGGAGAGTCCACGTCTTTAAATATTTACGTTTATTCTCTCCTTGTTTCTGCATTGGTTTACTACACTTTATCTCCTTCAAAAAATATTGAGTTTGACACGAGCCTGGGATTGTTATGTCAAGGAAAGTTATAAATTGAAGTAGATTCACGCGAAAGTTTATTTTATGAGTATCTGTATAGTATTAATTTGTTAAGCTGTATCTTGTTTTTACTGCGTAGTTAAAGAGTTGTATTAAAAATATTTGTACTAACGCTTAAAATATTTTATGGAGCTCAATTTTTCAACAGGAGAATTGAAAGTAGATAACTCAGTTTTAAATCCAATGAGTTATAATATAAGGATCGCAAATCACTAAGCTTTGTTATTTTGCTTACTTAAAATGTCGAGTCTCAGAAATCTCTCAAGTTTACTGCAAATACTAGTTTACTGCCTACATGTCTATTTAAAGTATATGAGTTATTTACATGAGTTATTTAAAGTAAGAAATAACTCACTAGATCACTTTTACAATTGAATTATTTAATTGATTAATAGATGAAGCATCATGGTAAAAGGTATATGAAAATCCAAAACAATTACGGTTAAAGATGTATTGACTGCATATCGGCCAGCGAGCAAAGGTCGGATTGTACCATAAATAATTTAAAGGTCGCTACCCTTGATAAGTTTCCCAGGCGCCTATTACTACCGCTCTCATTTTTATCTTAGAACGGTATACGTTAAGAATTTCAAGAGATGCGTTTATATCTTTGGTAGGAAGTTAATGTTGTGTCTGACAGCAGTCACTTAAAGTTGTTATTGTAATTTTCAAGTAAATAATTATAGTTAAATACCATTTAAAGTAGCACGTATCTAAAAGTAATAAGGTACCTAATATTACATCCAAACACTAAATATTTCAAAACGATCTTTAGAAAAATCATATTTATTAATATTTATTCGATAGTTTGATTACGATTCTAGTTGTTTGAAAAGATTTTGAGTTGTTTTGATAAGCTGATTTTATCAGTATCAGCCAAACGATCACCCAATTGCCTGATATATAAAATGGAAATAAATTCACGTAATCTTTATACAAATATTCTACCTGAATATAGGGAGGGCAATTGGTAAGGGACGGTCCAGTATAATGTAAGCTTGACTTCATCTATTATTCAGCATGCGTCTACGGCAAAGACACTCATTTCCACGGTAATAAAGGTTTTTGATATGTTAATATATTTTAACTTAGACGTTTATGTGGAGGTAATCTTTAATGGAATATTTAAATTCTTATAAAACCTAAGTGCTGCAGAATCCATGTCATTGCAATTATTGATAAATGAGATTTTTTATGGATCTAGGAGTGAAATAGATGAGATTTATTTTTTAAATATTATTTAGCCATAAATTAAGTAACGAACTCAAGGGCCACATGATTTAATAGAACTTTAAAAAATTAAAAATTTACCTTTTACATAGACAATACCGGGACGCAGTATTGGCTCGGTAACCAGAATATGAGTGAAGCTTGAGTGTAAGATGGTTGAGATGAAGCTTGAGATGTTACTGACAAGGACTAGCCGATTCAAGTTGACAGCATTGTTATTTAATATCCCGATAACCAATGACAGCTGGTTCAAACTCTAACCTCGCCAATATTTCTCCAGAATCTTGCACAGCTTCAACCTGGCTGCCCTTGATATACGAAGTAAGCATTTCAACTATTATATGCCAACCAGCCCTTTTAATTTTTATTGAATTTTAGAAAGCTAAGGCTCGTTAATCGTGGCCGGGTTTTGGTGTTGCTAGATAAGAAATAAGAGGTGTCATGAATAATATAGTTAGATCAGCTTATAAAACCATTAAAAGTCTTGTATTCTTAAATTCTTATTCTTTAAATTCTTCCTTAAGATACAATTACTGTTGTCTTATATTAATCTTAATCCAGACAGCTACAAAATAGTCATATAATTAATCAAAATTAGTTATATTCTTCTTTTGTTCTGCCCAAAATATTGAGAAAAGTTATTAATACCATATTCAGCATAAAATGGCGTCCTCAATAAAGCCACACAATCAATCGAAGCATCCCAAAGAGGTTTTTATTTAGATATTTTATAGCCTATTTCCAAAATGCAATTTGTAACGGTTATAAGCTAAACTAAACTCATAATATGTATGTACATAAACCCTTGATGACCGCATCTCTCAGGTCAGTCAGTTACAGGAGTTATGTTGCGACATAAATTATTCACAAACTCCCCCATGAAGGTCCCTTTGCTCGTCAGCAACTTTCAATCAAACTTTGTCTTTGAACCAACGCCCTGCCATTAACGAGTTGGTCCGGGCTTTGCAATCTCTACAAGATTTTTGACGTATTAAAAATCCGTCTAGGTATTACTTTCTTATTACGAAGTAAAAAATCGTCTCTTAAAATATTATAAAGACTTTATATCAAGCTATGATCTTACTCTTTTTCAATCTGCATGGTAATACTGCTGTTCGAATTTAAATGTTATGTAAGTTATTCAATAAATTTGTAAACTAAACATTGTTCAGGGCTAAGAGCTATAATTTTGGTCCTGCTCTGGGTTCCAATTCAAATGCTGGCATGCAAATTGTGTCGTTGATATCTACTGTATCTTTAAATGTCAACATTTATAAAGCATGATTTGTATATTTTCCTTTTTATAGTTCCCTAACATAGCCTAGGTCATGCCTTACCGTCATTTTCCGGTTGACCTGGGTCAAAACAAGTAAGTAAAAACAAAAATCGCTTACAGTTTATAATATCTGTTCTCAAAATTATGATTATGATCTCTTTATTTTTTCATATCGAGATAAGAAAGTCTACTGAAGTAATAGTACCTCACCCATCGATATCGATGACCTCACCTTATTAGTGATATGCTAAAAGCTAGAATAACGCTTTTGCTAGTGAGATATTGTAAAATGATATGAGTAAATAAAATAAATAACTTACGTTTTTAATTTATTTTATTTAATTTAAAACTAGTTTTTATTTGAAGAATCTTAGTTAGTATCGTTATTTGTAAAGGAAGGACGAGAGAATTTAATGAGCGGTGAATGTCTAGGAAAGCCAAGGAGGCACAATTTAAACTCTTTAATTGTTCCAAATTATTCGGTTCGTAAACGACAATTGAAAAAGTTTCAGATATCAACCGACCCCTTATTTTCATTCAAGTCTATATTTATATTCAAGCATTATATATTCATAGCTCATATTTTAACACCGATAAAGAAATGGTTCACTCTTATGATACGAAACACACATTTTTAATGATTCAGGTTTTAGTGGTAAAAAAACAGATTTAGTTTCAGACGTGAATTTATTTGGACGAGTGAATTTATTTGAAATCATATTGACATAGACACATCTTAAATGTCTATTCCTGTTCCTTAATGTTGGTAAGAAATTTACTCTCTACCGATACCATTCCAGAAGGTTTTCCGGCCTAGGGCGAAAGATTTTTTGGACTACGACTACTAAGAAACGGAAGTAAACATTCAGCTGATTGCAGCAAACCGATGTTTAATATATATTTATAGGTTACTTTAAAAAAAAGTGTTGGCAGCACTGGTAGTAGTAGCAAATATTTGTTTAGGATTGAAGAATTACGAAACCTGCTGAGAAACGTGACAGTAAAAATATGTTTTTTTCTGAGTGGTATGATGTAAAGTTTGGTGCATGATCTGTAGAGTTTCCGTTTTGCAGTGGGGCTTTCAACACACTTGGTAAGTTTTACAGTACTAATGTCAAAAAATGCGGGAACTATCATGCTCATACGGAAAGAGTACTTACCGAAATACTAATAGAGTAATATACCATTAAATATGCTCACATGGTGAAACGTAACGGCGATCGTTTGTTGTATTCAAGCAGTAACTAATGTTTAATTGTTTGTTTCAGGTAAGGAGTCAATGAAACCTTTCCCTTGGTAAGATTAATCAAAGCTTATGATAGTTTTAACACTCTTCTGATATAGCATAACAACGTATTACATAAAAACTTGTTGGTTTCCTAAAGCAATTTTAAAATGAAGACCGTCAAAGTATTTTGGATGGTAGAATCACTTTCTAATTAGCATCGATTTGTTATGAATGGTCATCATATATATATGGGCCAACTTAAGAGTCCTCCATACCCAGCCAAATTGGTCAAAAACAGCCAAAAAAGCTCCCATGCGGACCCATATTTAAATATACATATACTCATGTTGTCCCTTGAGGTAGGGTAAAATCTTAAATTCAATTTAGTTGTTTAGTTGGAAATCCTCAAACTACAAGAATTGCTTTTTGGAATTTCGATAACTTAAATTTTTTTTCTATAATCAATTTACAATAGTCAACTTTGGACATTAATATAACGTGTTTTATGACCTTTTTAAAAAAATAAAGAAAGCAATTCCAGTAGTTTAGAGTATTATTTATTTAAAATAGTATCGCATAGTATGAATATCTTAAAAAATATGGGCGCTAAATGGGCCCGTGCGAACCGTGCGAATTTCCATCGCAAAATGTGCACTGATCGGCTCTTATGGAGCCGTAATTCCGCTAGTGTCGCAGAAAAATAAAAACTGTCGTGGGTAGAGAGGACTCTTAAGTCAGCGAATTATTACATTGAAAGAATTGTTTCTCAGCACTAAATTGCCAAATTAAAATTTTAGGGAGTTAATATATTGAACCATTATATAGACAGAGAAGCGATAAGAGTAAAGACAAAATGTGAATGCCTTATACAAAAGTAATTCTTTTAACATACTTCAGAAAATAAAACTCAACGCTTATTCCTCAAATTATTATTTAATTCTCAAAATGGCTAAGGGAATGGGCACATTACAAACGCTGATAAGAGGCGCAAAGAAACCAAGATACTACACTGCGGGAGAGTTACTGTAAAAAAACGTGCAACCGAGTGAATACAAAGAAACGGAGCGTTTGTGAAGCGCGGCTGCGGAAGAGAAAGGGGGCAGTCACTGGAAACTACACAGACCCTACTGGAGGAGCCGAGATATGCGGAGAATGAATGTATTCTATACAATAATACTGAGACGTACATATTTCTTTTAGGGTTCATAATCAGAGTATATGATAAAATATTTTATAGAAAATACATTGTATTAAAAAGTGTTATAAGAAAATATTGAATAGAAATATTTGTCAACACGTAAAAATCAACCGTAATAATTTTGTTATAACTTTAAAAACTTTGGTATTCATTTAATACTTCTCATTCTAATACAAAGCGTACAGAAATATTATTGTTTTCGTAGACATGTTTGAGTTGGAGGTAGTTGTAGTTAGAGTTAATGTAACTATTTGTTCTAGTTCTCCCTGAGTAAAAATTATATTTCAGAGTTGTGTCAGTCCGCTAATATTTTGTATGTGCGTTGAAATTGTACATAAAAGTACTAAACGATGATATGTCAAGAATTATTTTTCAGTTTTTTATTTTTAAGAATAGTTAACTCTAAAACCAATCAAAATTTAAAAAATCAAAATTGTATAAATTTGCAAAAAATGGCTTTGTGTGATTTTGTTTAAAGTAGATAGCTTACAAAATTTGGGCACCAAGATAGATTACCCTACCTACATGACTGTAAACATTTAGGCCATTAATGAATTATAAGACTTAAAATTTCAACACTTATTCTTAGAGAAATTCAAAATGGAGAAACGGCACGGGGTGAGACGTATGATGCCTTTTATTTTATTTTTGCCAATAATTCAAAATAAAATCCTTTTAAAAACATTGAAGGGGAATAGGTTGTTGCAAATACTTTGATGGTAGTAGAGAAATGTGAGTTTAAATTATTTATAACCCTCTTTCCCTCTCCAATCTGACCCATACCTATGCAATGCATCTCACAATGTCACTCCATATATAACTTTAATCTCGGATTTCATTTAAGAGGCTATAGGTCTTTTATTAAATAAATAAACGACGCATCATGTTGTTAAATGGAACAGCAATGAGATATAATCAGCAATAGATAAGGAATTTTATTTCTTGTTTTAACAAATATATATATATTCAATGTTAAAACATATCTCAATGTATGTATGTATATATATAATTGCAGATTGTGCTTTGTGCACTGAGGGGTTAAAAAATAAATATAAAAATACTGCACCACCGCAGCAGCAGGGTATAAAACAGTCAACTATTTGAATAGCGATTTTAGAAAAATACATGCAAAAACTACTTGCCGACTTTTTACAAGAAAACCATTTTACATATTTTAAGAGCATTCTTTTGGACGAATCAATAGTCGTACCAATGTATTTATATAAATCACACACATCTTTTGCGATTTCAAACCATGCAAATTCGAAAGATTTTGCGCAAAAAAATTCAACCAGTATTATGAAATATTGGTGAAATGTAAAATACTGAACAATTCTGTAAAAATTGGGATGACTGCGTTTTAACATGGTGAAGATATGGCTTCTTGCTATTAGAAAACTCAAGAAGATAGTTTGAAAGGTAATCTATGTCATTTCAGCTTCTTAATGGCGAGGTTCAGATGCTATTAGAAGACATGCTCCGGACATTGTCGGTTTTGTGGCTTAGCATTATTTGCACACTCCACTGACATCGCTGTTTTTCTTCTTCCCAGTAATTAACGCATCCACCTGCTATATTTCAAAAGTCCCAAATACTAGATAAAGGTTTGTGTCAGTGAAACCGAATGGTTTTAAATAAATATGTAAAAAACACTCCCATCAATCAATCAGTCAAACCAATTTTATTCTCACATAAAAATTATAATTACAATATTCAAAATATTTAAATTAATTGCTTACATTAATGGAAGCAAGAACACGACTTAAAAATTAATATACATAAAGAGGCTTACGTTAACAAAAATAAATAAAAACCTTGGTAAAAATTCAAACTCCATAATCCTTGCCTCATAAAAAATTAAATATAAACACCGTCGGCCTGTCGATCACAGGCGAAACTGTGGTGATGAACATGCGTTTCGAAATTTTATATTTGTGTACGCTATCATACAATATCTATAACTATACTATTGGGTTCCGTGGTATGTATTGCGTTTATTTTAAAAGACTATTTTTTCATTTCAATAACTCAGGTTTGTTTTGAAAATAAATGCAGTGTATTACTTCATCTACATTCTAAATTAAATCAGAAGAAATTATCAGTTTAATGACTAACATTCTGAAAAAAATAATGACAGATGTAAAACCCTATATATTTAAAAAGAGCATGTTTCTCGAGCGTTATCTCGATTTTGGTAAAATACATTGTGCACGATGGGGTCTAATGTTGTAAAAAATAAATTGGTCCAGGAACGAGGATAGGGTCACCAACAAATCAATAAAGGATCCCAGCTTATTACACAAGTTTGAGGGATTTTGACCGGTTTCCCTTAAAAGCGTTTTAGTACTGGGGTTCACACACCAAAAAACAAGAAAAAAGGCAAGAATAAAGTGATTTTTATATAAATAAGCCATTTTTGGGAAATAATAAGAACTCAATTTTTTCTTGACAATGAGGTCATCGACCCGGGCTTTAGTGCCAACTCAGCTCTTGTTATCTTTTACGAGTTTGGTTATTCGCACATTTTGGTTCATTGCCTTGGCTCCGCTTTCTACATTTATCAAAGTTTTGATCTGTAATGTAAACTTTACAAAACCTCAAACATATTTTCGTGAATGTAACGTTAAATAATTAAAAAAAATTAGAATGCGAGAGTTTTTTATTTTGCTTCAAAATGAGAAAGATTTTTTTGAATAGGGCTGAGTGAAGTAATGAAGTTGGTAATGTTCCAGTTTGGAGGATCTAAATTGTAAACAATCAGTATACCATTTGAAATCATAAATAATGTTTAAGTAAACCCTGTTTACCTCATGGAAACAATTGCCTGTTGTTGAATAGCCAAAATAATATTTAGCTTTAACACATAAGCTGAGTTATTTATAAATAATTGTAAACTACAGTTTATTGATGATTCATATCATATTTTAATGTGGGGAACTGACTGTCATTTATCGTAGGGAAAGTTCCAAGAGCACAGAGAAATAAAAATTTATTGTAAAAATGTATAATTAAAATTTGCTACTTTACGCCTAGGATATTAGCTTAGCTTACTGTGCTGTAGTTTGGTAAAAAGAAACGCAAAATATTTACAAA
Source organism: Flexamia atlantica (assembly GCA_035578135.1). Lineage (NCBI taxonomy): Eukaryota > Metazoa > Arthropoda > Insecta > Hemiptera > Cicadellidae > Flexamia > Flexamia atlantica. The sequence continues at coordinate 22,289,344 of JAQJVK010000015.1, read as the reverse complement.
AAGATAAAATCTAACCAGTAAAATGACGATTAAAAAGACAACCCATTTCGTATAACAGATTTTATTTCGTTAGTAAAAGTAATATTTCAAAACCAGTTATCTCCCCAATGAAAGTACAAAGTATAAGCCTATATTTATCGGAACTCATTTTTACTTCACATGAGAAATAATGCACTCTGTATAAAGATACACGTTTAAGTTTGATCATAAATCGGACAATGACGTTTATCTCTTGTTACAGTGGATAGGTAGGATTTGTAATCTGCCGTCATAGTTCGATGAGCTCAGGCATGGGCGATGTATCTGAACACGTTGGAAGTAGGGTTACAAATCTGTAATACCGAAATTGTGTTCAGGAGTTGGCAGAACACATTAAACCTTGCAACTTAATAATAACCGGAATAATCTTGTAATACCTTAAGTTCAACTGTGCAAAGTTCTGGTTCTAATTGAAGCGTTGCTTCAAACTTCAGAGCTCTGAACAAGTCTAATCTAATTAATATTATTATTTTGCTTTCAATTGTGACTAGGCATATTGGTAAGGAGTCTGTTGTGCAGCGGGAAAACGGGTTACTCCAGTAGATGACACTGCAAATAATGTGGCCAACGAGAAATAAGGAATTTAATTTCTTGTTTTAACAAATATATCTATTTAATGTTAAAACATAGCTCTATGTCTGTACACTTAAATATATTTCATTACACAAAAGGCAAACGACGAAACAAACGACAGCGATTTTCAATTCGCTGTTGGAGATGAATGAATCAAAAATACATCAATGTGCTTTTTTGGAGGAAAACAAAAGCAAGTTTAAAATGGAAGTAACAATTAGGAAAATCTACATCCTTCGCAAAAAACAGTTGAATTAAGTTAATCACCAATAGTAGTTTAATGAAAAAATTATCAGTAGAAGTGATCAATTGAATTCGACAATAAAAGTCGACTTCAAGGATGTTCTGAAGTCTAAATTATTATTTTCAAGTTTTTGTGTTGTTATTTCACCAGTATGACTATATAAGATTGTGGTGGAAAGCGAAATCTCAGCACTGCCACATGCCACTATATCAGCGGCGTGTGTTCACTGCACCCTATTGATCACACGAAGACGCTGGCACCCGCCCAGCACAGGTATTGACTTGAACAACGGCGTCGGGGAAATAAAGAGGCGAAAAGCATGGCCCTGTGATTGTCTGTCAGCAGCGGAGTGAAAAAATCTATCTTTATTTTTTTAGAGTTTCGCAAGGTTGTGCATGGTTAAAAAACCTTAAAAAATTACATTGACGTTTGCATTTGCCATATTTTACTTTCAGTTTAAAACAAAGCTTTTAGTTTTTAGCAAATTGAAAACAACTGATTATCAACATAACGTTTTCATTAACCCTTTTATCGAAGAAAAAACTATTTCCTATTAAATTTTTATTCAATTTTGGGTCAAGGTCATAATGACATGAACCCTTCTTTCTCAACTCCTATAATTGACGGCAAGTATTAAATTTAACAATTGTTTTTTAATGTTTCAAACTTTAGCAAGATAATGAAGATTGACATGATAAAAAAGCTTTATGCCAAGCTTTATGCCACATGGACCTTTATAATGCTTACGTGGTTTAAATTTAAACCCATTAGCTGGAAATTCGCGGCATGTTTTCCGAATATCTCCGTGTTCGTAACCACAAAAAAGGTTTTAATCGAACAAATTCGTTGGCCTCGAGATCACTTTGTTCACGGTTTCGATTTTTATACATGCTAAGCTATATTAAACCTATAACTGATTACAGAAAGAACTTGTTTTTTTCCTGAATTTAGTACTGTGTTTTCAAGATATATTGTAACACCATTTTATTTTCAGATGTTATATCAATTGGACAGATAAGTTAAAGGATGAAAGGATTTAATTTCAAAGCTACAAAACACCACTGCATATTCAACAGTTGTTTCATACAACAATAGTTTACAGTCACATAAAGCATTTTGGACGCAGTATCAAGTAGATATGTTCCATATTAAACTCACAAACATCAAGTTTAATTAAACTTCAACTACCTCTCTCAGGATCTCGTAACTATGTTTCTTTATAGCTTATAAAGTTAAGGTAGCATATGTTTACGTTGATACCGTAATTTTAAGATCGTTTCACTGTACGGTACGGAATTATATAGTGGGTACTTTGCCAAATGTGAGGTTTGCCTAGTTGATAACCCATGTCATTGTTCCTGAGTTATATTTATAATAAGTATAATCATTTTAACGTCATGTTATAATAAATCTCATTGCTAAGATTAATTAAAGCAAGTACCCAATCCCGAAAACTGCTGGTTTATTTAAAACAAATATTTCTGTTTCTATTTTTTGACATTAGAAAATTTTGTACAAATTTCCAAGTTGATCGATTTAGTAATAATTGAAGCTTTAAAGTAAACTTAAATATGTAAGAATCTTTGATTGTATTTTGAACTTACTTGTGTAAAAATTTCAGTTGTGATGCTGAAAAATAAAATAATATCGTTACGTGCTCTGGTTGCGTAGCCACAACAAACGTTTGGCATTGGCAGGAGGACTGGAATATGAAGCCTTCAAAATCACTCATACGTCAAATTTATCTAAAACTCGATTTCTAACTGAAAGTGATTGCCAATTACGTTTAAAGGCTGTGTGTAAACTAATTCATATTTTATCCATTTATTTAAAATTGGTACTTAATATGCTTATTATTTCAAACAGAGGAAAGAATGTTCTTAAAGATAAACTCACATATATTTATTTTCATTACCATGCCACTTTTATGTTTTGTGTTCGTTTTAATGTCCCAGAAAAGAGGTCAATATAAGTACAAACATATTTAAAACTACAGGAATACTGAAATGCTTTCGATTTACTAGTTTATTATAAATGCTTATTCCTATAGTTATGTACATAAAATACGTTTCCGAACGGTCTCTAAACAATATCCTGATAGCGTGCGTGCTAAGATCTCCAACAACAGTAAAGTTATCAACATTTCATATTAGTATTATCGTATTCAGCGTGTTCAGTGCATGTTGTTTAATAGTTTATAAAATAATTTTATTATAAACGCCTTTAAACCGTGGTGAAATGTAGGTTAGAACACGAGTGAAGCGAGAATTCTAAACATATTCTAAATGGCTGAAAGGCTGACTATAATCATTCTATGCACTACTTTATCTACGTTCAACAATATCAAACTTAACTTCCTCTAGAGCTTATCAAAACTTATCACTTCCACCCATGATAGAATGAGTCAACTCACTTTGCAGGACAGGCATATAAGCAAACTAAACCATAAATCGTAGTAGAACAATCAGCTGATGTGCGAGTTGCGAAATTTTTATCAAGATACTATTTTCTGAAATGCTGAGCTCTCATTGGTTTAGAGTGATCGTATTATGACTGCTGTATATAAAGGCTACGTTATGCCACTGTCGTGTTTTCTTTTTAATATTGTACATCTATTTTAGTCCAGTCAAAACAGGGTTTGACCTGGAAAAAATTCCGTTAATTTTGAAACTTTGCACACTTATTTAAAAGGACCTAAGGATGAAAATACCAAAAGTCCTGGAAAAAATGTGGCGAGCTCTAGTGGCAATTGATGGAAACAGGGTACTTTTTTTGGTTTTTCGTAAAAATCTCGAGAACCGTTGGTCAGAGGTGAGAACTTTAAATGTGCAAAATAAAGCTTATTAAATTTACTACAAAATGATGTGGTACATTTTCTTTGTATTCCTAATGGTTACCGAGTTATAGCGCGCCAAAAATAAGGATCTTTTCACGATTTTCCGCTAAAATGAGCAAAATCTTTTTTATAGTTTTTAACGTATGAAAATAAAAATCATCTAATTTTGGTGGGGCACCATTAAATTCAGCTTAAGAAACCAAACAATTTCGTATCCTGAATCATTGCTGTATGCCCGTTGGTCACCGAGATAATGGAAGCGGTAAACACCCCTTACATTGTACCTATGAAATCCTTATGGGAAATAAAAAAGTTCTATATCTTGCTTATTTTGCAACATATCTCAGTAAAACTTGATTTGTGGCTTGAAATTGTTGAGATTATATCGTACTAGGGCCTATAATCCCCAATTTTCACATTTACGTGTCAGCAAACCTTTATACTCACCTGCAAAAGAATAATACGAACAATGGAGTATGCAGGTTTGCTGACACGTATATGTGAAAATTGAGGGTTTTAGGATCTAATAAGATATATCTCAACTATATCAAGCAACGAATCAAGTTTTACTGTGATATATTGCGAAATAAGCGAGATATAGAACTTTTTTTATTTCCCATAAGGATAACATAGGTACAATGTAAGGGGTGTTTACCGCCTCCATTATCTCGGTGACCAACGGACACCAAGCAATGATTCAGGATACGAAATTGTTTGGTTTTTAAAGTTGAATTTAATGGTGCCCACCAAAATTAGATAATATTTATTTTCATACGTTAAAAACTAAAAAAACAAAATTTTGCTCGTTTTTAGGGGGAAATCGTGAAAAGGTCCTTATTTTTGGCGCCCTACAACTCGACAACCATTAGGAGTACAAAGAAAATGTACCACATCATTTTGTAGCAAATTTAATAAGCTTTATTTTGTACACTTAAAGTTCTCACATCCGACCAACGGTACACGAGAATTTAACGAAAAACCAAAAAAAGGTTCCCTGTTTCCGTCAATTGCCACTAGAGCTCACCAAATATTTTCCAGAACTTTTGGTATTTTCATCCTTAGGTACTTCTAAGTGCAAAGTGCAACAAGTGCAAGAAGTGTGCAAAGTTTCAAAATTATCGAAATTTTTCCAGGTTGGGCCATTTTTTTAAGTTTTTTGACTGGACTATTTATTTATTAAAATCAGTGAGCCAAATACATCAGAGGAATTATGTAAAAACATGATAACAAGATGGCAAGCTACCAACATTAACTATGAACTTGTAACAGAAACATCATGCCAAAACATTTTATGAAAACAATTACATTTTAGATCAAGATAAGCAATATGACAAGAATACATCAAGACATAACAAAATATAACAAGCAACAACAACAACCTAAAGTATGTTACCTGTGATTCTTACTTGTAATTGGTGTTTATTACAATGACCGTAGATAAAATTAAACACCTTTTTTACCGCACTAGAGACATAGATTTTAGCTTTAAGGTAACCCTTGTGTAAATCAATAATTTGTTAAACGAAATAAAATGTTTAGTAAAATAATCCGTGGGCGAGACCGGTGTTGAATTGCTGCATGAGAACCTAAATCTGGAAAGTTTGCTGGGGCTTTTGATCACTGTAATGGGCCGCACCAAAGCGATGTGAGGCCAGCCCATCAATATCGGAGCCGGGACCTTCTGTGCTGAGAATCAAAGAGTCTGTGCCCGAGACAGTCTTCTATTGAACGTATTATCTTTTCTCCATGGTTTATAAGGGACTATGTAAAAATCCTGGATATTTTTCTTAATTCTTCATATTTATCTTCAAAAATGTCCGTAATACTTATCCTGGATGAATATTAAAGCCTAATTCTCATTATTGGAATTTTCTATATCAATTTAAGCATAATAAAACTTAATTGTATGAAACCATTTTAAAATCGAAATAAAAAATAAGAGCAAAGCGTTAGTTAGATGTATATTAAATCAAATGATATGTTAGAACTCAATGATTTGCCGATAAGTATTTATTTATCATAATTGTTTCTTGCTCCACTATTATAAAAGTAAATAAAGGAGAAAATCATAAATGCATTTTCATTTTATTTCAGTCTCATACAAATGCCTTCCAACAACTAATATACTGTCATTAATTATATGAAACGTACTAAAGCGTAACCACAAAAAACGATTGACCATAGAACAGGAAATGTTTGACATTTAAAATATACCTTAAAATGAGATTTAATAGCACCACAGATCACTGAAACCTCATATTTCAAAAAGATAGGTAGACAAACCGAACATTCTCTAGATTAGAAACTTTCTGAACAACAGATTACTTATGTTAATTATGTTTTTAAGCCTTAATTTCTCAACAGATTAAGATTAAATTTACCCCATATATATTGTTATAATATACCTACAAATACATACTGCACATTGGTAAGAAAAATCCCCTAAAGCTAAGTCTGGATAAAAGAACAGAATAAAATATGGTTTCAAGGTTTTGAAATGGAAAAGTACCAGTAAGGTATTAAATGGAAAAAAAGCGAAGCTGCAACATCTGGATGGATCTGGATGGAAGCCCATGCTCAGTTTAAATTATATCTAAGAAACTATATTTCCATCCTGCTAAAGCTAAATTAAATAAAAAACGTGTCAAATTTACCATGGTTTCAGTGCCAAGTAAACTCTAGTTATCTTTTATGAACTGGGCTATTTAGTTGGCTTTTTACATCCGGATATATTCGGTGTAATCTTAGTCATTTTACGAAATATGAGCTATTTGTTTTTACGAATGACTCTTTTTGTTTCCTGTGGCTATTACTTGAAACTATGGGCGATGACATAAACCTCTCTGCAAATATTCCTTTTAATTACAAATAGGCCTATAAGTATACCAGTTATTCTGTAAAAATTAAATATTACGTTTTATTTGGAAGTTTTATTTCTAAAATGTCCATATTTTTATTTTCGTCAGTTGTTTGTGTAAGCATTATATTATTGTTAAAGGTAAGAATTGTTAATTTGTTTTAATGCTAATTTGAGGTTTTTAATATGTTATCTACATATTATACATTAAAGTAAGTAAGCATATCCATTTCATCAGAAAATAATTTTTGTTAATAAACATTTAAGCTCTAGGGATGTAAGTACAGTCAAACACAAACGGGAAAATTATGTAGAGACGTATTTTAATGTAATACAAAACATATATATTTCAAAACCACCCTAGATCATAGCATTAAACATCAATGGAATTTGTTCAATAACCTTTGGTTTTTAATCAACACACTACTAACTAGTTTGCAAGTAAATTAATTGGATTTGTCCATCACTTTTTACATATTACATACAATAATATTGAACACTGCAAATCATATTCAAAAGGATTGATGCCCTAATCTTGGGTTTTATTTGGACGGCTTACTCCAGAACTGCCTAATGTATTAAATATAAAAGTTAGAACAGGAAAACAAACTTACATAAACTAGTTAACCTCATTCTAATTAATTTTTAAATGTTTTCTGATGTGCAAGTACAAAGATAAAACAAAATCGTAAGTGACCTTTCAATTTATTACGAGGTCACATTCAGTATCATTATGAAGTCACATTTAGCCCTAAGTGAATATAGTTGAACCGTTGTTGAAATTATACAGGGTGTCTCACCTAAGGTGTCTCAAACAGATTGCGGACAAACTATTAGTCCCACATAGATGAAACAAAATCATTCCGCACTATATCAACCCCAAGGAACAACGTAAAAATATTTTTAAGCTTTTTAAAATACAGGGCGTTCCGAAAACCGGGGGTCATAGGTTCGAATCTCAGAATTTTTAAATGTAAACATATGTCATGTTATGCATAATTTTAAAGCTCTGAACAAGGCAAACAATTTGGTGAAAACAGAATTAATTTATCTTTATTCGTTTCAAAATGGAACATGTTGGTATTTACGGAATACCCTGTATCTCGAGAACCATACCACATAATTTTGTTCTGTTTACAAATTATAATCCTCGTAAACTCAGCTTTAATTTGATGTACGACATGCCAACATTTCAAAAATAAAAGTTTTTGACAGTAAATTTTTTTTGTTTTAACGTTGGTAGCCCTGAAGATCAAAAAAATTAAAGGCAGCATATACCAAATACCACATCATTTTACAGGTCTTGCAAAGACCGACAACTTTTCAACTTAAACCTACCGCCTATCTTTAGTGGTTTTGTAGTTCAAAGCAAAAACTCCATTTTATCATATAAAGCCCCATGTTAAATGTGCAGTCTTCAAGGCATTTAAATTTACACCCAGGAAATCTGAGTAATGTACATTTAACATTGGCTTTATATGAGAAAATGGAGTTTTTGCTTAAAACTAAAAAACCACTAAAGATAGGCGGTAGGTTTAAGTTGAAAAGTTGTCGGTCTTTGCAAGACCTGCAAAATGATGTACTATTTGACATATGCTGCCATTTAATTTTTTTGATATTCAGGGCTACCAACGTTAAAACAAAATCAATTTTACTGTCAAAAACTTTTATTTTTTAAAAGTCGGCATGTCGTACATCAAATTAAAGCTGAGTTTACGAGGATTAATCATTTTTCAACAGAACAAAAATATGTTTTATGGTTCTCGAGATACAGGGTATTCCGTAAATACCAACATTTTTCACAAAAATAGCCGCCATTTTGAAACGAATAAAGATAAATTAATTCTGTTTTCACCAAGTTGTTTGTCTTGTTTTGAGCTTTAAAATTATGCATAACATGACATATGTTTACATTTAAAAATTCTGAGATTCGAACCTATGACCCCCGGTTTTCGGAACACCCTGTTTTTTAAAAAGCTTAAAAATATTTTTACTTCGTTCCTTGGGGTCGATTTAGTGGGGAATGATTTTGTTTCATCTATGTAGGGCTAATATATTGTCCGCAATCTGTTTGAGACACCTTAGGTGAGACACCCTGTATAGATGACATCCCTTTGAAGTCACGGGAAAATTTAAAGCTTCCATATATCGAGGAAATGGAACTCTGAACTACTTATAACCGTCGTTGGTGGAAACGACCGACAACAACTTGGGCGGGGACTGGCTGCACCGGTCGGAACTTTCTTATGAAAGGTTTAATAGTTGGAGCAGAACGTGTCTGCAAGTATCTTCAGCATTTTATCACACAGTTTTCTATGAATATAATTTTTTGGTTTGTAAATATAACTGGATAGTCTACATGAGTCAATTAATTTTAATCCATTAATATAAATCTGTTACCGGTTGTTAATTGTAAATTAATTTTGAGATCCAAGATACCTAATTCTATAGCAAGATTAGGTAGTTTTAAGATGTTGCCTCTTGTAAATGACAGATCTGAAATATCAAGGCTGTTGATCTATAACCGGTCCATTCAGGCATAAATCTATGTCTGTTTATATAGAGAACACAAGTTGTTCAAATATTCCTGAAAACCTAATGGTTTCAGAAAACCAAACAAGGTAGGACTATACATAAAATATCAGATTTTATTTGTCTTTACCACTTTACCAGCACTGTTAGGTTTGGATGTTTGTGTTTAAGCAGCCTATGTAATATATTGTTTTAATTGGACGACGTAAGTTTTGGTGCATCGTTATTCACTACAGTAGTTTACTTCCGAAAAATCATAAAAGAGCAACATAATTTGTAACGTTTATGAAAGCATTCAAAACCTAACAATCAAATCAAACTATTTATACAAACGTTTAAAATCATTATAACATTTATTTTACCATCAACAAAAAGATTATTCCATTGTTAAAACAGTGATTTCTAAATAACAGGATGAGTATTTTAAACCGAAGAGTACCAAGCAATTTTAGTGATTCAGACTACCAAGCAATTTATTCAAACTGTCAACGGCACGCGTTGCGTACAGAAACTTACAGCAAACAATTACGTTGCATCCCAGGTCGTGAATGTGTAAGATCACCACGTGATTGTAACTCGGTGGTGATTGCTGCGCCGCTGTGTCGGCGTAGACAATCAATTCTTCCATTAATGATCTCCGCACTCAGCTGCCGTGATATTCATGTTTGATTAACGTGTAAAGTCATCATTTACACGTTTCATTCATCACATGAGTCATCATTTATGTAATCTATTTGCTGAAAAGCCTTTTATTATCGCTTGAGAGAAAGCTGTAATAAATAACAGGCACACGCCTGTTCTTTGAACACTCAAAGAAGGTGTTTTATGTAGTTGTTTTTCTATATCAGTTTTTAAACTTCAGCTTCTAAGCTTGTTTGTTGATTAGGCCTTTTTCAATTCAGGTTACAACACAGAATAATCAAAATTGAAATTTTCTGAAAAGTAAGTCTTAATAGAATGTTTGAACATGTTATTTCTCATCAGTTTAATAGTTTGCGCATTAAGGGCCATGAAGAAAAGCCTAAAGCGTTCTGATGATACCCAATTAATTCTAAATACTCTTATGGAATCGACATTGAGGTAAAATGTGAAGAAATAAATGTGAAGATATGTGAATTTGTACAGCGTAATTTTCTTTTGACTAATACCAGGTGTCCAAATATTAAGCTAAAAATATAAAAGTCTGTAGAATAAAAACAAACTGTAAACAGTTTTTGGGGTTTGACTTATACCTCATGTTTATTTCATTGCTGGGTTTGTTATGGAATATGACATTCTTAAGGGGTATTAAGCCATGATTATAAAGTTTTCATGGAAAAAACTGACGTTAAACGTGAAAAGTAGATTCAATACTGAACATAATGTTTTTAAATATTGTTTTCGGTTTTTACCTAACATAAAACTGCATGTTCTCAGAACATGTCAGCGTTAGTCAGTAAAAATACTGCAGCATTACGTCACTATCAAAACACTAATCTTTTATTTGTATTCACCTTAAAACATCCCTTAAATGTGATCGGCGACTTATGTAATACCTTGTTCCCATACAATATTAAACCTCATGAATTGAATAGAGTGGTATTTACAGGTACCTTATCGTTTTTTTAATATAATTACGGAGAAACATTGATTATCGCGATTACAATATTTCCCCTTTTATGTTCAATGTTTTTGTTGGGTTCCTGGTCTGCCCACCCCTTTTTTAAGTACACCTCTTAATTACATAGCTTTATGATTACCTTATTAGAAGAAAGTCCTAAGACAAGCAACGCTATTCGGGTTGCGTGTAAGATCTTGTACTAATAAAAGGAAACATAATTTGCTTTTTCCTCTAGAGACAATACCATTTTTATAAATTTGGTTATCATGGTAACCAGATTTGATTCATAGCTTATAAAAAATATCATAATAAACTTAGAAAATATAATTTTATAAAAGATTATTTCAACAAAAATGGAATTGTTAGTTTTGAGTATTCGATTATTTAAAATTATGAAGATAATTTATAAACATCCATTGCTGTCATACTATTTCCTCTCTCAAAACACACATGATCTCAATTCTTGATCTGTTTTCTGAAGGCGTAAAGAGGCTCCATCAAAACGGAGTAACTTAAATGTAAACACGTTTAGGGGTGAATTTGGAATATATTCGGACACTAAACTGAAGAAGGTAAAGAGCAAAGAGGGAATTGGATTCTGAATATTTTATCTTTCTGCCTTCCTTGTAAGCATCTTCTCGGGAACGAATTTTTAATACAACTGCAATGAAACAAAAGTTGTTACCAGAGGTATTACTAATTCTGTACTTTTACTATGGCAAAATATATTTCATAAGGTTGAACAACAGGCCAATCTAGAAACACTATGCAAATAAGGTAAACATTAACCCGAAAAATGCTTTAATTCTCATAACGAAAGTGGGCTATTCATGCCCATTTCGTGATCATAATTTGCCTTAAAACCATACGTTATCCAATGAGTACGTAAAAAATGGTATTTTAACACGTGCAAGTATTAAAAGTAAGGAGATGTAAAATTATAACTATACGAAAGCGTTTAAGCCATTTTCTTTAGTTTAAGATTGATCAATACTTTTATAAATTAGTAATCAGAAAATAAATTAAACATAAGCCCAAAAAATTAGTATAGAACCAAATTGATGTATAAGAAATTTTAAATAGTTGAATATTCTACAATAATTTTATATATTATAATACATATTTTTGACAAAACTAAGTAGTTCTGGTCGGGTAAACACCAATTGCTCGAAAACTCAATTGATATGTTAAATATTGGTATAAGCCCATCCGTTGACGTAAGAAAATCCGTTCTTAGAGAAAGGTAGTTTAGGCTCTAACAGTATGATTTTAAATAAAACAATTGGTCGTCAATTCTTTCATTCATTCGCCCAAACAAGTACCAAAACAAACCAAAAGCTTTTGGTGGAAAAGTTACGATTCTCAAAATTAGTTACACACCAAAAGCCTTTGTTGTTATTCCAACTAAACCTGTTTAATTAAATCATATATATTTGAGGACAAACGGACGAGTGCACCTCTGATCGTTCCCGCCGAGATGATTTGTATTGCTCCCAGACGCTGAGCTCTTTGTCCGCCTAGCCTTGCCTTTACCGTGCACTCGCTTCTCTTGTGGAATAATGGTTCTGTGTCTTTTCTATTTGTCTGTTCTATAACTGGCTGAAACCATATACAAAATAGATGAACGGAAATAATTATATGTAAAGAAACGGTGTTAATAATGTCAAACGAAAAACTAAACTTGATTTTACTTACGGTTTATTTAAATGAAAATGTGGGTTATTCAAAATGTGAATCATATGATTAATGAATTATTATAATACAAATTGTATTAAAGGAAAGTCCGAAACACCGACTTCATTTGCATATTTTTATATTGTAAGTTGAGTAAATATATTACAAAACAAAGTACATGAAATTAATCAAACATCAAATTAGATTAGCATTCTTTTTCTGGTGTTTCCAACTGGAAATACATCAAACGATTAACTTCTTAACTGAGTTTGCTGTGAAGGAATCAAATTACCGTTTACCGTTGGGTTATTTCAATATTAAATTAAAAGCTTAATGCAACACCTTCTTTCAAACTTAAAATATCTAACATAAATAAGTTTATTGTACTTGTTATATATTTTTCTTCCCCCAGGAGAAAATTGTTTTACTTATCGCCAATAGTTACTTCACATGTAAATACTGTATAAAAACCAATCTCATATCAACTTTGATGGATAGAACTAGTTTCCCCTGTATTGAAAGTATTCAAAGTAACTGAAAGTAATTTTGCCTTTAAGAAAGAAGGGTAAAAAAACAAGTTATCTGTTGGAAATAAGTTAAATATGTCCAGACTCGTGATGTAGCCGGTGAGGTGCGAGGAGAGTCCACGGTTTTAAATATTTACACTTATGCAGTCCTTGTTTCTGCACTGGTTTACTACACTTTATCTCCTTCAACAAATATTGAGTTTGACACGAGCCTGGGATTGTTATGTCAAGGAAAGTTATGAATTGAAGTGAATTTACACGAAAGTTTGTTTTTTGAGGTTTTGAATAGTATTAATTTGTTAAACTGCATTATTTTGTTTTACTGCGTGGTTAAAAAGTTGTATTAAAAATATATTTACTAGCACTTGAAATATTTTAGGAAGCTCAATTAAGGTGTTTTTTTTTTTTTTTTTTTTTTTTTTTTTTTAAACAGGAGAATTGAAAGTTGATAGCTAAATTTCAAATCTAATTAAGTTATAATAAAGGGATCGTAAATCACTAAGCTTTGTTATTTTGCGTACTTAAAATGTCGAGACTCAGAAATGTCTCAGATATCTAAAAACTGAGCCTACATGCAAACATATTTTATCTTCTAAACAAAATAAAGTCAAAATATTTCGTTTATTCCTTCGAAATTTACTGCGAAATACTTAGGCCTACATATCTTGTTAAGTAATGTAAGAAATAACTCACTAGATCACTTTTACGATTGAATTATTTATTAATTAATTAACAGATGAAGCATCATGATACAAGGTATATGGAAATCAAAAGCATATTCCACAAAAATTTAAGAATTGATATAATACTATAAAAAGATTTAAATCAATTACGGTTAAAAATGTATTGACTCCATATTGGCCAGCGAGCAAAGGTCGGATTGAACCATAAATAATTTAAAGGTCGCTTCCCTTGATAAGTTTCCCAAGCGCCTATTACTACCGCTCTCATTTTTATCTTAGAACGGTATACGTTAACAATTTCAAGAGCTGCGTTTATATATCTTTGTTCGGAAGTTAATTTTATGCCTAACAGCAGTTATTTAAAGTTATTATTTAATTTGTTGGACTTTTCCTATCGCTTCTAGTGTTTAAACTACACTACGTTTCGAGAGGTATTGAAACTCCTCTCGTTTTCAAGTGACCCTACTTAAAGTTACATTAACCTACTTATGTTTATTTAACCTACTTTTTTTGGGTTTTTTTGTTTTTTTGACATACAATTACATTCATCCAACATTCAAAAGAAATCTCACTCACACAAAATTTCATACAAAACACATTAAACATACTTAATACAGAAAGAAAATTAAAACTAAAACATATTACATGATAAAGGGCACAGAAAATTTAAACAAAAACATATACCTTACTGCCGGCAATGCCTCCAAGCTGGCAGTGGCACGACTCGCACACACGTCCACTCACACTCACATACGCAACTCGAATGAAGAGCGTCTGTGAGAGCAAGTGGAGGGGGAGCGGCCCTACCCCCACCACGGGCACAAGTTGACGTCAGCGGTCTAAGACCCGCCTCCATGGTAAATCTCGGGAACATGACTCAGGCATCGGCTGTGTGTTTCCTCCAGGCACCTATATGGGCACAAGTACAGCAATTCCAAAAAATATACAGCACGCCTCCTAGCTACAGCAAGCCCATAGCAAGGGTTGTGCGTCCTGTTCCCCACCTGTAGCTAGGAGGCGTGCTGTATATTTTTTGGAATTGCTGTACTTGTGCCCATATAGGTGCCTGGAGGAAACACACAGCCGATGCCTGAGTCATGTTCCCGAGATTTACCATGGAGGCGGGTCTTAGACCGCTGACGTCAACTTGTGCCCGTGGTGGGGGTAGGGCCGCTCCCCCTCCACTTGCTCTCACAGACGCTCTTCATTCGAGTTGCGTGTGTGAGTGGACGTGTGTGCGAGTCGTGCCACTGCCAGCTTGGAGGCATTGCCGGCAGTAAGGTATATGTTTTTGTTTTAATTTTCTGTGCCCTTTATCATGTAATATGTTTTAGTTTTAATTTTCTTTCTGTATTAAGTATGTTTAATGTGTTTTGTATGAAATTTTGTCCGAGTGAGATTTCTGTTGAATGTTAGATGAATGTAATTGTATGTCAAAAAAACAAAAAACCCAAAAAAAGTAGGTTAAATAAACATAAGTAGGTTAATGTAACTTTAAGTAGGGTCACTTGAAAACGAGAGGAGTTTCAATACCTCTCGAAACGTAGTGTAGTTAAACACTAGAAGCGATAGGAAAAGTCCAACAAATTAAATAATAATTACAAATCCTTCGCTATTATGAATTTTAAAAATACACTATTTAAAGTTGTTATGTTAATTTTCCAGTAAATAAATATAGTTAAATAACATTTAAAGTAGCACGTATCAGAAAGTAATAAGGTACCTAATATTGCATCCAAACACTAAATATTTTAAAACGATCTTAAGAAATATCATACTTATTAAACTTTATTCGATAGTTTAATTACGATTCTAGTTGTTTGAAATGATTTCGAGTTGTTTTGAAAAGCAGTTTTTATTAGTATCAGCTAATGATCACCCAGTTGCCTGATATATAAAAAGGAAATAATGCGCGTAATCTTTATACGAACATTCTTCCTGAATTTGGGGAGGACATTTGGTAAGGGACGGTCCAGTACAATGTAAGCTTGTCTTCATCTACTATTCAGCATGCTTCTACGGCAAAGACACTCATTTCCACGGGAATAAAAGTTTTTGATATGTTATTAATTTTTTAATTAGCCGTTTAAGTAGAGGTAATCTGTAATGGAATATTTTAATTCATAAAATACCCAAGTGCTGCAAAATACAAGTCATTGCAATTATTGATAAATGAGCGTTTTTATGGATCTAGGAGTGAAATAGATGAGATTCATTTTTTTAATATTTATTTATCTATAAATTTAGTAACGATCTCAAGGGCCACATGATTAACTTTTAAAAATTTAAAATTTACATTTTACATAGTCAAGACCGGGACGCATTACTGGCTCGGTAACCAGAATATGACCGAAGCTTGAGTGTAAGATGGTTGAGATGAAGCTTGAGATGTAACTGACAAGGACTAGCCGATTCAAGTTGACAGCATTGTTAATTAATATCCCAATAATTGATGACAGCTGGTTCAGACTCTAATCTCGCCAATATTTCCCCAGAATCTTGCACAGCATCGACCTGGCTGCCCTTGATATACGAAGTAAGCATTTCAAGTATGTGCTAACCAGCCCTTTTAATTTTAATTGAATTTTAGAAAACTAAGGCTCGTTAATCGTGGCCGGGTTTTAGTGTTGCTAGATGAAAAAAGAGCAAGGTTTCATGAATAATATAGTTAGATCAGCTTACAAAACCATTGGAAATCTTATATTCTTAAATTCTTCTTCTTTTAATTCTTCCTTAAAATACAATTGCTGTTGTCTTATATTAATCTTAATCAAGACAGCTAGAAAATAATCATATAATTAACCAGAATCAATTATATTCTTCTTTTGTTCTGCCCAAAATATTGAGAAAAGTGATGAATACCATATTCAGCAAAACATGGCGTCTTCAATAAAGCCACACAATCAATCGAAGCATCCCAAAGAGGTTTTTATTAAGACATTTTATAGCCTGTTTACAAAATACAATTTGTGACAGTTATAAGCTAACAAAACTCATAATATGTATGTACATAAACCCTTGATGACCGCATCACTCAGGTCGGTCAGTTACTGGAGTTATGATGCGACATAAATTATTCACAAACTCCCCCATGACGGTCCCTTTGCTCGTCAGCAACTTTCAATCAAACTTTGTCTTTGAACCAACGCCCTGCCATTAACGAGTTGGTCCGGGCTTTGCAATCTCTACAAGATTTTTGATGTATTAAAATTCTCTCTAGGTACTCGTATTTTTATCGCAAAGTAGAGATGTTTTTTTGAAATACATTAAAGAATGTTTATGATCGTTGAATCAAGCAATGATCTCACTTGTTTTTAATCTGTATATTAATAGGTACTAATGTTCGAATCTAAATGCTATGTGTGTTATTCATATGAATTCGTAAACTCAAAATTGTATAGGGTTAAGAGCCATTTGCCCCTTCTCTGAGTTCCAACTCAAATGCGGGCATATAATATGTACTATATTATTGGAATAAACATCACTATTCATTATTCATTATTCAAATATGTCGGTAATATCTACTGTATCTTGAACTCTCGACACCAATAAAGCATGATTTGTAAAGTTCCTTTATCATAGTCCCCTCGGTCATGCCTAAACCATCATTTTCTGTATGGCCTGGGTAAATAAATTAAGTGATAAAAAATCGTCTATAGATTATAATACCCGTACTAAGCTTAGTGATTATGATCTCTTTATTTTTTCATATAGAAATAAGAAAATCTTTTGAAGTAGTAAGTACTTCGTCTTATTAGTGATATTAAAAGCTACATTAGCGCTTGCTATTGATATACTGTAAAATGAAATACTAAATAAATTCAATACCTTACGTTTTTTGATTTAATTTAAAACTAGAATTGATTTAAAGAATCTCAATTAAGATCGTTATTTGTGAAGGAAGGACGAGAGAATTTAATGAGCGGTAAATGTCAGAAAAGCCATGGAGGCACAATTTAAACTATTTAATTGTTCCAAATAATTCGGTTCGTAAACGACAATTGAAAAAGTTTCAGATATCAACCGACCCCTTATTTTCATTCAAGTCTGTAGTATTTCATATTTATAGCTCAATAGCTTAATATTGACAAAGAATGATTCACACTTATGATATTAAACACACATTTTTAATGATTTAGTTTTTAGTGGTAAAGAAACTGATTTATTTTCAGTTGTGAAGTTCTTCAGACAACTTTACTTATTTTACATATTGACACAGAGACTCCTGTTTCCTGCTCCTTAATGTTGGCAAGAAACGTATTCTCTTCCATCCTATGGCGGAACGTTTTATGGACTACGACTACAAAGAAACGGAAGTAAACATTTAGCTGATTGCAGGCAACATACGTTTAATTAATGTTTACAGGTTGCTTTAAAGGAAAGTGGTGGCAGCATTGGTAGTAGTAGAAAATGTTTGTTTAAGTTTGAAGAATTACGAAACGTGCTGTTACGCAAGGAATACGTTATAATATAAACATATTTTTTTCTGAGTGATATGATGTAAAGTTTGCTTCATGATCTATATAGTTTCCTTTTTGTAGTAGAGTTTCCTACACAATCGGTACGTTTTACAGTACTCATGTGGAAATCTCGCACTCGCCTACGGCTCGCGTGGGATCTATCATGCTCATACGGAAATAGTACTTATCGGCATAGTTACGTAATATACCATTACGTATACTCATATGGTGAAACTTGACGATGATCGTTTGTTGTATTCAAGCATTAACTAATGTTTAATTGTTTGTTTCAGGTAAGGAGGCAATGAAACCTTTCCCTTGGTAAGATTAATCAAAGCTTCTGATAGTTTCAACCCTCTTCTGATACAACATAAAAACTTATTACATAAAAACTTGTTGGTTTCCTAAAGTCATTTGAAAATAAAGACCGTAAAAATATTTTGGATGTTAGAATTACTTTCTGTCATTGATTTTTTATAAATGTCATAACATATTTATTTATAATATCGAATTGATACATCGAAAAAATTCTTTCTCAGTATTAAATTGCCGAATTAAAATTCTAGGGAGTTAATATATTAAACCGTGATATAGTCAGAAGAAGCGCAAAAGAGTAAAGACAAAAAATTAAATACCTTATTAAAATATTAAGTTATACTTTTTACTTACAGGGTGTCCCGAAATTATGGTAAAATATTTTAGTATATGATAGTACAGGTAAAAATAAGAAAAAAAGTTCATATAAACATAGGTCCAAAAGTGCTTCGTTTTCCGTCTGTGTGACTGTTTGTGATTTTTACATATTTAATCATATCTCATGAACCTCTTAACGTATAAACTTCAAACCTGGTACATGGATGACCACTATTAAGACCTATTTTTGAATGTAGAATCAAATTTCTACTTAGTACCATTTCAAAATGGCGACTGTTTTTTTGTTTTCAAAGCTAAATATCTTAAAAAGCGTAAATTTTAGAAAAATTATATAAGAGACAAAAAGGTTGTGAAATTTAATCCAATTAACGCTGATATTAAGATTATGATGATCGGATTACTAATAACGGAGAAATTTTAATTTTTCCAAATAAAAACATGGAAATTTCTGACAGTTTGTTCTAAAGGACCATGTTTTTATTCAAAAAAGTTAATATTTCTCCGTCATTAGTAGTCTGATCATCGTAATCTTAATATCAGCGTTAATTGGATTAAATTTCACAACTTTTTTGTATCTTGTATAATTTTTCTAAAATATACAGTTTTTAAGATATTTAGCTTTGAAAACAAAAAAAGTCGCCATTTTGAAATGGTACAAAGTAGAAATTTGATACTACATGAAAAAATAGGTCTTAATAGTGGTCATTCATGTACCAAGTTTGAAGTTTATACGTTAAGGGGTTCATGAGATATGATTAAATATGTAAAAATCACAAACAGACACACAGACGGAAAACGAAGCACTTTTGGACCTAAGTTTATATGAACTTTTTTCCTTATTTTTACCTGTACTATCATATACTAAAATATTTTACCATAATTTCGGGACACCCTGTATACTTCAGAAAATAAAACTCAACGCTCATTCTTTAAATTATTATTTAATTCCCAAAATAGCTATGTGAATGGGCACATTACAAAAGCTCAAAAGAGGCGCAAAGAAACCAAGATACTTCACTGCGGGAGAGTGACTGTAAAAAAACGTGCAACCGAGTGAATACAAAGAAACGGAGCGTTTGTGAAGCGCGGCTGCGGAAGAGAAAGGGGGCAGTCACTGGAAACTACACAGACCCTACTGGAGGAGCCGAGATATGCGGAGAATGAATGTATTCCATACAATGCTGAGTCGTACATTTTTCTTTTAGGGTTTATAATCAGTGTATGTCAAAAACTATTTTCTAGGAAAGACTTGGTATTGAAAGGTGTTTTAAGAGAGTAAATTAAATGGAAAAAATTACTAATTACTACTTAATTTAATAACTAACCATAACAATTTAATAACAACTTAAAAACGCGTTGGTATTGATTTAGTACTTTCTCACTCTAATAAAAATGTCATTTAAAAATTATTTTATCGAATAAATGTTTGAGTTCGAGGTATTTGTAGTTTCCAGAGTTTGTGTGAATATCCGTTCTAGTTCTCCCTGACTAGAAAAGTGGTATGAAGAGAGGCAACACCAAATGTCCGATTATTTTTAAGATCGGCATGGAAGAACCAAGCGATCCAGACATTTTCAGTTTTTGATTTTTTAGAGTAGTTAACTTATAAGATCACTAAACATGAATAAATCAATGTTACTAAACAAAGTCTTATGGTTTTATATTTAAGACGGCAAAAAAACATTAAACTACCTGCACGCCTATTAATATTCAGTCTCAGAAATTGTAGGTACATCAGATGTAACAATAATTTGTTTAAACATATCACTTACAACTATTAAATGTATAAGGATATTGGGTAACATTTTTCAGTATTAGTCAAGTGCCTACATAAAACTGACGGCAAACACGCTACACCCACTCACTTCTGGCACAGACTGTACTTTGGGACATATGAAAGTGGGACATTCGCAATGCAGGTCGTTATTAAAAAAATTACATTTGGGACATCTGAAATTGGGACAAATGAAACTTTTTTTGTTTCATGTTTATTGTAGCTAATTTTGGGACTAGTGAAGTTTGGGACATATGAAATATTAAAAATTTAGAGTTATTTTAGAGAGTTTGGGACATATGAAATTGGGACATTAGACAAATTTTATTATTGTAATAATTTGGGACATATGAATTTGGGACAAATGCATTTTTTTATACCTTCTATATTTTGTAAGATTTTTGGGACAAATGAAATTGGGACACGTGAAAATATTGAAATTGGGACAACTGAAATTGGGACAAGTGAAAATGTCAATATTATCATAGTTTGGGACAAATGAAATTGGGACATATGGCATGCTCCCAGGATATTTCTGTATAATTTTATTGATAACGTGCAGAAAAAACATTTTTCCGTTTGACAGTTATTGGAACACGTTTTTAATGTGATTTTTTTTTTGAGAATGAAGAAGTCTATTTCTCCCTTATTATTTTAACCAATTTTATTCCAGCGTGGTTTGTAGGTAGTATTTTTAAATTGTTATTATTTAAAACATTTAAAGGCTTCTTATGTGCCACCAAACACCCAACAATTAATATAATTTATGAGTGTGCAAAAAAATCACGTGTGTAAATCTACGTGAAATTTAGTTAAAATCTGTAGACTTTGGGCGCCAAGATAAATTACACCTCCGACATGACTGTAAACATTTAGGTCACTACTTAATTTTAAGTCATAAAATTTTAAAACTTCACTCTGGATTTATTAAAAAGGGGGAAAAAGTATGTGTTATACCTCTGATACATTTTTTGCCAATAAATCAAAATGAAATCGTTTTAAAATGTCAAAGGGGAATAGGTTGTTGCAAATACTTTGATGGCAGTAGAGAAATGTGAGTTTAAATTATTTATAACCCTCTCTCCCTCTCCACTCTGACCCATACCTATGCAATGCATCTCTCAGTGTCACTCCATTTATAACATTTATCTCGGATTTGATTTAAGAGGCTATAGGTCTATTATTAAATAAATAAATGGCACATCAAGTTGTTCAATGGAACAGCAATGAAATATAATCAGCAATAAATAAGGAATTTTATTTCTTGTTTTAACAATATATCTATTTAATGTTAAAATATATATCAATGTATGTACAGATATATATATATATATATACATATATATATATACAATTGCAGATTGTGCTTTGTGCACTGAGGGGTTAAAAAATAAATATAACAATACTGCACCACCGCAGTAGCAGGGTATGAAAAACTGCTTTGAGTAGAGATATTACAAAAATATCTGCAAGAAGGATTTTTCAACTTTCTAGAGTAAAAATATGGTTAGCATATTTTAAGAGCATAACTTTGGAAAAATCTATAGTCCTACTAACGATTTTATATAAATCATAAACATATTTTGCAATTTAAAGCCATGCAAATTCGAAAGTTTTGCACGAAAAACTTACAACAACCAATATTGTTAAATATTAGTGAAATGTAAAATAGTGTACAATTCTGTAAAAATCTGGAACATGGCGTTTTAACAAGACGAAAATAGGGCTTCTTGTTATTAGAAAACTCGAGAAGATAGTTTGAAAGATAATCTATGTCATTTCAGCTTTCTACTGGCGAGGTTCAGATGCTATTAGGAGACATGCCCTGACATTGTCGGTTTTGTGGCTTAGCATGTTTTGCACAATCCACTGAAAATGTTGTTTTTCTTCTTCCCAATAGTTAATGCGTCCATCTGCTATATTTCAAATGTCCCAAATGCTGGATGTAGGTTTGAGTCAGTGAAACCGAACGGTTTTAAATGAATATGTAAAAAACACTTCCATCAATCAATCTATCAAACCAATTTTATTTTCACATAAAAATCCAAATTACACTTTGCAAAATATTTAAATTAATTGCTTACATTAATGGAAGCAAGAACATGACTTAAAAATTAATATACATAAAAGGGCTTACGTTAACAAAAATAAATAAAAACCTTGGTAAAAATACAAAATCCATATTCCCTGCCTCATAAAAAGTTTAAATTACTAATATTCTGAGAAAAAACAATGACAGATATAAAACCTTATATATTTAAAACGAGCATATTTCTCGAGCATTATCTCGATTTTTGTAAAATACATTGTGCACGATGGGGTCTATCGTAGTAAAAAAAAATTGGTCCAGGAACGAGGATAGTGTCTCCAATAAATCAATAAAGGATCCCGGCTTATTATACAAGTTTGAGGGATTTGGACCACTTTCACTTAAAAGCGTTTTAGTATTGGGGTAAACACACCAAAAGACAAGAAAAAGGCAAGAATAAAGTGTTTTTTATGTAAATAAGCCATTTTTGGGAAATAATAAGAACTCAATATTTTCTTGACAAAGAGGTCATCGACCCGGGCTTTATTGCCAACTCAACTCTTGTTATCTTTTACGAGTTTGGATATTCGCACATTTCGGTTCTTTGCCTTGGCTCCGCTTTAAACATTTATCAAAGTTTTGATATGTAATGTAAACTTTACAAATCCTCTAACATATTATTGTGAATGTAACGTTAAATAATTTAAAGAATTATAATGTGTAAGATTTATTTTATTTTGCTTAAAAATGAAGATTTTTTGAATAGGGCTGAGTGAAGCAATGAAGTTGGTATTGTTCCAGATTGGAGGATCTAAATTGTAAATAACCATAATACCATTTGAAATCATAAACAATGTTTAAGTAAACCCCGTTTACTTTATCGAAACAACAGCCTGTTGTTGAATAACCAAAATAATATTTAGATTAACCCTAGAAAGGTATCGTTATTAAAAAATACGCTAAAGGTATCGATACGTAAATTTTACTCTGTGGTTAAAAATTAAAATATGTTTGATGAAATATTTATTTTTTTTAAAGAAGGCACCCAAACACAAGAAAACATTGATAATATTATTTACTATATAATAAACTTACATTATGTCTTTAGCTCCTTTTTAATTTTAGGGAATATGCTCCAGTAGAGTCCATTGAAAAGCACATTTTGTTGTTGTAGGTATCGTACGTAAATTTGACGTATTTTTTCAATTAAATTTGGAAATATATTAAGAACAGCCATAATACGGTCATATTAAATCAAACCTGTAGCGGGAAAAGCACTGCTGACGGTACAGGGCATTTGATTGCAAAATCTGACAAAAAACACTTCCGCACACGTCAAAATTATGTACGATACCTTTCTAGAAGCTGTGTTATTCTTAAATAATTGTAAACTACATGTTATTGATGATTCATATAATATTTTAATGAAGGGAACCGAGTGTCGTTTATTGTGGAGAAAGATCCAAGAACATCGAGGAATACAAATTTATTGTAAAAATGTATAATTATAATTTGATACTTTACGCCTAATGGATATTAGCCTAGCTTATCATTCTAACCGTTTGGTATACAAAAGCAAAACCGCAAGGCAGAAAATTTTCAAAAGATTTTAAAAACTATAAAATACCAGTAAAACGACAATTAAGAAGACAGCCACCTTATTATATCAAATTTGATATTGTAATAAAAGTAATATTTTGAAATAGTTTTCACCTTAACGAAAGTACGAGAAACTATACTTATTGAAACTGTTTCATTTCATATGAGAAATAGTAAACACTGAATATTGAAACAAGTTCGAGTTTGATCATAAATCGGACAATTACGTTTATCTATTGTTACAGTGGATAGGTAGGATATGTAATCTTCCGTTATAGTTCAATGAGCTCGAGCATGGGCGCTATATCTGAACACGTTGGAAGTAGGGTTACAAATCTGTAATACCAAAATTGTGTTCAGGAGTTTGCAGAACACATTAAACCTTGCAACTTAATAATAACCGGAGTAATCTTGTAATACCTTAAGTTCAACTTTGCAAAGTTCTGGTTCTAATTGAAGTGTTGCTTCAAACTTCACAACTCTGACCATGTCTAATCTAATTAATATCCTTACTTCGTTTTTATTTGTAACCAGGCATATTGGTAAGGAGTCTGTTGTGCAGCTGGAAAACGATTTACACCTGTAGAGAAGAGGAGATGAATGAATAAAAAATACATCAATGTGCTTTTTTGGAGAAAAAACAAAAGCACGTCAAAAATGGAAGTAATAATTAGGAAAATCTACATACTTCGCAAAAACAGTCGAATAAAATGAATCACCAATAGTAGTTTAATGAGAAAATTATCAGTAGATGCGATCTATTGAATTCGACAATAAGGATGTTCTGAAGTCTAATTTATTGTTTTCAAGTTTTTATGATGTAATTTCATCAATATGATTGTTTAATAATGTTGCGAAAAGTGAAATCTCAGCACTGCCACATGCCACTATATCAGCGGCGTGTGTTCGCTGCACCCTATTGATCACGCGAAGACGCTGGCACCCGCCCAGCACAGGTATTGACTTGAACAACGGCGTCGGGGAAATAAAGAGGCGAAAAGCATGGCCCTGTGATTGTCTGTCAGCAACGGAGTAAAAAAATCTGTCTTTATTTTTTTAGAGTTTCGCAAGGTTGTGCATGGTTAAAAAACATAAACGTAAAAAATTACATTGACGTTTGCATTTGTCATATTTTACTTCCAGTTTAAAACAAAGCTGCTAGTTTTTAGCAAATTGAAAAAACTCATTTTCAACATGAGGTTTTTATTAACTTTTTTTTCGAAGAAAAAACTATTTCCTATAAATTTTTTAACCAATTTTGGGTCAAGGTCATCATTAAATGAACCCTTCTTTCTCAACTCCTATGGTTGACGGCAAATTATGAATTTAACAATTGTTTTTTAATGTTTCAAATTTTAGCAAGATAATGAAGATGGACATGATAAAAAAAGCTTTATGCCACATGGACCTTTATAATGCTTACGTGGTTTAAATTTAAACCCATTAACTGGAAATTCGGCGGCATGTTTGCGGAATATCTCCGTGTTCGTAACCACAAAAAAGGTTTTAATCGGACAAATTCGTTGGCCTCGAGATCACTTTGTTCACGGTGTCGATTTTTATACATGCTAAGCGATATTAAACCTATAACTGATTACAGAAAGAACTTGTTTTTTCCCCGAATTCAGTTCTGTGTTTTCAAGATATATTGTAACACCATTTTATTTTCAGATTTTATATCAATTGGACAGATAAGTTAAAGGATGAAAGGATGTAATTTCAAAGCTACAAAACACCGCTGCATAGTCAACAGTTGTTTCATACAACAATAGTTTATAGTCATATAAAGCATTTTGGACGCAGTATCAAGTAAATATGTCCCATATTAAACTCACAAACATCAAGTTTAATTAAACTTCAACTACCTCTCTCAGGATCTCGTAGTTATGTTTCTTTATAGCTTATAAAGTTAAGATAGCATTTGTTTACGTTGATACCGTAATTTTCAGATCGTTTCACTGTACGGTACGGAATTATATAGTGGTTACTTTGTCAAATGTGAGGTTTGTCTAGTTGATAACTCATGTCATTGTTCCTGAGTTATATTTATAAAAAGTATAATCATTTTAACGTCATTTTACAATAAATCTCATTGCTAAGCTTAATTAAATCAAGTACCCAATCCCGAAAACTGCTGGTTTATTTTAAACAAATATTTCCGCTTCTCTTTTTTGACATTTAAAAATTTAGTACGACTTGCCAAGTTGATCGATTTAGTAATAATTGTATTTTGAACTTACTTGTGTAAAAATGTAAGTTGTGATGCTGAAAAATAAAATAATATCGTTACGTGCGCTGGTTGCGTAGCCACAACAAACGTTTGGAATTGGCCGGACGAGTGGAATATGAAGCCTTCAAAATCACTCATACGTCAAATTTAACGAAAACTCGATTTCTAACTCCACGTGATTGTTAATTACGTTTGATGGCTGTGCTCAACTAATTCAAATTTAATACATTTATCTAAAATTGGTTTGTAACATGCTTATTATTTCAAACATAGGCAAGAATGTTCTTATAGATTAACCCACATATATTTATTTTCTTTACCATAACGCTTTTTATGTTTTGTGTTCGTTTTAATAGGACGTTTTTGCCATCCAGAGTAAATAGCCCAGTAACTTTAGATAAAAAAGAGGGCGAACTTAGACATGAAAGATGTAAGTCTGATTTTTGGCATAGTGATAGAGTAGTATAAGAAGAGTGTTTTCTGAAAGTTCCCCGAATTTCCCCCCCTTGCTTCCCCCATTTCCCCCATCGCAACCGAAACAAGGCTTAAAAATGCAGTGTTTTCCTAAATCGCCTTTATCTTTTGACCTAAACAAGTTATCAGGATATAATGGTTTTCTTTAGATTCCTCATAAAATTTCCTATCAGAAAATGACCTTACATGTATTATTATCTCATTCGGTTTAGTTCATCATAATGATAGATACAACATATTATTCAACTTTTACCATAAAAATGTATATAACGTCAACCGTTATGGTTTAGGTTGATTTGACGACATAACGTTTGAAACAAAACTTTTTATATATTTCATAAGCTTTACAACCATATATAAAAACCTTTATTTGCACTTAATTTGTTATCGGAAAAGCCATCTAAATGCAGGCTCTGCAGTAGTTGCGGCATTAATTCGGCGTATCATCCCAAATTGGCAAAAAATATTATAGTATAAAAATAAATGATTTTAGAAGAATTGCTTTGAGGTTGTTTCTGCATTTTTCTGTCATATTTTACGTGCTTAACAACATACTAAACGTAAGCCAAAGTTTGACCACCGGAAGTGTCTTGTTTTCAGTATGGCGCCCAAGATAATGTCAAAAATATTAAAGATTTAGTAAATTAATTGATTTCAAAGTATGCAAGTAAATCTGGTGCTATTATATCACCACAAATAATATAAATGTGGTAAGAGCTTTACTTTTGACTGGGTGAAAATGTTTCACCGCCATCTTGGATCCGCCATATTGGGTGAGGTATTTTTTTCAAATGCAACCACAGTGCTGTGACACATCATTACAAACGGTATTTTCACGCTGATTGCAATGCTAAAATCCTTTTTTGAAAATATCAGTTTGTTTTCAAGATATAACCAATCAAATTAATATTCTTCCCTGTATATCCTTATGAATAATGTTTCGACCATTAACAATTATGGTATTATTTTCCCTATGAATCCCGTTCTAAACAACGCATGAACTTAATTTTAGCCTTAATACACTGTATGAAGATTTCAATTTTAGAAACAATTTATTTGAATCAGTCTAGTATGAGAAGAGTTGTCTTTTGTAACTGGACGTAAAATTGTATTTTTCTAAATTTATTTTTACTGCGATTTGAATAGCTCAGGTTCTAGAATAAACAGAAAATTCGTTTTGGTTTTAAATCACTCAGTAAAAAATCGGTGCTCATATGAGCTATTGATAATATAAATAAATCAGACAAATTTCAGACGAGTTATAATCCTTCATTTAATGAAAAAATGAT
This sequence comes from Flexamia atlantica, assembly GCA_035578135.1. NCBI lineage: Eukaryota > Metazoa > Arthropoda > Insecta > Hemiptera > Cicadellidae > Flexamia > Flexamia atlantica. The sequence goes on along the minus strand of JAQJVK010000015.1, from coordinate 22,261,270 downwards.
TTTTTACAAAATTTCTGTTTAGTTAAAGGCCTTTAACTTGCCTCACACTAACCCGATTTAATCAATTCATCGACTGAAATATAAGCCAATAACATTGTAAGTCATTTTAGACCATATTAAAAGTTAGTCTCTTTTATAACGGAAGGTGTATGCCCCTAAATTAAAATAGTTTAATATATTAAAGGATGTATTTATTTACAAAAGAGTGAAAATATTTTGAAGTGTATGAACAGATACATGCTGTTGCTGATAACGAATCTATAAGAACAGGCCCGGCGACAAGATTTTCGGGCTCCTGTGCTATCTACAACCCCGGGCCCTGAGACCTGGTGACTTTTTTTTACTTGATTCCTGTGCTTTTGGGCCCCTTTTCAGCAATTTTGGCCCCTTTTTTGGTGTTTCCGGGCTCCCTGCAAGCCCGGGCCCCTATGAACTTTCCCCCCTGCCCCCTCTGTCGCCGGCCCTGTATAAGAAGTATTGACATAATTGCAATTGACCGGAGATAGTTAATAGGATATATAATAGATGCAATGGTTAGGTTTGAGTTCAGTCAAGAACAACTAGAAAAGGTAAACAAAGAAAAGAAAGATATTTACTCGCCAACCGAACAATTTTTTCAAGAAAAATACAAAAATAAAAACATATAAATATTTGGACTTTATATTAAACAAAAAGGAACGATCCCCAAGTTTTTTGATGACTTTGGAACAAACTTAAATTCAACAAGAAAAGTCTAAATGAAATTTCAATTTTGACCGTAAGAAGTTAAATTCAAATAAGAAACTTCATCTTTACAGCAAATAAAATCAAAATTATGAAGTATTCTTTGTTTTCAGCAGCTTGTAATGCACAAGAAGATGAATTGTGTTTATATTATTTTATGTAAGTTTCCTTACATAACTTCATGCTTTGCTTAGGGTATATAGAAGGGTAGCTATAGAAAATATAATCCCATAACTGTTAATGGTCAAAACATTATTCATAACAATGTACAATGTACAGTTACAAAAGACAACTCTTCTCATACTAGACTGATTCAAATAAATTGTTTCTAAAATTGAAATCTTCATACAGTGTATTAAGGCTAAAATTAAGTTCATGCGTTGTTTAGAACGGGATTCATAGGGAAAATAATACCATAATTGTTAATGGTCGAAACATTATTCATAAGGATATACAGGGAAGAATATTAATTTGATTGGTTATAACTTGAAAACAAACTGATATTTTCAAAAAAGGATTTTAGCATTGCAATCAGCGTGAAAATCTAGTTTGTAATGATGTGTCACAGCACTGTGGTTGCATTTGAAAAAAATACCTCACCCAATATGGCGGATCCAAGATGGCGGCGAAACATTTTCACCCAGTCAAAAGTTAAGTTCTTACTACATTTCAATTATAGGTGGTGATATAATAGCACCATATTTACTTGCATACTTTGAAATGAATTAATTTACTAAATCTTTAATATTTTTGACATTATCTTGGGCGCCATCTTGAAAACAAGGCACTTCCGGTGGTCAAACTTTGGCTTACGTTTAGTATGTTGTTAAGCACGTAAAATATGACAGAAAAATGCAGAAACAACCTCAAAGCAATTCTTCTAAAATCATTTATTTTTATACTATAATATTTTTTGCCAATTTGGGATGATACGCCGAATTAATGCCGCAACTACTGCAGAGCCTGCATTTAGATGGCTTTTCCGATAACAAATTAAGTGCAAATAAAGGTTTTTATATATGGTTGTAAAGCTTATGAAATATATAAAAAGTTTTGTTTCAAACGTTATGTCGTCAAATCAATCTAAACCATAACGGTTGACGTTATATACATTTTTATGGTAAAAGTTAAATAATATGTTGTATCTATCATTATGATGAACTAAACCGAATGAGATAATAATACATGTAAGGTCATTTTCGGATAGGAAATTTTATGAGGAATCTAAAGAAAACCATTATATCCTAATAACTTGTTTAGGTCAAAAGATAAAGGCGATTTAGGAAAACACTGCATTTTCGAGCCTTGTTTCGGTTGCGATGGGGGAAATGGGGGAAGCAAGGGGGGGAAATTCGGGGAACTTTCAGAAAACACTCTTCTTATACTACTCTATCACTATACCAAAAATCAGACTTACATCTTTCATGTCCAAGTTATCTCCTAAAGTGACTGGGCTAAAAACAGTACGACAAAATGTTAAATGTATTTTTTTAACATTAAGCTAAATGTAAAAAATCAGCTGATTTTACCGTTTGAAGTTTATCGTATTGTTTTATCGTAGGTTGCAAAAACTCCCTAAAGTCCCAAGAAAGAGATCAATAAGTACAAGCCATATTTTAAATTATTTCAGGTACAAGAGTAATGAAACACTTTCGACTCACTAGTTATAATATCGAGTAATATGTTTCCGAATGTTCTCCAAACAATATCCTGATACCGTGCGTGCTGAGTTCTCATACAATAGGAACGTTACGTACATTCCTTAGTAATATTATTGTGTTCAACATGTTCAGTGAGCGTTGTCTTGTAGTTTATAAAACTATTTTTTTATAAATTCCTTTAAACCACTAGTAAGTTGTAAGTTAGAACACGAGTGAAGCGAAAATTCTAAATATATTCTGAATGCCTTAAAGGCTGAATGCAACCGTATACACTACCTTATCTACATCCAACAATATTCAACTTCCTCTAGAGCTAAGCAAAACTTAGCACTTCCTCTAATGATAGAATGAGTCAACTCACATTAAATACAGGCAAATAAGCAAACTAAAATATGAATTGTAGTAGAACAATCAGCTGATGTGCGAATTGCGTAATTACTATCATGACACTATTTTCGTGAAATGCTGAGCTCTCATTGGTCTAGAACCTGTATCACAATACTAGCTGATCAACACGGTTTCACCCGTGGAAAAACATAAAAACTTCCTCTGTCTCTTTTTAGGATTTCATTTGTCATACTTTTTAAGGTTGCCAAGACAACCTTATATCCTTCCCTATAATTTAACATTAAAACTTTGAAGTACCATAGGGCGAAACCCTTTGTGAATTTTGTAAAACCGTTTCTTAGTGTGCATCTAGGACCCAAGGGGAGCACATGTGCCAAATTTTACCTCTTTAGGTCTTATACGTTTTGAGATTTGCTGTCCGATAGAAAACCCCTTCTCCTTTATATATATAGATCTAAATATGACTCATGTATAATAACTTTGATCCTGAGCTATATTTATATTAAGTGTAATTATTTGAACGTCAATAGGTCTCATTACCTGGATTAATTAAAACCAGGACCCAACTGCAACTGGTGTGTTTTTTTATTTTAATAATGTACGTCTAAATAATGTTACTTACAATGCTAACTTGTAATTGGTGCTTATTACAATGGCCATATATAATATTCAATCCCTATGTAACTAACTATAAAATCTATGTAAACTAACTAGTTACATCGATTTTAGTACTGTAACCTGACTGTACATTAATGATATTTTAAACACTATATAATGTTAAATACAAATCTATGATCGAATACCTTTTTTCCAATAAATATTGAAGGAAAATAAAATAATCCGTGAGGCGAGAACGGTGTTAAATTGCGGCATGAGAACCTAAATCTGGGAAGTTTGCCGGGGCTTTTGACCACTGTAATGGGCCGCGCCAAAGCGATGTGAGGCCAGCCCATCAATATCGGAGCCGAGACCTTCTGTGCTGAGAATCAAAGAGTCTGTGTCCGAGACAGTCTTCTATTGAACTTACTCTCTTTTTTCCACGATTTGTAAGAGACTATGAAAAAATCTTCGATATTTTTTTAATTTCTTCATATTTAACTTCAAGAATGTTCATAATGCTTATCTTGGATTTTTTTAAAGCCCAATCATCTTTACTGAACAATTTTAAATATAAGTTTAAGCACAGTAAACAACTTGCTTACATGTAATCATTTTAAAATCTAAAAATGAAGACAAAGCGTTGAATGTATATTAAATATTGAAATTATATGTAATGATTTAACGATTTGTCCATAAGTTTACTCTTTTCTCATAAGTTCCTTGTTTCTTGTTCCTTTATTAAAAAAATTAACATACAGAATAATTATTAATGTATTTTTATTTTATTTCAGTCTCATACAAAGCCTTCTGTCAACTACTAAACTGACATTAATTATATGAAACGAACCAAAGGTAACCACAACAAACGATTGACCACAGAACTGGAAATGTTTGACATTTAAAATAAACCTTAAAATGATATTTACTAGCACCACAGATCACTGGAACCTCACATGTCAAACAGACAGGCAGGCTAACTCACCATTCTCTTGATTAGAAACTTTCTAAACAACATGTTAATAATATTAATTATGTTTTCACGCCTTAATTTTCTCAACTGATTAAAATTAAATTTTCAAGCATCTTAAGATAACATACCTACAATACATACTGTGCATTGGTTAGGAAAATCTCCTAAAGCTAAGTACAGAGAAGACATCTGAACAAAATAACAAGGTTTTAAAATGGTAAAGTACCACTAATTGCAAGCGAAGCCCAACAATCGGCTAGACTTTAGAATCCGTCTCCACCGTTAAAATTGATGATTAACCACGATGTTTTATGATTTGATATGATGCATTGAATTCTTTAATGAACATATGTTTTAATCTTATTATTATTGAGTAACTTACTGTAAAAAAGCAATGTATCTCACAATTTTTTAAACATTGATTCCAGTGATTTTTACCATTCGATTCGAATTAGACAAACTGACAACCCTGCAGTTTATTAAACGATTTAAAATAATTTAGTTTACTAGCTCATTCAGTTTGATATGATACATTGCGTTGACTCTAGGAGTGAAAAGTGACAGGAGTGATGGATAGATTTAGTGGTGTAACTAACGTAGATGAAAAACTTCAAAATCACTGACAAAAGGTACATGGTACGAAGGTTCCAAAATTTCATTGAGTAAATTATGTATGATTATTAAATGTAGAGTCATACGTAATACTCAGAATTGGTAGAACGAATACTTTTAGTAAAGCACGACGGTGACAGCCACTGACAATGAATCAAGTGCAAGGTGGCGAACGATGAGAAATAATTTGTTTTAACTATGTCATTTTAGTTAAAAGTATAGTTGGGCTGTGAAATGTTGATAACGTTTAATATAACTTAGTAAGTTTTATTCACATAGTGTGAATGTCAGGTTTCATCATGTTATAGTAGTTTCATCATATTACATTCTTCGTGTTAGTACTGATGTTTGGATTTCAATACTGTATCGGGACTGTTTAGTGATTAATTTAATCGCCATTGTAAATTTGGAAAAATATTGATTTTAACCACCAATTTAAACGGTGGACACGGATTCTAAGGTTTCACCCAACATTCTAGTTTAAAACTAGGTTAGATTAGAATCCTAGTGATCTTGGAAGAAACCAAGGCTCAGTTTAAATTTTATTTCAGATTATTTTTCCATCCCGATGGATTTAAATGAAATAAAAGACGTACCAAATTTACCATGGTTTCAGTGCCAAGCAAACTCATACTGTGCATTGGAAAATTAAATATCTTTTACGAGTTGGGCTATTTAGGCGGCGTTGGGACCTTTTATTATTCGGATATGCTCTGTGTAATCTCTGTCATTTACAAAAAATGAGATATTTTTAGTTTTAGTTAAAATCTTATGTATTTACGAATGACTTGCTTTTTGTTTTCTACAACTATTACTTAAAACTATACGGGATTAGATGAGCCTAGAGGACAACAATTGCCTTTTGTTTACAAATTGGCCTATAAGACAGTTATACCATAAAAATTAAACTTGAGGTTTAAAGTTTAAACTATTTGGAAGAAAGTTGCATTTTTTATAAAATGCCCACAAACAGCTAGTTTTTAACTTCCATGTTTGTTATAATCAAATCATTTGTGAAAGGTAAGGTATGTTTTTTTTCGTAATGCTAATTATAGGGTTTTAATATGCCACCTACGTACATTTAGGCGAGTAATGTATATCCTCAATTCATAACAAAATGCTTATAATTATAATAACATTTTAGCCACAGTGTTGGAAGTTCAATAAAACACAAAAAAGTATAGATGTATATTATTGAAATACAAAATATACACATTTCCAAAGCACCTTAGGTCGTTAAATCAAGCATTAATAGGGTTATTTCTATAGCCTTTGGTGTTAACAAATGACTAGTTTGAAAGTAAATTAATTCGATTTGTCCATCAACATTTCCATATCATCCAAAATATTGAACACTAAAATCATATTTAAAAGTATATATGCGCTTTGTGATTTATTTGGATGGCTTACTCTGGTTCTGCTAAATGTATTAAATACAAAATTTAGAGCTGGGAAACAAACCTACATAAACTAGTTAACCTTATTCTAATTATTATTTTGAATGTCGATTATTGGTAGATATTTATATAACTTACCTTATCCGTATTTATAATTTATTGATTTTAAAATGTTCTCTGATATGCAGATACTAAGATAAAACAAAAATCGTGAGTGAACTTTCATTTTATTATAAAATTTTGAAGTCAAATTCAGCCCTGAGCGATTATAGTTGAACTGTTTTTAAATTATATAAATGACATCCCTTTGAAGATGCGGGAAAATTTAAAGCTTCCATATGTCGAGGGAATGTAACTCTGAACTACTTATAACCGTCGTTGGTGGAAACGACCGACAACAAGTCGACGGGGGTGAACTGGCTGCATCGGTCGGAACTTTCTTATGAAAGGTTAAATACTTGGAGCAGAACGTGTCTGCAAGTATCTAAAGTATTTTATTACATGATTTCCTACTCTTTTCGTTATTGAATTAATATGTAATTTTCATGTATTATAATGCTAACAAAATTATAAAAAAATTACTTTATTTTATTTGTTTGTAATTTTGGTTTATTGCACATATAGTGGTTGTCATAATGAAGACAAATATGATGTGTTGGTTAGTAAATGTTCATGGATAGTGTACATGCGTCATTCCATTTTAATTATATTTGATCCATTAATTTAAATCCTTCATCGGTTGATAATTTTAAATTAATTTTTAAATCCAAGACAATTCATTCTAAAGCATAGTAAGGAAACGTTTTAATATTTTACCTATAAAAGACAGATCTGTTGGATCTACCCAATCTTTGGATAGACACTTAGGCTTAAATCCATGTCTGTTTGTTAAAGATAATATCCAAGCATATCAAGAATTAAATGTGGGACTGAAAGAATCTATTAAATAAATTCAACTTGTTTAAGTAAGTAAGTAAACGTCATTTTGATTTCGGAACCGGACCGAACCAAGTTTTAAAGTAAATTTTGATTTTATTATAAATATTCATTTGAAACTGAAACATACACTTCAAGATTCTTTGACTGACAGCTATCATGTATCTTCCCTGCACCCTATTGATCTTCTGCAATTCTACACGGCTTTCGCGGCTAACCTGGGCACCGCCCAGCACAGGTATATTGACCTAAAAGAAATACGAGTTTTTTGGCGTCAAAGAAATACGAGTTAAGAGAGAAATATCGTTTTTCTGCAGTTGCCCATGAAAAGAAAAACACAATAGAGCTAGTATATTGGGTAATGACATAACAATAAAAATCAATACTGAAATAAGTCTAAATTTTTAAATATAATACCTTACCTTTAATTACCGCGATCAAGACTACCTTATGTTTTTTTCAAAGCAATATTCATTGTTGAATAAATAACTGTCACATTTCCACGGTTTTTCCTAATCATTATGGAGTATCCTAATAAACCAATTACAACGGAGACAAAACGCAACAATATAGTTTTTTTTTTTTTTTACTGGGGCCTATTGCGTTGTTTGGCTATGAAGGAAATATGTTGTTTTTTAATTGGGATGAATTGAACGTAAATCGAATTGAAGTCCAATAACAATCATAGCTTCGAATTCGAAATAATATGATTAAGCCCTCACATAAAGCCACAACAATCACGGCACCGTACCCAAGGGCAGTAGTATGAGAAATATCAACCACACAAAATCAATCAAACGTCAGATTTAGAAAAAAGTTAATTTTGACTCTGTGAAAGGTGAATTTTGTATTTAAATTTCGCTTAGTAAGAATTATTCTTTAGGGTAGAGTGCTTCCAGTTTATGTCAATAAAATATAACCCTTCAATAGTTACAAACCTCTATTTTTCGCAGTAAATCTATAAACAACAACATGCTTAATTCTTGGTAGTTTTGTCGCTGCTAGTAATGTCTTAAAAAGTTACCTTCACTGTTTTATTGAATAATGAATTTAAGTTTGTGATATGTCTTTTTAATATCCATTGTCTTTCAACTGAGCGAATATGATTAAACCCTTTTTTACACGACAAATAGTTCCGTGGGCGGTAACCCCTTTAAATGAAAGAGAAAAAATATTTTTCTCTACAGTCTTACTGTCTGGTCGTCGTATAAACCAGGCTTGACGATTAATCTTTTATCCGTCGTTTAGAAGCCTGATAATTTACCTTCGCTAATACCTTTACCTCGATTTTGAGCCTAAGCTCAGCAATATTCAGCATCCAGTTTTTGATTCCCATAGTCGGCTTTTAAAATACATTACTATTTTGAAAATTAGTTTATAGTTGTATTCTGGTGTAGATGAAATCATGATTCATTCAAGTGTTTTATCTTAAACGAGGTCTTAATATAACATTTAGGCATCCATATTGGGTTACCCTGAAGTTTAAAACACTGTAAATCAAACCTCGTAATAACAACCATGGTGGAATTACAATTTTATCTCTCTGAGTGAAGATATGGCATTATTGCAATAACTTTTTACGATCATATGCTTTTTCAATAAACAATAACTTCTATATCATTATAATATCATTATAATACGGTTTACGAGATAATTTGACTTGAAATATCTGTAATAAACTATAGTGGTCATCTTCGTGATTTGTCATAGCTTACTCAAAGCCTTCTTTTTTTCAAAGAAAATCTTGACGTATAAACAAATCCGAAAGACCGATAAATCATTTTTGACTGGTTTACGATGACATCTTTAGAACAAAAGCAGTAATAACTACAGTAAAAAGTGTTCACAATAATAAAAATAAGTATTCTATTTCAACTCTAAAGTACCAAGCGGGTAATAATTATAACTAGGTTACTAAAAATATATATTTCAGAGAGCGCATAGCAACGATATGAGTCAAATACTAATCACAGGATTATAAATAACAGGTTTATAAATATAAATTGTAATTGAGCCCATTTTTAATTATAAGCGTTGTATTGCTCAATTTAATTGTGGCTTTTATACTTTGGGAGTAAATACGTACGTAGGTGATGTAATGTTCAGCGTTATATATACTGTAATTTAACGCAATATAAAATGGTTAAGCTCTCGGTAGGTGAAGGCGTAACTGAAATGTGTCGAAAAATTATATCTACGTGAAGAAAGATCCCAACTGAAAACGATTTATTAGATATTTTGTAGGTTCTTTATATATAAACACTCTCTTAACGTTGTTACAGATTTACGATCAAACAGAATTTTCAGTGACAAAATAGTATGACAAACAAATAAAATTACAACTTGTAACTAGGTCTACAAACCTATAGTTTTTTTAAGATATTGCAAAAGTGGTATATAACGACTATAAATTCTGCTAACAATTGCAAAGGTAAAACAAGATTATATAGCAGTTCATTAGTTACATTTCTAAATAAAATGTAGCACTTTGCTGTTAAATGCGTCCCACATTAATGAGAAAATATAATTATAAATAAATAAAATTTTATTTATTTTTGAGCGGTTTTCAACATACAATATTATTACTTGCAAAACAACTCAAGTCACAATACATAAAGTGTACATTGTAAAATAATAAAATTTACGAGTAGCACATTCTCAAATAAGCAATTTTTGAATCAAATCTGTTATGTAATGAAATTAAACTACTCCAGACATTAAATATTCAATCTACCTTTGAGAGCATTTTATATTAGGGGAGGTTTACGTCAAGATGTTTACTACTCTGGTTGGGGTTGGATTCTCCACTCCTCCATCCCCTCCTTAACAAACTTGTTTTCTACACAGCACCTCATTATTCCGGGTCTTAAATTTCTAAAGTTTTATTCTCTTACACCCCTTTTATGACCTTTCTTAGACTCTTTTTTTATAAAAACTAAACCACACCAATGACTACCACTAAAATGTTTTTAATTTGTCAAGTAATATTGTAAAAAGAGGATAATAAATATAATTTTATAAATTATTTTTTGTGTACGTCGTGACCAGTGGCTGTAACAATGAATCAAATAAAATCTGCTTTCCAAAGTGGATCTAAGCAGCTCAAAGTTAGCACAATGCGTAATTACTAATAATCATAAAATCTATTGAGCCTCAACATTAATTATTTTTAAGAGCCACGTGAAGAAACAGGGCAATCTGTTAGAAACAGCGTGTATGACAATGGATGGCAACTGTATTTCCCATCAGAGTGCCTCCTTCCATCCGATGATTATCCCACTAGTGACAATAAAAAAATAAATAAAAACAGAATTAAAAAAACAGAGCCAGGACAGTAAAAACGCCACCCCCTTGATGCTGTTAAGAACGTGAACCCGCTCGAAAGGTCAGTCGCGGCATGAAGGTCTAAGTGACTCCTCTCCAAACATTTTTCTGCTAAATGGTGAAACTACCGTAAGTTCTGTTTCAATATCTATTAAATTACGTTACTAGCCAAACCTAAATAACAAATAATTTTACATTAAACTAAATACTTAATATGTAAAACTTTCCTAGTAACATTAATAATTAACACATTTTTAAATTCATTTTTCCAATGCTAAAAGTGAAAATTTCTGTCCATTCTTGAAACCTACTTTTAACTCTGATGGCAATAAGAACTGAATTTAATTTGGTCAAAATGATTACAACAATTACTTTTGAAGATAATTTGGATTGCATGACGTTAGTGACAAAATACTACGATACTTATGAGTGGTAAATGAGATTAGGGCATTAAACACGATTATGTAAAAAACGGAAAATGTAAAATGAATAGATTTTACACTACCTAAAAATAAATATTTATCACGTGGGTATGTTGAACTCTCAGAGATCAGCCAGTGAGCACAAGCGCTGCCCTTGTGATTTTTTTCAGCCATTTAAACTGACGGAATATAAATATTTTTAATTAGTTAAATATGAATATGGCCATTGTAAGTTCGCGTACACAATTTTGAGGAAGGCAAAATAGGTTTTAAGGGAAATCTGTTCGAGGAAATACTTAAGAAATGCAGTTCTGAAGTTTTGGTTGTAATGTTGGGATATCTTTTGAGGCACTGGGAGAGTATATGTTTAAGGCTTCCATATGTCGAGAGGGACGGAACTTTGAACTACTTATAACTGTCGTTGTGGCAACGACTGCCTACGAGCCATTGGGGCGTAACTGGCTGCATAAGTCGACTAAAACAGGATGTCATAAGCTGTGACTGTACGTCATTTAAAACAAAAATAGCATATTTCGGCTCTCTAAAGCAGTAAAATCGTACTTTTCTACCCTAGGACTGAAAAATACCTGTGATATATTCCTATACGTGAACCGCAATTAGTATTGTAGCATTAATTTCAATATGCTGAAGGTGTGGAGCGTGGAATTTGATAATCATTGTTCGAAAACGTCAGAACGAGAAGCAAGGAGTCAACCTGATAAACTAAAAAAACTAAATTGTGGCAAGAAATACAACGATCAAAAGCTCATATACACAGAAACATACTGTAAAGCGTTATTCATCACACAAAGTAAATGGTTTTTGGTGGTTATATATTTTGCCCACGTGTTAATCAAAAGCAGCGTATTAAAACAAAAGACTGTGCAAAAGCTACTGTTCCTTGTACAATTTTTTTATGAGTGCACATTTCATCGTTATTCATTCTCACATTCCATTTCTAGATGAATTAATTAACTTGACATTTTCACAATAATAACAAATGACAAACAATAAAATATGTCTGGTTTAATCATTTTTCCTTTCACTTAATCTGTTTTTTTTTTATTTGGGAGTTTTGTTTTCATAATGACGATTAACGTGGTAATCGTAGTAAAGCGTTGATGTTTTGTCAAAGCTTTTCCATTAACTCTAATAGGAAATCTTGTTTATTGATTTTTGGGGGATAAATAAATCCTTCAAAATTTCTACATACAATTGCCTTTAAACCTCGTCGAGGTCTGCAGAGGAATTAAATACGTTTCAATTTTTTTTATGAAGTATAGACAGAATGTGGTGTAGTACTTAGAATATACTTATAGCAAAATAGCTGAAAATCATCAACCTTTATGAGCTTTGTCATCGAAGACAAAGCTATTTAAATGATTATAAGTTATATTATAAGTGTATCCTGTAGGATACACTTTATAATAAAAAAGTTATTACGATAAAGGTTCCGGAGGTTGATTTTGTAATAATTTTCTTAAAGGTTTTTATTTAAATATTTGTGCTTTTGTTAATAAACCACAAACATAATAAAAACTTAAAAGCAGTTAAATAGCTTTGTCTTCGATGACAAAGCTCATAAAAGTTGATGATTTTCAGCTTTTTTGGCTAATTCTTTCTATAGCATTATGTTTTGTATTTATTGTTTTTTTTTTTCTATTGCCCTTAGAATAATAGGATATTTTTGTCATAGTTAGCAAAAAAAGCAAGAAATGGACATAAAAATGAACACAGTTATTGTTTGTAATTTACACATTGATATTGTTGCATGTTTTTCTATTTTTTTATATAAATTTATATTGATGCTATAGTGTAATTGGCTACGGCTGTATTATAGCATTGTAAAAGTTGTATAAATAAATAAATAAGTAGGTTATTGTTAGAATTGCGTAGTTTGCGTCTTTTCAACAAGAATCAAATTTAATAAAGTTTAATTATTTTTGATATTGAATTGGAATACCTTCAAGACCTTTGCTTTGAATTAGGCTAAAACTATACCTAATATACCACCTAACCCTATTAAATGTGCCTTAAACTATTTTGTTGTCGTAATAATAATTAGTCGGTATTGGTTTGATTTTAAGTATTGTATATTCAAAAGTATACATTTATACATATATTGTATACTTTGAATACATGTATTGAGAGTATCCTATTACATTGCAAGAGCATGTAATAGTGTTAATGTCCACCTACACATAGAACATAGGCCTTTCATTACCTATATTACCATTATACTGTAATGCTGGAATATCCCTTTGGCAACAGGTTGCCCATTAATAAATTTAGTAGTAAAGTATATTTTTAATCGTATTAAGTTCGAATAAGCATCTTGGGAAAACCCCTATAAAAATTCAATTCTAAGACGTATTAACAATTACTACATTTTAATCTCTTTATTTGTAAAAATTGTCTGGAGAACCAAATCTCCGTGAATAAAAACACCTTTGGGGTAGTCTAAGGAGCAATTGTGTTTGAAGTGTTATAAACTAAAGTTGAGTTTCTTAATGTTATGATTTGAACATTTGCCATTAAAATATTATATAAAATAACCCTGTTACATCGACTTACTGACATCATTACTATCATCATTATTACTATTATGATTTTAGAGTTGATTATTTTGTATTAGTTTTTCCTACTCAGTTTGATTAAGTTGAACTAGATTATTTTCACTTTATAACATATGGCAGGGTTTTGGATCAAATTTAATATGTTTTAAATTGAAAATAATCTGGTTTAAATTAAACATAGCTTAAAGTGAATTGAAGAAACCAAGCCTTGGGGTTGAGAGGTAACTAAATCCGACAGAAATGTTCTCAACGTAAATTTTAAAAATTTTCACTCACAAACAACGAAGTTCAAAAGACAACAACTATTAAAGTGATTTAAAGTACCTATAATAGAATCAAATGACCTAAGTCCAACATAACTAGGCCAACGCTTTTCCATTAAATCTAGGAGCAAATCATGTTTTATGACGCTATTCATTGCACGGACGCTGAAGATAAAACGTGATTTTATAGCACACATTTGTTATACATCAAATTTATCTTAAACTCATAGCGTCCAATTATTGACGAAAATAAAATAATAATTCACTGTTATTAGTACAATATGAAGTCTTATTAGTCAACGTAAGTTGAAAAGCTTTCTAGAACCAGCATTTGAAACGCGGATTTGAATGTTATTCTAAATGTTGTAAATCACAATTTCAGGAAAAACTTATCAAAATTTGATTAGAAGTATAGTAGGCGGATATTATAGTGGTAAAAAATGAAAACTTTTGTTTTAATTTAAGGCAGAAGCAAAGCATAGCAGATCATTTAATACCTATCACTTTTTTGGTTATAAATAATCAAAAATATTAGTTATAAAAATAAATAGGATGAATTATGATATGAAGGAAACCCCCTTCAGGTTTAAAATATCATCCTGAAACAAAATTGAGAGCAAATTCTCTAGTTTTAAAATTACATTTCTGCAACTTTACTTCTTTGGTTTACTTTTTTTATTTAGTAATACATTATTATATTATTTTGCTATGATTTATTCTTAGCAGAACGTAAAAACATAAAAAACATATTTAAATAATAAGCTGGTTAATAAAATTGCACTTTAAAAATCTAATCATAGGCTCTCTAATAGCGACTGAGCCTACGCACCGGCAATCTACCCATGTAGGCGTATTTCCATGTTTTATTTTTTTTATTATAAGTAAGACATTTGTGTATAGGTCCTTTATATTTGTCAACCATAATATATTTTTTTTGAAATTAACTAAATTTAAATTTGTATCTGAGCGTGAGGGGACGAGCATAAAACGGAGGCTCCAGACGAGGCAGGTCATTGGCTATGGTTTTAGTGCTAAGTGAACGCTTGTTATCTTTTACGAGTTTGGATATTTGCACTCCTTCAGTTCATTACCCCGCCTCGCCTTGTCACGTTGCCGCCTCATTGTCACAGTTATTGTCGCTTCATTGTCACAATCATCGCACAGTCATTGAATTTATCTCAAAACAGTATGAAACTAATGTTGCCAGCTGTTGTTTATGCCTGCCCATTTTTCATATTTAATTGGCAATACTTGGCACATAAAAATATTGTGCCAAATTTCAAACATAGACATCATCATTGTTCATTGTTGTATCATATCGTATAAAATCATTGTTGTATTTAAACATAACATCATCGTACAGTCAATGAATTTATCTTAAATTTCAGTTTGAAGCAAATGGTGCCACCCGTTGTTTATGCCTGTCCCATTTACAATTTATAAAAAGTAATTTTAACAACAACTGAAACGCTTTAAACGAAAATATTAAACGGAAGAGCAGAGAAATATTCAATAAATTATGTTTAATATAACGAAAATAATGTAAAATGACATAATATTATGTAAAACGAAAATAGTCTTATGATGCTGAGGGCAGTGCGTGTTAGTATCCCTATACTCAAAATAAATATATGAAAAGAAGACTGCTTGTCTGTATATGAGGTGCCATAGACAAATCTAGATGTCGAGGAACATTGGTTCTGTGTCTAACTTTAATCTTGAAACTTCACGAAAAGCACGGTGGGATTGCATTTAAATATCCTCTAGGGCTTTGAAACAGAAAACTGTTTACTCTCGCAATCACGGTTTTTGTAATCAAGATTTTATTGTTTATGTCAAACGATTGGGTTAGGGTTGAAGTAGTTGAAAGAGGTTAACCACATAATACAGCAATTACTAGTTTTTTCATTAGAAAATAATTCCCCGAGCAAAGCAAGGATCACCAGCTAGTATTGAATAAAATAAAAAATTGCTGCAAGATTCCCAAGAGTTCTAATGCAGTTTGAATTTGCCCCTACAAAACGTAAGTGATATTTTACATTTAGATTTTTCAATATTTTAAACTATAAATATGTTTAACAAAACAAGAAATTTCGTACTACAGTTTTCCTTTGAAAACTTCTACTTTTGCGAACCATGCGTAACTAGGTTTGGAAAACCTATTCTAGTAAAATAAAACTATCCTGGTAAATATTAAGTATGTTGCATCAATCAGAGCAAATTGAGGCTAAAAGTATTTACGACTTGGAGAGTGTAATTTAAAAACAATCGGGATGAATTGTTTATTTTACTTTGATGAAATAACATGTTGCTGTTTTACAGCGTAAGCTAAAACATTTCCACGGTGTTTTTCGATAGTTTAAGACTAAATTTAAAATTATAAATTCTTTGAGTCATCACAACTGAGGTTCTATTTGTTTAATTTCTTCCTCTTTTCTTACTCTCAACACTTCCCCTAACTTTCGCAAGATATTTATTTATTGTTTTAATTAATTTGTCAGCGATTTAAACAATTTATCAACAAAATTAATTGTCTTTTTTATGTTTATTTTAACAAGTAAGCGAAGTAATGCTTTTATAAGCAGTTCCGTCTGGGGTCACGGGAGATCATAGGGGATTTTAATGGGAAACGTCCACGGAGACCTAGTGATGAGTCCCACACTGTTCCTTCAGGTTCGTACATAAAGCATTTCCTCCTAAGTAAAAAAAAATTGTAAGCAGAGGGTATGTAAGAAGTAGGATAATTAACTGATTTGTAAAAACATATAAAAGACTTGTTTTCAGTAATTTTCCTTTTATTTAAAAAATTCTATTGCTAAAATAAAACAACGGATCGGTCCTTGGTTATCTGCATGACGCTGGTCGCTGAGGTTTCAAGCAATATGTGGAGCGATGAAAGTTCATAACCAATATTGGAACACGGTCTAATGGATATTGTACAGCGTTGGAACTCGGGAAATTACATAATTCGTATTCGTTTCCAGCTTTACGCCTTGCTACTTTATTTAACTTTACATTTTACAGCGGAAAATATTTTTGAATATTGATTTTGTAAACACAGCTTTTTGCTTAGGACCAGTCTAATTTAAGGATATAGGATTATTTGTAAAAAGTATTTTTCTTAATAAGAAATATTTTAAGATAGTCAAAAGGTGTGTTTTTTTATATTACCTTCGTGACGCAGTTAAATAATTAAGTTGCTAAACCTATTGAAATTTTCCAATCGAATATAAATGTTATAGACTTAAAAATATGATTAAATAATATTGTTGATGGATGCTGTGGAAGTTAGTGAAAACCATAATTCTCAGCCTTAAGCAAGAAAGTTGTATTTCTATTTGATAAGGTTAAACTTCTACCACGTGCTTAAGTTTAATTTGGCTGCTTTTTCAGTAAAATATAGGAAGCAAAATGTGTCATTCATTTTTTCCGAACTTAAAAATACGAAAAACACGTTAGATCTGCCTTAAGCATACACACATATAAGTTTATTTTACTTTGTCACATAAACATTGAAAAATCGCACGACGATTTTAGCAGCGACTTAACGAATTCTTATTACCTTTAGACCGGCTGTGATCCCTAGCCATTCCATTTAAATATTTTATGAAAAATAGCTCCCCGAATAGTACGCAAAAACTTTCATTGAACGGCTATGATCATTGAAATCAATTGTAAACCATCAGTAGCAGAGACTGATTTTAATTTTAACAGCTTATAAAACACTATCAGCAGAAGCGGAGACTGATTTTAATTTTAACAGCTTATAACACTGTCCCAAAACTCAAGTGCCCTAAGCTATTCTCTTAAATGTGCTATAAATTATGTTTATCTACGACCATTGCAATAAGCACCAATTATGGTATTACAATTAACATTATAATGATATACATTAAAACACCAAAAACCAAGCAGTACTCTAATGACGACTTTAGAGTACTGGAGTCACTTTAGAGTACTGGTTCTAGACCAATGAGAGCTCGGCATTTGACGGAAGTAGTGTCATAATAACAATTACGCAATTCGCACATCAGCTGATTGTTGCATTACGATTCATGTTTGAGTTTACTTATCCCATCAGCTGATTGTTCCACAACGATTCATGGTTCAGTCTGCTTATTTGCCTAACCTCAAATTTTAGTTGACCTATTCCATCATTAGTAAAAGTCATGAGTTTTGTTTAACTTCGGGGGAAATTTTGTCGTATATTGTTGGTCGTAGATAAAATAGTGTATGCAACGATTGTATTATGCCTTTAAGCCACTCGTGAGATATTTAGAACACTCGCTTCGCTCGTGTTCTAACTTACATCCCACTCGTGGCTTAAAGGCACTCATTATACAATCGTTGCATAAACTACTATTTTTTAACGTATTTTAATGGCTATAACACCAATAACCTATATTTGCAGGTTGATATTCAAATTGTGTACATCAAAAGCCCTGTGATTATGTAGAAGTAAACAGCTCTTCAAAATGTTATGATTATTATATATTTATTTTCAGCCTGACCAAAAGCAACGTTATCTACGGTAGTCATAACGTCGATAAAAAACGTCGATGGTTCCAGAAATAAACTAAAATTAGAGTGCTATGAAGAGAAGGGGAATTTCTGACATAAATTTTAAGAATTAGGACATAAGCTATAAAATATCGTAGGCCTAAAAGGGAATAGCAGAGACCGTGTGAGACAAAAGGACCGTAAGCCATAAATATTTAAAATTACACTTTCCATTGTCCCATTGTAAAAAATGGAATGTTTCTTCTCTTATTCGTTTGAATATTTCACCGATGCCCAATATTAAGTTTTACAGAATAAATGATTCAGTCATATGTTCGGTTTCACACAGGGTTGGGCAAAAGTCTGGAATATTTTGAATATATCTTTGCTAATCAAAATGTAATTAAACAATACAACTAATATTTGACACAATAACAAATATTTTTCACGATGGAAGACTTGAAATTACTAAATCCAGGCATACCCTCAAAGATTCAAAGATTTAAGGTACCCTGAGAAGTTCCTCATTTATTGTGGAATCTTAAAATTGAATATAAGGCAGGATTACCCCTTTACAAAAGGGTAGTCTAAACAGAAGTTATAGCTCCCAAAAGATTTTAATATTCAAGTACTACAAAATTTGAAAAAATCTAAAAACCTAATAAAACTTTGCAAGACAAAATTTATTTCATAGAAACCAACAATATTTCGTTTCTTCTAATTAATTAAGTTTACTAAGGGGAAAAAGGGGACGGGGCTTGATGGAAGTCTGGAAATTATTTAAGGTGTGAAAACCCTGAGTCATTATTTTACAACATAGCAAGTAGAACATAGTGCAAACTGGGCCGCAAATTTTGAGTTTAATCACTAAGAGGTGCTCGTCAATATTTAATAGGCCATTAATCAATATGATAATTTCTTTGACCAGCTATAGCTTTGGATAGGACCGCTGTAGCCTTTTCTTACGATCGGGTTAACACTGTTGCGCTCTAAGAATGGTGTATTAACAAAGTTATGCTTGCATTAACGATTTTCATGACACCCATCAATGGAAAATCAATTACAGTCTACGAAATATTGTTTGTCTCTATTAGAAATACAAAAATGCAAAATTTTTCTGTATTCTGCCAGATACTTTTGGAGTTTCTGACGATACTTCAGACCTTTTTAACATTTCAGTCGTTAAATATTAAAACCTTTTAGGAGCGGTAACCTTTGTTCCATTTCACCCATTTTAAAAGATCTATTTCGGTAAGTAATTTCTCTGAGACAAAATTCCTTGTTAATGAAGTAAATTAAAGCCAAATCTTCTGGGTCTTTCTAATGTAACTTTATTTCATTCCAAGAATTAAAGACATTTGAGTTTTTTTTTATAATTAGCAAATGCCTTACAATAAAGGCGGGGGACGACTTATTTTAAAAGTATAATTTCAAGGTTGAATAAGAAAACTTGATACAAATTTACGGTATGATGGATGGAGTCATACGGTGTTGTTTTTGAGGGTAAAAACATGTGATACTACCACGATAGAGAGCGTTACGCTTGACTGTTCAACTTACCCAATAAAACTTACCAATAAAACAATGGTTGAGCAAAAATCAATAGAATGATAAAACTAAGCTAAGAAAGTTATGCGGTTCATATGACTAAATTAATTTTCCGTTGGACCACTGCGAAACGGCAGTTTTCATTACATGTGTTGCGGGCCTAAAGAAGCTCTTTTCACCCGAGGAAGAAAAAGAATCAGCTGATGTCGAGGACGTCACCTGTTCGTTTATAATGTACCAAATGCAAGTGTGTGTGCTTCAGCGTCGATGGCTGCATCGATAGGGGTTATCTGTTATTATTATTAATTGTAATTAATTGTTGCATTGTTGCCAGCTTAATCGATTTTTAAAACTCTCTCATTGCACCAATCGATAGGTTAATGCTTCGAAACGTCACTAGTTGTTCGTTGTTGTCAGTCTAGTCTAACACAAATAAAACAGACAATCAGCTGATTGCTTTTAACAGTGAGAACAAGATGTAAGTCTCTGTGGGAGGTATCTTTTAAGGTAATTAGGTTTTAACACTTAGGTTTTCTTAAGTAGTTAGCGTGTTAAATTTAGCGATATACCGACAAATATAGTTTATCACACAGGGCTAAACCTGCTTTTCGCTACTCGGTCATTTTTAGACCTCAGCTTACAGCCTCGGTCGAGAAACTTGACCTCGTACGACAAGAATCACTTTGGTCCTGAGCAATGAAATAAACTAAATTACAGTATGACTATACTCTTACAATCTAAGCTATAAAAACTGAAAATAAGGCAATTAAAAAAAAAACTACGAAACAATTGTGTCATTCCTGAATCTCCAATACTAGTTAGATTTTATAAAAAAATATCGTTAAATTGTGGTTAAAATTAACCCTGAATTAAAGTGTTAAAGAAATGGTTTCTTTGAAAAAAATATTGGATTACTGAACGAAAATTTAATTAGAATGAAAACATCAATGGAGCCACTTTTTTCCAAACCGTTAAAACGGCTAAGGTTTATACGGACTGGAAAAAACTCAAATAAAACACAGAAGTTTCAAATGAGTTAGGTCGTCGCCAGTGCCAAGCCAACTCTTGTTATCTTTAACAAGTTTGGATATTCGCACTCCGTCAGTTCATTACTCAGTTTTGCTTTGACAAGTTACTTATAACTTTGATGTTTTACCGTCTAAACTTGGCAAAGGAAACTTTCCTGTCTCGCTAACCTGCGATAGTTAGAACTACTAAAATTGTCTTTTTAAACTTTAATTGATTTTGTTCTGTGAGATAGATTTATTAGGAAAATATAGTTTACTGCTATGAGGTAGCTTTACTTCTTACAGTGAATAAAAGTTTTCTTATAAAAGGATAAGAATAAATATAAGCTTGACGTCAAATATTTTGTTATTTAAAATATGAGAAAATGTTGTTCATAATAATTGATAATTTATCCAAGCGTTCTCACTTGTTTCGAGAATTTAAGAAATTGACAGCCCTTTTCCTGGTAGAGAGTCTAATTGAGGTGTCTAGCTAACATACGGTGTCAAGAACTATCCCAGGGTTCCCCCTGAAACCCAGATTTTTTGTGGTTTTAACAACACAAAAAAGTGTTGACTTTTTCATCCCCCCCTTCCCCCTTCCCCCTTCCTTTTCCCTTTGTATAATACTTTTGCATCTAGAAAAACAAAACCATTATGGCAAAATTTGTCATTACATATTACAGTATTTTAGATTTTTAAAATACTGTACTATTTTATTTTAATTATAATCATAATTTTAACTCTTTTTTTGAGTGCGTCTAATAGTAGTATTTTTTTTAAGAAATTATTTGTTTATTTTCCTTTAAAATTTGCACTTTTGTCAATACCAACGCTCTCTATACTTAAACAATGTTTAAATAAAAGTCATGACTAAGTTTCTCTTGTCGTTGTTAAGGCCCCATGATAGTTTAATTAGTCATACCCTATTTTCCTTATAGATTCCTTAACAAAACTCCCTTTAATTTGAGTTATAATGATGAAATCAAAGTTACGTGAAACCAATTTTCCCCTCCGGGATATATCTCAAACTTAAAGATTGTGTTTCAAGTTTACAGCCTACATGAAACCACAGAACCATAAAATAACAGGATTAATCAAGTGATCTTCGAAGTTTAACATAACAAGTTTAATTTTGTCTTTCCTGAAAATAATGCTTCTGAAGATCCACTGAAGCATTTTGTTGTAGTATGATCTATGTAGACATAACATCATAAGTTTTTTTCATTATTTTTAAGTTTAATAAATAGTAAGTTTGTAGATATTTCAACTGTAGCTTATGGCTAGTAAAAAAATAAAAGATAGAAGTAAAAATCACCTAATTACGATAAACTACACGTGTTATACCATTTATATTGTTGATGTGATATAGTTGTTTGATTTTTAATTTGATATAGTTAAATTAGTTATTCAAATAATTTTCAGTCACTGGAATCTGCTTATAAATTATGTTGCCCAAAAATTACCTGTTTTGTGGTGCTAAGAAGAACATAAAGAGTTAAACATTAAGTTGTAAGCAGCACAAGGATTAAAACTAGACAGCCGGTGTTTTTAAATCATTGTAAAACGGACCACTTAGTTCTATTCACGGCATGCCCTCAACACCACTGGTGCACGTAAATCTAACCGAGCACCGCCTTTAAGCGAACAGACCTTGGTGTAGTAGTATAAGACCTGGCTGAATAATGATTTTCACGTCTGGAAAGAAAAACTGAATATCACAGTCGCATTGTTTACCTTTGAAAACTAGCAATATCTTTCTGGCAAAAAATTATCTGAGCAAATAAATGTATGTAAAAGTAATTGGGGTTTTCTAAATGTATGTACACATTTATAATTCAAACAGTTTATGTGGATCAAATTAATACTTTATTATTTTGAATATGACTTTGATCTGAGTTAATACACTTGGAAATTATTTCCTCTATCCAGCATAAATAATATGTTATATTATACTTGGCATTATTATACATTAACTGTAATGTATGATTCCGGTATTATGTTTAAGACCCATAGGTCAAAGGAGTGAAAACCAAAAACAAAATTTCAAACACGCAAGACATAAAAAATACCCCTCCGTTGCAGCAGACCTGCACACTCGGCGAATTTCTTATGCTTAGAATCACAATTCATTACAACATATGCGATGCAGGGTTTTTTTATTTCCTTATAATGAAGGGAATGAGTATGCAGGTCTTCTGCAACAAATTTGCAAAAATTTTCTGATCATAAATCAATATCAATATATAGTATAATATAAATTCGAATTTTTTTTGCTTCTGGGGGCCTGAAAATTAAAAGTTATCATGGTCTCCGGCTTGGGTTTTATCATGAGACCTGTAGTATTAGCTTATTCCTTTAAAATCACAGGTTTGGCTAAAAATTTAGTGAGGCTAATTTTAAAAATATGGCTTAAGGATACATCAAAGCAGTCCAGTCCCACATTCCCACCTTTAACGGCCTCAGGGAACATTAGTACAGCCACAATTATTTGAGATTTTGTTCTGACGTGTATTTAAAATTGTGTTTTATTTAAAGTTTTTGGTTCAAGCCCTACGTCAATGACATATTTATTTACAACACATCAAACATATTAAAAAATAATGTACTGAAAATAAATTCTTTTGTCACCAATGTTTTTCCGGTGGGTTGTTGGAACTATTTATCCACGTATCGCAAGGGTTGGAAAGGAGGGCGGACCTTGCTCAAAGAGCTGATTTCCTCGCCGACTTGCGTGACTGTCTAATAGCCGGGCTGTCAACCCAGCGATCAAACGCTTAGACGGATTAAGATGAATTTTGTAACCTTAAGAATACGAAAGTTAAGCTTTCAGCTAATAGCAAGGAAAAAAATTGAGCTTAGATATATTTTTATATTTAAAGTTATATTATAGGTTATTTTGAATATTTTAAAAATAATTTTAATACACTACAATTTTTCAAAGACATCGATTCAAAATAAGATAAACATTCAGTTGAGGGATCCGTATGAAATAAGTTACTTTGTGCTCTGTTTTATCTGCCTTTCATGCGGAGGTTTTAGGACGAAGATCGTACGGCAATTTCGTCTTCTTTGATCATCGTATTGATGTATCGGCGAAACAAACCAGGCAATAACCGGAGCTTGTTGATTTGTTGCTTCTTTTAAAGTAATAGTATTTAGTATTTAGGAGAAACGAAGTGTTAAAAAATTTTGGTTGAGATTTTAAATATGTAAAAATTATGATTTTGAGCCTGCATATATAACTTAACTTAATCATGATCTGTACTTGCGCACTATATGCATTCCAAGATGCGATACGATAATACAAATGTTTATTTTGAGTAACACGTGATAAGACTATTGAATTTCCTAATTCACATTAAAATGTGGTTTATAGTCTTTATAGTTTAATTTCATCAAAATTCAACCTCCGTTCGCAAGTCACATAAACAGAGTGAGGCGTAGTTTTACTGTTGGCAGTATTTTAAAATATGAAATATTTGTTCAAAAGCAAATATTCTATACCCTACGCGTTATCCGTGAGACACAAAAGCATCAATGTAAAGAGCTGTTTTCATCGGAGCGTTTGCCAGCCCTGGGGGAAGAAGTTGTATTCCTGCCAGTATCAGTCTTGATTTCCAATATTTTAATTAAATTCTTTCCTACTTTCTTAAATATCTGGCCCTCGAATAAAAACTTGATTTGTTTTTGTTGTGTGTTATTCAGTAGATAAAAATACCACTGAGTAAAAAAAACAAATAGTTAAAAAAAACATTAAAACTACTATTCATTAAAGAAAGCATTAAAATACTTATGCAAAAAGTTTTTATACTTACTTTTATATTTATACTTAAGTTTATTCTAGCTAAAATATAGTTTATACTAGGTAGTGTAGTATTTAACTAGCCGTTTCCCCAACCAGTCTACAGGCAAATATTAGCATCAGGTGAGCAAACGTGTTTATGCCAAGAACAAACACTACACGTTAATAGCCCTTCTGAATTAACACTATAAAACCTACCTTTTGAAGACCAGTGCTGCCGCTACATAGCGTGATTCGACCTAATCACATTGGTTCCAATCTTACTGACAGAATCTTAACCCCACTTCGAAACAATTGCTTTGTAACCTATTCTCCACTAATGTGTCAATTGAAAGTGAGTTTTGGAAACCATGAATCACCTAATAAAAAAAATAAACACATATTACAGCCCATGATTTTATTAAAACAAACACGATGATTATAATTTATTTTACAACATCTTAAAATTTTACTAAGTCATGTAAATTGTTAAGAAATATAAAATTATAAATAAGTTGACTACATTTACAATACAAAGTTCTTATTTATTTTCAGTAACGTAGTTTAAGAATGGTATTTTTTAATTCTTCTATGATCATGAATGGCAACCTACATATTCTGTTATATATGTAATAGAGGACGTTTTTATTAAATTTTGAGGTTTTAAATTTTATTTTAACTAATTATTTATTTATATTTTAATATCTCTTCTTGTTACAGGTGCTGGCGTGTATAGAATCAAACTACTAGTTGGCAGTAAGTAATCTATTAAATATTTATCTTATTATTTAGTTTTTCTTATAGTAAATTTAAAAAATAATAAATAAATAAATAAATAAATATATATATATATATATATATATATATATATACAGTAGTTCTTTCTTATATAAAATTATCTTATTAAATTAACTTTAACTCATCATTCGGACAAATATTGTTGCCTTATTATATAAATCGTTTTTATTCATCTTTAACATTTATAAAACTAAGCGACGAAATATACAATCGGGCAGAGATAAAACTGTTTTTTACTTTGTGTGTTGTCACCATAAGTGCCTCTGTGCTGTTTACTCTACACTTCAAATGTAACTAATTTAGGAGTTTTTTATCCCACCATTTATAAGAAAATGATTGTTTGTCTTATCAAAATATTAATGTCTAGACAATTATTGTAATATAACATTATGATACCTTAAATACCTTATTTTTTTACATTATGATTTACTATACTGAAAATTTAAATTTACATGCAGGGTTAAGCAAAAATGTGTATATCCTCACTTCACTTTTAAAGTCGCTACTTGAGAAACTCTATCTTGCACATGCTTAAAACGTAAAAACTGCACTTTTTTATCAGAGACACCACTTTGTATTAACCCCCAAGTTATGGTTTTTTGGGTGTAAACCCCAAAACCGTCAACCGATCTAAAGTGGCCCTTATTATGAAGGATTTGATAATAGAAATATAATGGTGCGTGCCCGAGGTCGATACGACAACTTAACCAAAATGGCAAGCATTTATAAATTTGAAATTGACAAACTAAAATAAGGGTACTCAATTTATATTTTCATCGAGTTAAAGTGGAATACACAACTAGGAATATTTTTATACGTTTTTAAAGTTGATGTTTTCTTTAAGCAGTCACAACTTTGCCCCCGCACCCAAAATGACGTTTTTGTGAGTGTAATCCCCAAGTTTCTATGCGCAAAACCCTATTGAGCATCCCTATTAATTTTTTAGGGTTTAACAGGCTTAGAGTTTATGTATTATGGTTTTCCACGGGAGCTATTTGAAAAACGAGGAATAATTTTCAAATTTCTTACCATTTGTTGGTATTGTACCACTTAATTTCTCTTGACAACCACTTTTAAATGAGGGCCCTCCTTTACAAGGGGTTAAACTCGAAAACTTGGAGCCACCCCGAAAGTGTCCTATTTTAGAGAAGGGTAAACTGGTGACTAATGAAAAAGTCCAGTTTTTATTTTGTAAGAGTATACCATGTTTGCTTATCCTACTAAAACGCTTTTAAAGATTTTTCGGGGATCTCCAAATTTTTCCTAACCCTGTATAACTAATAAAACTACAATCAGCTTATGGAAACATTAATTAAATCCGGACCATCAGAGAGAAGTTATACGCCATCCATCACTCTCCTCGATAACAGAATCCATGAGTGATTGTTTACGCACATTTAATGTGATTGCTCACCCTCTGCAGTGATACATGTATCGAATGCATTCCACTTAATGCGCACCGCCCGGGATCAATGCCCTTATGTATTGTTTTAAACAAAAGAGAGAGTGATATAATAGTATATTTCATTACAAGGACCTAAAGTGACGCTTTTCGTACAAGGTCAAGTTTTACAACCGAGGCTGTAAGCCGAGGTTGAAAAATGACCGAGTAACGTAAAGCAGCTTTAGGTCCGTGTGATGAACTATATTTTTCGTTATATTACTCAATACAATACGTAAACTACTTAAGAAAACCAAAATGTTACAGCTTGTTTACCTTTTAAGATGCCTTCAAAAGATGCCACCGTCTTGTTCTTGCTATTTGAAGCAATCAGCTGATTGTCTGTTTCATTTGTGTTAGGGTAGACTGACAACAATGAACAACTATCGACGTATCGAACGCATGTAATAATCGATTGGTGAAATGAGCGAGTTTCACAAATTGATTAAACTGACAACAATGAATGTTTTGATAATAACGATGAATGTCTCGATTATTTGTAATCGATTGAATATTGTTCGATTATTACGACGTACTCGGCACTTTTTGACTTTTATAGTCCTAGGACTATAAAGAGTCAGCTGGTATCGAGTACATCAGCTTTTAATTCCTAGGAATAAAAAGAGTGTATTTAGGTCCGGAAAACATGCATTAAAAACATCTGTTTTTGAAGCAGTATAACGAAAACTTTATTACGTAGTCTTGATCCGTAGAAATATCGTCAAACTGTTACAATAAAATGTAAAACAAAAGACGGGTAAAATTTTGTATGTGTCTTTTACAGCGGGCGATGGGCGCGATGTTTACAAAAGAGTCTGTTCATAACCTTTAATGACACTGAGCGAGCAGAACATCTGGGAATGTTTTCAAAGCCACGCAATGAGTCGCATCGAACCGCACTGGGATGGAACAACGTGTAACGGGAAAGTGAACCGCTTCATTGCCGGCAACAGGAGCGTAAATAAAAGTATTATTTTTACTCTTGAAGAAACCAAGGCTCCTCGAATAAGAAAGAAAAAGAAAGAAAAATATTTACTTCAGAAAAACACACATACAAAATACCCCCGTTGCAGCAGACCTGCATACTCAGCGAATTTCAAATCCAAAACACCATATTTCAATCCAATATAGCGACATTTGACGTGTTTTTGTAAGCTCCATAAGAATAACATGGGGAATGAGTATACAGGTTTGCTGCTACGGGTATATTAAACCTGGGTGATTTTAATTCAATATTTAGTAGATCTGAATTAGAAAAAGCCATTTACCAAGTTTTATCAAGATATGTTGAGAAATAAGCAAGAAATAGAATTTTACTTATTTCCCATAAGGTCAACATTGGAACAATGTACTGTGTTTACCACCTTCAATTTGGCAACCAATGGACACAGAGCAGTGATTAAGGATATTAAATTAATTGTTTTTTGAGCTAAATTATCCGAGCTAAATTATCTATGGTGGTAACAAAAATTTGATAATTTTTATTTTTATATGTAAAACACTACAATCTTTTTTTCGGGGGTCGCCCCCCTTTACCTCCCCTTCCGGTAGTCCGATCGGGCTGGTTTACGAACTCGTCCGAACAATTACTACTCTACACGTCCATGCGAAATTTCTTTATGATCGGACCATTTTTACTTGAGCTATCGTGCTTAAAGACACACACCTATATTTATTTATGAAAATGAACGAATAGTGTTTTTTGCTTCTGGGGGCTTCAAAACGAAAAGTTATCATGGTCTCGGGCTTAAGTCTTATCGTGAGTACTACGTTAACAGCTTCTTCCCTATAGAGGAAATAGTTCGCTAAAAGAAGTACTGTAATCAAGATTGGACTCAATTAATTCTAACATATTTGTAACATTCCAATACGTGAAAAAAGCGGGGTGCAAAACTGCTTTGTTAATAGTGTTGCCAACCCAAGTATGACGACATACCAACAACCTCCAGTTAATAATCTACAATTGAGAGTGTAGTGTCTGCCATTTTAGGTTGGTGATACCTAATTCTTCGCCCTATACGCCTGTACTATGCTATAATTCTTCCCCTATACTACTATACTAATGTTCTTCCCCTACCCCCCTCTACTATGACGATAAATTAAATAAACTCTTAATATATGTGCTGATCAGTTGTAGTGTCTTATTTTTATGTGTAATACGTCGTTGAATGAGTAAGTCTTAAGTAAAATCACAACCGTTAATAATAATATTCGGATCTCCCCTGCAAACATGACTTTTAGAAGTGATCAAATATAGAAGTAAAAATTCTATAGTTGTCGTTGTTGTTTTTGTAAACCAATGACTAAAAACTCCTTAAGGCCAGAAAGGGGTAAGAATTTCATAAATAAATATCCGTTTCACCCATGGAAGACCTTTCTTGGATTTGGGATTTGATTCGTCATTCTTTCACTTCATCTCGAATTCATTAAAATTACCGTTCTAGTGGTTTCACTCGTCCTCTATGCGGGTCAAATGGCATTAGTTATAAAAAGCCAATAGAATTTTTATTTTTAATTGTATTTAGTCGGAAATAGTTGATGATCTTCTACTCCGTTAGAGAATCTACGTCTACAGCTGTTCTCACTTCAGTTTGTTTTTATTATCACTCCTATAAGGTTTAATAACGAAATTTGGAATTTCCAAGAGACGAAGCCCTAAGGATAGTGTTGAACTAGTAATAAAGTGGCAAGGGTATCAAGGCGACCGTTAGGTAATTATTGCATTAAAGGGTAATAATTTAGTGTAACTTAGTCACCTTCAATCATTTCATTATTACAATACAACATTTCTTAGACTTATTTTGTTCGATTAACATCATTTTTAGATGCAGGCCATTATAAAATTCTTTAGAAAAAAACTACAACTTAAGGACTTTAACCACCATCTCTTAGAATCAACACAACTAACATAACCCTAAGCTAACACAGTACGATAGCAGTCATATCAACAGAAACAACTGAGTTCACAATGAATAAAAATGCTTCAAACCCTAGTATGACGACATACCAGCAACCTCCATTAAATAATCTATGATGGAGAGTATAGTGGAATCCGGGAAGAATTACAGTATTACCATCTTACGGAAGTACTTCATGTTAATTTTTCTCTGTTTCTATTTCCTCTAAAACTTTACCTACGAATAGTCTTAAGTTTGATTTAACATAAATAAATTTCATTTTTATTTAGTTAACAAAAAAATTATAACTTATGTACATAAAATAAGCAGTTTTTGATAGATGTTCCCTTTGAAAACTACGATTTTGACGTAAAAATCAATGTTATTATTACAAATTAGGTCTAATAAAGAATATTGTATTGAGTTAGCTAAAAGGTTGAAGGAGAGTACGTTATACTATATTTTTACCCACATAAAACAAACAGACATACATTGAACTCATATATGTATATAAATGTACTAGCAGTTGCCCGTGGCTTCGCTCACGATAAACTTACAGCTGATCTTACTTCTGCTCTTTGAACTGTCAAATTTTAGTATTCATAGCTATTTGCAATTCAGTATTTTGAACGTTTATATCATTATAAAATGTAAACATTGAAGCTAAGGCGTTCACGGGGCGTAGCCCGAGGTGATTTTAAGGAAGTGATAGGCCTATGTCCTTTTTTGATATAGTGGCTCTATTCTTTAAAAATTTCAGCTCAGTTGGTCCAGTATTTTTCACGTGGTTATATAAAGAGAGGGAGATAAGGCTACCAACACGACTTTATTATATTCCCTATAGATTGACACCAAAGCCTTTAAGTACTGTAAGGCGTAGCCCTTAGGACATTTTGTAAGTCAATTTAATCCTTTTGTTAGTGTGCACTTAAGATGCAAGAGGAGTGTAGGAGCAAAATTCATCTATAGATATTATATTTTCTAGATAACCTGTCAATTACAAAATGCCTTCTCCTTTATTTTCCTTCTATCCCCTATTATACTAATATAAAAAACTATTATATTTTGCAATATACATTATGATTTGCACTCATGCATTAAACAAATTACACTAAATGTAAAGAGATTGGTAGTATTAAGAAGTGATTGTAAACATTGTAGCTATTCCCTAAGTGTTTACTTTTCATTAGGCTAAAAGGATGTCAATAGCTTATATACATCAATACTCTTTGACAACAGAATTGATACTGCACCAGTTTACAGCCACTTAAGTAAAATATCATGCCTGTCTAGAATGCACAGCCACTCTGAAATAAACTGTCCATTACAGGTCCTGACGGGTAAGTTTGTTTTACAATTTACTTAAAGATAACAATTGCATTACGAGTGCACTTATCATCACTTATTTCTTTTACAGTGCAAAAATAATAGTGGTCAAAATAAAAAAAGTCATACTGAAATACAGATTTAAAAAAACACGACTGAAACATAGTATAAGTAAATAAAAATAAAATAAATCTTATTGGGGTAAATATACATTAAAAACCTGTAACACCTGTTTACTGGTTTTTTATACTTATTTTATAGTAAACAGTTATTAGTAAGAGGTTTTTTATAACTCTGTACATTAGAGGAACAGAGTTGGCGGAATTTCAATATTAGTGCAGAATTCACCCTCTGCCTTCATCATTTTTACGTGATCAAAAGAGTTCCCCTGTTACGCTGAACTTTTCAACTTAATGAGGCTGCACTTTTTCGTTTGCTTGTGCCAAATCCGATTTCAAGTCATATTATTAAACTATCACAACATTTAAAATATGATTGATTCTATGATAAAATCGAATAAAGTTTTCTTAAAACATTTTAGTACATCATCTAATTTACTATCCCGTAAGTAATTACAATTTTATCATTACTTCTGAATTCGTAATAAATACAGTTATGTGATTAAAATAATTGAAGGCATAATCAAACAATTATAGGATTGTAGAATCTCTGTCGCAAATATTTCATCCCAGTCCGCACAGCACGCCGTGTAGGCTGTGGCCGCCCAGTTTCGTGACTCGCCTAATAACAGGCTGCCAACCGAGACTTAACCTCAAGCCGACAGGCTTCCTTCCGCCTTATAAAATTGCTTTATAAATTGTAGCTTATCCACCTTTAGCATTAAACATAGTTTTACAATTGATAAACTGTTCCAGACGGAAAAATACATGCAAAGAACGTTTGAGATATAGTATTGAAGACGGCCTATTGAAAGCATTGAAAGTATTGAAAGCATTGTATTAAAAATAAATATGATTTATTTTATTTTTCTAGCAGTTATACTTTTTCAATAGACTAAAAGTTTAACCTAATAGTTTCACTAGGTAGGAAGCTCTAGGTAAAAAGTGTAATTTAAATGTCAGTTTCAAAAATGATAGGATTGATATATTGGAAACAAAACTAAAGACTACAATTATTAAATTACGAGGGATGTGGCACGAGGAATGTTTGGGCCGAGCGCATACTTCCGTCTATCACAAACAACTATTGTCCCTTGACCTCGAGCTTGGCGATAAGAGTCCTCTAACCCTAAACGACACAGATGTAACATCTTGGGCGATCAAAGCCAGAGCAGAATTAATAAATTTATATTTCAAGCCTTGGGTAGAACAAAATTATAATTGTTCTTTATGCAATCTCAATGAAAATGAAACGGTATTTCATTTTATTACGATTTGCCCTATTTTAGCGCATTTAAGAGAGTTTTGGTTTGGTGTAAAAATATTAAATGAAATAGAATATTTAGAAATTTTGAATGGGGGGAATTGGCGAACGTTACGCAATTATTTGAAGGAAGCATGGCAGTACAGGTGGGGGGGAATGATACAAGAATTTAATTTTTGAAAGTATAATTTGTGAATACGTTGTCCTGTACTTGAAACTCGTTTAATTAGAAACAACAATTGTCGGGTGTATTTAATTAAAAAAGGAACATGTTAGGATTCATTTTATTTAATCCTGTTAAACTTTTATATTTTCTGATATTATTGTGAGACTGTCATAGTTATAAAAAGAAGAAAAAAGGAAGGATTTTATTTACCGGTTTCAGTGCTTTGTCAACCGGCAGACGGTTATTTCATAACCATTGTTCTCAAGTGTCATTTTTTTCTCGTTATGTACTGTAATGTAAATTTGGAAAAATAAAACACTTTTTTCATTCATTCATTCATTCATTCATTCAATAGTTTCACTATTAGAAACAACAATTGTAATACACACAGATGAAGGATACAGATTGGCAACCTAATAAATTTTTCCGTGCCCGTTTTTTCTAGCGTTGTCAAGTTTGTCGGGATGTTATGCCACACAAATTGCACTGTTGTCGAAGTTATTATTAGCTATATCTGTTCTTTAAGACCTATAGATTTGATGTTGACAAAATAATCCTTGATACCAATTCAATATGGGCGACAAAGTAACCAAAGAAACTTGACGCCGGCGCCGCTTTAAAAACAGGCACGAAAAAATGCATTAGGTTACCAATCTATATAGTTCTTCATCTGTGGTAACACACAACCGGTAACAATGATATTGTTGTTCCTCTCTTAATTTCTCTATATAATAAAACCAAAACGCTGTGGTTATTAAAACAGAGTTTCTAAAGTGTAAGCGAAATCTAATCAACGATAACCAATATTTCAATCTGACGGGAAATATGTGATCAGCTTTAGGCTGAAATCTAAAATTTTGCAGATAAATTGTAAGAGAATGTTTTAATAGGAATTTGATACTAGATCTATTTGAATTTTTTTCCCTAAGCCAAATAATTTATGTCAAAACGTAAAAGACGACTATATCAGACCCAAAGAGGATAATTTGCTTTCCCACTCTTCAAGCTTCGACTCCTGATTTCATCAAAATATACAACACTTTAAAATATTTAAGTGCGTATGTTCATGAATATTTTGTTAAATGACTGTCTC
This sequence comes from Flexamia atlantica, assembly GCA_035578135.1. Classification (NCBI taxonomy): domain Eukaryota; kingdom Metazoa; phylum Arthropoda; class Insecta; order Hemiptera; family Cicadellidae; genus Flexamia; species Flexamia atlantica. The sequence goes on along the minus strand of JAQJVK010000015.1, from coordinate 22,227,495 downwards.
CCAGTTCTTAGAATTACGGTTTCGTAATTACGCAGTGAGAACTTAGGCGTTTCAGCCTGCGGCTCTGCGTGTTTCTCGAGGCTGAAACACCAAACCAGGCTATAATTGAAATAAATGTGTTGTGGCTTCCTTATTTACTCAACAATTGTCTACGTAATGGCGACGCACTTACATGCTTAGTTAGACCTGAGTTGTGAACTGCGCTCCTCAAGGAAATTCATGAGGAAATTCGTACGAGAACGATAATATTCTGACCTTATCAACGCTTCAATAAATATTTATTATAATTTTACTCTGTCAGTGACTGCATATTTATTTTACACAAAACAGTTTCCTCCTTAGGGAACAAATTATAAACGTTGTTTACATCCAGATGTTTACCATTTCTGGGGGAAGAGGTGATGTTTTCTGGGAATTCTTCTCCATATTCCAGACCTTGTTTGAAAAAGTTTCATTATATTCCTGGTACTTCACAAGCCGTAAAGTGAACAACGATTGATACTGTTTTTTCGGAAAAGGCATGAATTTTACTGCAATAATTTATGTAACAGTGTTGGACAGCATGTGATGTAGTGCGTATGTTAGTATTTTTGAATCCTTAGGCCTTCGGACAAACATTGGTTATCATAGCATATTTCACCAAAAAAAGAGAGCGCTGTACAAAGATTTATACCATTAGAAAAGTAGCAAATGAATATAGCGATTTGTTACTTGGCTCTAAGTATTATGACACTTTTTGGATGTGATTTCCAATATTATAGTGATATGTATTATTATATATCTTATATATAGATTATTAATTATCTTTACAAAATTATATCCTGGCTTGGACATTAGAAACCTTAGTATTAATAACATGCTAATATCAAGAAACATGCCCATAATGAAATTCCATTTATAGTTATGAGTTTTGCTGTGATATATGTATCCGTATTTACCTCCTGAAAATACAATTTCAATTCAGAGCATCAGAATGAAATTATACGCCATCCATCACTCTCTACTGATAACAGAATCCGTGAGTGATTGTTTACGCACATTGCCGCTGCGGTGATACACGTATCTCATGCATTCCGCTTAAAGAATTTCAGATTGGGTCAAATCCATAACTGCACCGGGCATTCATGCCTGTAATACCAAGTAGAGCTTCAAACAAAGACAGTATCCCTGCAAGTTGCAAATTTCCACAAAAAAACAGGCCCAAAATACACAAAAAATAGCTGGTAGAGTTAAATTAAAAGAAACGAAAAAACCTTTTAGTCATTCCTTAAGAACTGTGTTGTCGAAGGAATCTTTTATTGATTTAGTAAGTTTTTGACTGTCCAGACAAACTGGTATTATATCCAATAAATTATTCACCATTAGGTGTTTTATTGGTTTTACGAATTTGTTTTTTTTTTACTTAGGTTAATTATAGTTAATGTTTACAATTTACTGTCAATGTTTATCAGAGAATCAAATAATACTTATATAACTATTTTTATTTCCCAACAATGTTTATGTAATATAAAAACAACATTTCTATAGAATAATACGATATTTTTTTAAAGGATTTGAGAAAGTAGGTGAAGTAACTTTGGTCGATAAACACTTTCGTACTTACGGGCGCTCTCTTGTAAAAAGGAAATCCGCCAAATCCCATCCAAATGTTTTAGATTATGTATTTTGCTGTCCAAACTATTGTATGCTAAAATGATAAACTAACCGTAGTTAATTACGTTGTTCTAGACAATTATGATGAAATGAGATTTAAGACGACAACTTAAATTATTTCAATCATAAGAAAATTTATAATATATAGATTGTTATATATTTTTATATATTATACATATGTTAATAACTCTTTGGGTTGGGATTAGCAAAGATTAAATAGATTACTGAATGTAGACCGTACCAATCACAAGCTTAAGGGTTTGTCACACCTTAACAATAGTTGAGGCAACAAAATAGGTTAAAAAATACTTTTTAAACTTCTAATTAGAAAAATATACAGAGTGTTTTTTTAACGCAACACAAAACTTTATTTTATCAGGGAAGGATTATTACCCCCAAGATCCCCGGATTTGACCCCACTGTATTATTTTCTTTGGGAATACATAAAAAGTAAGGGCTACGAAAACAATTCACAGGATATTCAGCACCTCAAAACAAACATAACAAATTTAATACAAGTAATTCAAAACGTGTTCAAGAATTTGATGGAGAGAGCATAACTTTGTATAACTTTCAATGACTGATTGAACACATAATATAAGCTAATTGTGATCAAACTTAAATAATAGGCTGTATAAAATATAAAAAACTGGTAAAAGAATACTCGTGTCATCTTTATATTTTCATTATTCAATCTTAAAAATGGGTTGCATTAAAAAAACACCCTGTATTAAAAAAAGATCAAAGTAGTGCGCATGGCACAATTCACTTAGCAATTTACGGTTATTCTAAATTTATCAGCGGAATGGGTTTCCTTGTTACTATGGTAAACAGTTTAGCATAACGGAGATAGGAATTTGTTAGCCTTTCAATCTCGCTGTATATTTGCATAGTAGTACGAGGTTTGAAAGTGCTCTACTTTATTAAATTGTGTGATAGAGATAACTAGAAAGTTGCCCTGCATCTGGCAAACAACTACCCAGTAGTCGTTTGAATTCTTTTATGTTTTTACAAGAAAACAATTTTGGGATCCATCAATATTATACAATTGTTCCGTGTAATGTCCTAAAAAAGAAAATATATAATAGTATATACTTTTATTCAATAAAATATAACATTTATAGCTTTAAAGTAACCTGTGTAAAAATGGACTGCCAGTTCAGAGATTATTGGCTGCCAACCCACTTGTTCATGTTTACGGAACTATAGTGCTCTTTCTGAAATTAAAATTTAATTTCAGAGCAAAAATTTAACTTGTGTGTGGGTGTGTGTGTGTGTGTGTGTGTGTGTGTGTGTGTGTGTGTGTGTATGTGTGTGTGTGTGTCTGTATGTGTTAACACATACATACAATCTACTAAAATTAGAAGAATATAACTCTGTCCTCATTTCGTCTTGAGTCATTGAACAATACGAAAAAATACCCCTGTCGCAGCAGCCTTGTATGCTCAGCGAATTTCAAATGCTTAAAAAAATCACTTACACAGAGCCACAAATCAAGAAAAGTCAACTTAAATCCTAAGATTAACACAGATGTGTATGACAAAAATTAGTATGCAGGTTTGCTGCCATGGAAATGTGAAATTAAGAATCTTTTGCAATAATCCAATAGATATTTTTTATCAATTAAATGAAGCCACATACCAAGTTTTATTCTGGTATTATATTGAGAAATAAGTAAGATATAGAATTTTATTTATTTCCCATAACATTAACATTGGGACAGCGTACTGTGTTTACCACTCTCAGTATCTCGGTGACCAATTGCCATAGAGCAATGATTAAAGACACCAAATTCTTCGTTTTTTCGAGCTCTATTTTATGGTGCAACCCAAATTAGAATAATTAAATTGTGTATGTAAATAATTCAAAAAACCCTTTCTTGAGGGGTTCTTCCTTTAGCCGTCCTATGATGGTCCCATTGGGCTGCTTTTCGAGCTCGTCCGAAAAATTACTTTGCACATCCGTGCCAAGTTTCATTCTGATGAGACCATTTTTGCGAGCGCTATCGTGCTCAAACACTCATATGTATATTTAGATAAAATATGTAGATATAAGGTTATGATTGTACCGGTCTTAAGTCTTACCAAGAGACCTACCCCCCCTTCCCAAAAAAAACGGGGGTTAGCTCCCCCCCAACCGAGGGTTTATCTTTGTTTTTTTGGGGGGGGGGGGATAGCTTCTTCCCTATAAGAGAAATTCGCAAAAATATGTGTATGGTGAAAATAATGATTTATAATTAATAAACTTATTGTCCTTTAAATTATTTCACATAAACTATGTACAAACTGTCGGGTTATCGCACAAAAGGGATGAGGCAAGCATTCCTGGTCTGTGGTTCGTTATAGTCTAAGCCGTTCACAAGGCCGAAGCTCTTAACCTGTTCTTAATTAAAATATCTTTGATGTGGCAAACCTATTCCAGTTCGTGTTGCCGCTCATTACCAAACTAATTAAATAAATAATCAGCTAAACGATTCGAAAACATTTTGCTTATTGAGTCGGTTAGTAAGGTTAATTCAACTGAGAAAGTAAGAAAAAAACACATAAAAACAGGTGATCTAGTTTTGAGCTACAACAGTATGCTGATATTGATTATTTTATTTTTATCTTGAAAAAATTGGCCTTGGAAATATAATTTCATGTTTAGAATACATTGTAGAATGAAAACGTTTGAAATGTTGCTCCTTTTATAAACCAATTGGAAACAGGAACCCCCGATTGGTATGGGGGGGGGGGGGGGGTTAAACCTCTAAAACCCTTTTTTACAAGTGAAAATTAATGTATACGAATTCGGCTTGCACCATTGCATTCTGCTCGAAAATATTAATACCGTTTTAAACCATTTTGCGGTGGGAATAGTGAATAAATAAAATTCTATAACTCAATCATTTCTTAGAATATATTGATAAAACCCTGAAAATCAATTTCGCCATGAATATTGAATATTGTGCCCTGAATATATTGAGTAATGTTTCATATTGCTTTATCTAGTTGGAACGTAAAGTATATTAGCCTAAACGACCCATTTGTAATGTTCTCTTCTGGGAATTAAATTTAACTTTCATTAAATTTTCTTGATAGAACCTGGTATAAAGAGGCGTACAGGTTTCCTGGTAATGGTATACTGGTATATTATAGTGTCTTTTGGAGTTAAACACTACTGATGATTAATTTTAAACCACCTAGTTGTTATCTATTGCAGCAAACCTGCATAGTCATTCCACGTGGTAGTGTTGTGAATACAATAATATCATATCTATATTTAGTTAGGTTGAATTGTTTTTCTAATAATTTAAAACTCTTAAATTCTTAAATCATTACTTTAAACTCCGCAACGGAGTATTATATTATATACGCATTGTGTTATCAAGATGTGGTATTAATTGTAAATGATATTTTAACCTCATATGAAGTAGCTTTTGAACATTATTTATCCTTAAATAAGAAAAATTAGTTAAACGTACTTGATTTTATCTCAAGTAAAAAAAAAACTGTTTGTTTTACTACTTACAGAAGTTTAATATTACTGCAAAACTCCCTTTCTGCTTCCACCATTTACGTGATCAAAAGAGTTCCGCTCATGTTTACGCTGAACTTTTCAACTTAATGAGACTGCACTTTTCCGTTCGTTCATTAAAATAAAACTCGAGAAAAATTATGAAAAGGAATAAATTGGACGTTTAAATATTTGGAATGGATTTTAAAACATTATTGATCCCGCAAATCGATTTATCAACCGCTTCAAATATTTCAATTGTATTGTATTAAATGAGTAATTTGATTATCCTAGTGATTTGACGTATTCAGATTGTAGTATATCCTTGCTACTTCGCCAAAATTTCTTTCCAGTCCGCACAGCACGCCGTGCGGGGCTGCGGCCGCCCAATTTCGTGACTCTCCTAATAATTGGCTGCCAACCGAGACTTAACCTCAAGCCGACAAGCTTCCTTCCGCCTTATAAAATTGCTTTATAAATCATCGCTTATCCATCTCTGGCGTCGATTGCCGTAGAAGTGGACTTACAGCAGTCTTTGTTTCGACAAAGCTCGATTCTTTATTTTAAAACCATCGCCCAAAGGAAACGCGTTGATTAGTCCTCTTTTTATTTTAATTTAATTAAAATAATCCTTCAGGAACTAAAACTACTTAATCCTAAGCTGCATTAAGTTTTACTCAGTGTAAGGCAATTTAATTCAAGGCTCACTCTGACACACGATAAAAGCTCAATCTTTTACAGAATATAAAAGTTGTTGAGTGGCCGACAAACTCTTTCACGAAAATAATTTTCGTTTTAAAGTGGTACTTAAAGGCAGATAATTCGAATAAATATTCACAATAGCTAGATTGATTGTTCCAAACTAAAACCAACTTATAATTTGGGCGGGATTCATTAATGATTATAGTGGTCTATAATTACTAAAGACAACTTCGTTAAGTATGGAACTATACAAATCCTAAAATTGAATTAGGATCGAACCGGCGAAGATTAGTTTATTACAAGCACAATCTCCATTTGGGTATATAGCTATCTCTAAAAAAATATCGACTTATTACTGTCTTTTCGGCAAAATTATGATTTTTCATTATTGAATCTACTAACATTGCCGACTAAGTCGAAATCTTCAGCTGTAGAAATTCAAATTTTCTGTTTAGGCAGTGTTTGAATATATAAAATATAAAACTTTTTCCAGGGATAACGTTTAAACGATTTAAGAATCAACTCAGAGATAGCTGTCAACTGTTTGTCAAGCAACAGACTGTCAAAATAGGTCGCCTGTCAATACAGAGCTAAACTTCTGGATATTACCTCAGTTCCTTGACAGATGATTGGCATTGACATCATCACCCATAAAATACCTATTATTCTATAAACAATAAAATCGTCGAGGAGTTAGAATCATTCATTCTTAAAATGCATTTTTATACATTAAAATTTTATTAACAACTCAATAAGAGAGGTAGTTTAATGTAGCATAAATAATGAAGTAAATATATGTTTTTAATATTTACTTCAGGGACAGATTTTTTAATGTTTTACATGAGCTTAGAGTGTGATGGAGTTAAATATAATAAGTTTTTAATAATAATCATTTATCCCTTGAATCATGTTAATCCTAAGGCTTTAAACTGAGCAAAATGACAAAATATTAACATTTAAGTCTGCACTTTGCAATTTTGTATTACTAGAGTTAATTTCAATTTCAATTTATTCGGCCATTAAGCCAACAAGGAAAAATGGTTTAGACAATACAATTAAATGATGAAACAAATACATAATAGTCTTAATCTAATACATACATACAAATATAAAATGTTGAGTTTTAAATTACATTGTACTTGAAAACTCGTCAAGTGTGTATGAGGCATTACTTAAAAGGCTTGTTGAAAACTATTAGCTTTAATAGCTTTGTAAACTAATGGTAACTCTTTTACATGACCAGGTAATTTATTGTAAAGTCTTCTTATACTAGTGAACTGATGACTTCTCAACACCTTCTGTAATCGGGTTGTTGGTAAACTTAAATCAGTGCAGTGCCTTGTTATGTAAGAATGGGGTTACTTCTCAGATCTTAATTATTAATATATTTCTTCACATAAACTAAGTTGCTAACAATAAACAGGCTTTTATATTTAATATTTATTATTTAATAACAAAATCTTTACATGAGACACTGTTTTTTATGCCTGCTATTAATCAAACAGCTCTTTTTTTGTTCAATAAAATCATTATTGTCAAAACTGAGTCCCAAAATTCCGAACTAATTGGGACTTAACTCTGTTCAAGTTAACAGGGAGGTCGAAGTAAGTGGATGAGGGAAAAATGCAAAAAAATTAAGGAGGCTTAAGTACAATTGTCATGTAATACCAAGATAGATATAGTGTTTGTCATTTCCGGCCGATATTCAGCTTAGCGATCTCTTTATCTCACAGAATGAAAGCATTACGAATCCAGTTTTTAACGAGACGCCATTGCCACAGGGAGATAGTCATAAGAAGCCAATATAAGACTTGGCAATCAATCGTCGATTGAGGCCGATAGAAAGCATTCCTGTTGTCTTCCTCTGGCTGAGATAAGCACAATGATGATTGTCAGATTGTCGCTTGCGGCCGCGATCCCACAGACTGATCATCGTTATCACACCCGACATGATTTGCGATCGTCACTTACAGCCGTGATTTCAAATTGTTCCGATGTTGTGCTTTGCAATCGTCACTAGCAAATTGTTTTTCTGTAAGTAATAGGGGTGTGCGAGTACTCGATTATCGAGCCGAGTTTATACCTACCGACTCGACTCGACGTCTTGAATAGTCGAATTTTTAAATAGTCATGAACAGCCACCATAAAACTTTCGTTATTTCACTTCAATTGAAGTGTTTTTTGAGTTATTAATATCAATAAATTTAGTTTAGTATTTTTTCCTTTCTATAATATGAAATATTTTCTTCCTTATGTTCAAAGTGACTGATTTAACTTTGAGTTTTAAACGTACAAAAATATGCTACAAATAGGCCTACTCTTTTTTAAATCAAACAAGCGCAGATGTATCTTGGTTTTTATCTCCTTGGGCTGAAAGTTTAATAAAATATTGTCGAATTAATTTTTGACAATTTTTAAAATTTGTTTCTAATTGTCTATTGAAGTTATGTTAAAAATGGCCTGAATAGTTGTTCCATTTCATTTGAAAACAGTTTTGCTTTTGAACCATAGGAACACTTCCCAGTTTAATAACTAAAAAATATTACTTGCATGTGTTCAATAATAAATATGATAGCTATTAACGTCTTCTGTCCAAATACTCGACTCGGAAAAAAAACTCGAAATTCGCGAGTATTTTTTAAATCTCGACTTCAAAAATCACTACTCACACACCCCTAGTAATTAATGTTTCGTGTTATGAGTAGGCATACTTTTGAAACAGCGAGACTACCAAATCATGATATTGTAATCCCCTTCAGTGCAATTAGGTTTTGCAATTACGTTTACGGGTAAGTTAAGTTATTCAAACGGTAAAATAAAAACTTTGGAAGTGTAACTAGGCTTGCTTTATAAAACTAAATATACATAGGTCATGGAACCGTCGCTGTCGGTTTGAACGTTGTATGCGTAGGACGTTCAAATATTGACACCCGCTTCACCCCCACTGCACTTCAATAATTCGAGTGTGTTACCCTCTAAATGCAAAACTCACTCGACTTCGTTATAGCTTTAAATATATATATGTAGCATAAGGAAGGCGGTGTTATATAATACAGAGGACTAGTATATTCGTCGAAAATATTTAAATTATTTTGGTTTGATTATCTTATTTAGTTGATATTAATAGAGATATTAATTAATTTTTGAAACTGACTCCAAACTGTAGAGAATCATTTTACTGTATCCTCTCTTCTATACATCTACGAGGTGCAGTCAAAAAGTTCCCGGAATGAATTTTTGTAGACTTTTAGCGCGGTCGCCAGCGGGAAATTCGCCTTGCAGTAGTTGGTAAGACTCCTGTGGAGGGCATATCGGTAATGTGGGTATAGCTGACTTGCCATAGTGCAGCATTGGAAAGCGCTTTTTGTGTACCTGCATGTCCAACATGTCGGATTTCTTTGTTAAGTGAACAAATTCGATACTTGTTCAAATGATCATGACGGAACACTTCCATGTGATAAATTTACCTGAAATGCAATTTCATCGATCGTTAATTTCCGAGTTTCATGCACAACTTGTCGTACTCACTCAATGTTTTCGTCATTAACTGATGTTTGAAGGTCGTCCACTACGAGGTTCATCCTCAATGCTTTCACGGCCTTCACGGAACCGTTTGTGACACTCATAAACTTGACTTTTCTTCATCGCCTCTTCTACATTAGTTTGAATTAACAACTCAAGAGTCTCACTATGTGATTTTTAAGTTAAATACAGAACTTAATGTTCGCGCGCTGGTCATGAAATACCATTTTTCAAAATTCGACAATGTAGACTTGCGAGAACACGAAAAGGGCTTTCCAGTGCTGCACTACGGAAAGTTAGCTATACCCCCAATACCGATATGCCCTCCCCAGGAGTCGTACCAACTACTGCAAGTCGAATTTCCTTCTGGCAATCGCGCTAAATGTCTACAAAAATTCATTCCGGGAACTTTTTGACTGTACCTCGTATAGATAAAGAAAACATTCCAATTAAAGCCCAGGTCAAACCATTGCACTTAGAAGCACAAAAAGTTTGCATGTTTACTCCTTATGTAACTTATGCCCCACTAAAAAAACATTTTTCATTCTCTAAGGGTTCAGACGTATGGAGGTTCAAAGATTTTTTTCAAATTTATAAGAGTATTTTATAATTTTTTTATACAGTTGCCTACTGTTTAACGTAAGTTGCAATATGTCAGTAAAGTGGATTACCATCGTCTAGTAATATATTAACTGTAATATTCATACTATTTTAATATCTAATTAAAAATGGGCTAAAAGCGTTTATTTAATTTTGTGCAAAAGAAAAAATGAAAAAAGTAGAGAAAAAAAATGAAAAAATAGAGTTTTCAAATGATCAAGAATGCCATCATATCATGATAAGATTCAGAGCTCTTAGGAGTTGGGATGGTAACAAGAGAATTTTAATCCATGCACAGCAAATTAAGTTTAAAAAGTTACATATCAAACGGGAAGTTAAAGTAAACCGATTTTCCCAGTTAAATCAAAAGTAATCTTGATATAAGTGAAACCTGATATAACAAACTAAGTACTTTGTTCCGGCTTAGTTCCAAAAACCGTTGACTGGTTGACTTGAAACTTGGACCAAAGCAAAATGTTATGTGGCATATTTTTAAGCTATGCATTTCTCCTTAACTCCTTATGGTTCGGCCCTAATTTTCAAAATATCCTAAATATTCCAAGCTAATCAAAGAAAAGGATTGATATAATTGTCACCAAACTTTAACTGACCATACTTCCGAATCTATATCAGTTTCTAATAGCAAATTCATAATAGGTAATTCAGTCTTATTTAAAAATACAATTAGAATTATTTTTTCGGGACGTATTGTTTCCATGATATCTTTGAAAACTGAAACAATTTCTAGAAACTTACTATCTTTCTTACCACAATCCGCTTAGAACAAACCTTCCAAAGCTGCATATTGGTGGTACACAGCTCTAATGTATTGTGTCCAAATTAAAAAATAAGAACTAACCGTTATGTTATAATTTTAAATGCATGATATGACTGGCCTACTATGATTAGACGTATTCATAAAATACAAAATTAATTCAACTATCCGCTAGGAACGAATCTTTAAAAGCTGCAAATTTGTGGCACTCAGCTCTTATGTATTCTAACTAAATAAAAAAAGAACTAACCGTTAGGTAGAAATTTTAGATGCACGGAATGACTGACCTACTGTGATGAGATGTATAAAAAAAATTAACTTAACTATTTGAACCACACATGCCCTTATTATGATTAATCAAAGTAATGTAATAAGGAATACATTTCTGTAAATAGTTTTCTACAAACTTAAGAGAAAACAAAGAAGACACGGGTACTTGAAACCCACTTTACTGATCCCAAAACACTTCCAGCGCTCCCCCTGGTAATGAGGAAGCGAGGAAGAGATATCAGTTTTGTGTTCCTCAATTTTAAATTCTTTATACTTTTTAGGCGAGTAAATAACCATCCGTCGTTTCCATTTTTAATATCCAAAATATTTGAATAGTTTGAACCACCTTGAATTAAAATACCATGTGTTTCACAAGAATCTTATTATGTTTAGTAGGGCTAATTAATTTTTAAATTATTTTTATTGCACCCCCCTTTAATGTGGATTCTGTTACCCCATTATATTAACTCTTATCAGAATTTGATTTTGATTCGGGAGCGGTCTTGCTTACAGGTAAGAATGCGAGATTTCGTCTCCGGGGCCCAGGTTCAAATCCCGCCAATCACCAATGGTTTTTTCCGCTATGTGATAATGCCGTGACCCCACTAGTCCTAGTCTGAAGTAATCTGCAAAACAATTCCGGGCCAGGTCTAGAGTCCTGGGATGAGAAAGTGGGATGGTAACAAAAAAATATTATTTCGATTTTGATTTTGTTTCTTTAATTTTTGGTGAAATAGGGAAGCTATAACCAGTTAGTTACTGTTTGTATGTCGATTATGGTTGTCACTCAACATTTCACCTCTCCATTTGTAAATTATTGTTAAAAATTAGAGTCTATTTACCCGCTGATTATTTATTTGAAAATAAACTAGCGTTTCAAAATGATTATTAAGTTTATTAAATATAAGACAAAACTTTAACCAACCACTTTCAATGGAAAACATAATTAATTAATTGTCTCAGGAATTAAGTCTGAGCCTTTCATCCTGTATGAAAAGCAATTTAAGATGCATCGTTTCACTGAAAGGAAGACAAACCGTTCAGCAACTCTATTATTGGCGGTAGAACTCAACCCTCTACGCCACGCCGCACCGCCATCATTAAGCGATCAAAAGACTTCCGATTAATGTTTGCAGTGAACTTTTAAACTTTCTGAGTTTACACTGTCTGTTGAAAATGTCTTAATGGTTCAATTTCAAGATAACTGGATTATTACTAAGCTATACTCCACTTTTAAGCTATACTCCTTTTTAAATATTTTAGTATATTTTTGTAAGACCGTATTTAAACGTGTCGTAAAAAAACTAGTTTTGAGTTAACGATTATTTTATTTTTAAATAAGAAAAATAATATCTGAAGCTGCTTCAAATAAAAATATATTTGCTTTAAAACGTTTGAAACTTAATGATCTTAAATTTGATTCTTCAATTATGGCAATGGCGTGCATAAATATTAAAACGTCACGTCACAGCTCTGTTTTGTTTCATAGGGCGACGCATAGCCACCTAACGGCCATCTTTGCGTCAATTTAAAATATTGACGAACAATTTCTCTTTCTCGTTTTAAATAATATTCACTTTATATACGAACCCCAGAGGTCCATTATTCATTATTTATCAGTATAAAATTACAACATAATAGTTTGTACATGCATGATAATTTTTTTGATTAATATTAAATTACTATTGCGATGCTTTCTTATAATAATTTATATTCGGTATGAATATTTTATTATGGTTCTTTATATTTATTCTTACTTCATTGCAATTCATAATATAATATTTTGATTGCAAAACTTTTTAATACAAAACATAATGGATTAAAATTGAACTAAACATCACCTGTTGATTTTTATAAAAGTTAAAATTTTTATTTGGTAAAACCATAATCAGGATTTTGCTTATTTAGTACAATTCCTAGGCATTTTCACAAACCATCAAATTTAATCAAGCATTTTCAAAAAAAATTTGAATATTCCTGGTCCAAGATACCTGCATACTCAGCGAATTTCAAATACTGTACGTAAATAAATAATTTAGATTAGGACTGAAATATAAATAAGCATGCAACACTATTATATACAAGAATAACGTAGAAAATAATGTACAGTAGTGATGTGCGATTCGCGAACGAATCGTTCAATTTGAACGACTCATCGAGTGAATCAAATGAATCATGATTCATTTTTCAAAAGAATCGATTCGTGGTGCGAATCAGTTGTAGAAAAAGATGCCGCAGACGACGCGACGCCGCGCCGGTTTTGCTCATAATTCGTTGCGTCAGTCAATTAAGTTTTGTGTCTAATTTCCTGTAGGACAAAAAATGGGCATTGATGTATTTGGAGAGGGGTGAGGGGTAGGAAAGTGGAAACAAAGGAAACTACAACAATGTAATAGAATCAGTTTGACTTAAAGGAAAAGAAAACTATAAAATTAGTTTTCGATTAACTTACAAACTTTTATTAACTTTTACAAAAATAGCAACAGGCTACAGAAAAAATCACAATTGCCCTTCTTCCGTTCTTAATAACTTAATAATAATATAAATATTATTGGATACAGATTACAAAAGTAAAGGGAAGTAGAGTCAGAGCGAGGAACGAAGGAGGGGAGGAAGGGCAAAAGGGTGAGGGGGTGTTAGGGAGGGAGAGAGGAGAAGCACGTGACAGGTAGAGAATGTTAAAGGAGCCAGGAAACAGTTTAATCATTTACTTTATACCTAGCAATATGGTTTAATGTTTAAAAATGCAGCTAAACCAATCAATTTTAGGTTGGAAATAGTTTGACTACACCAAAAAAATTAATTAATTGCAATTAAACATTTAAAAACCACTTTATATTCCATAAAAACCAATTAAAGTCGACGTTTTTGTAAGCAGTGGATAGTGAGTCAAATGAATCAAAAGAATCGATTCAATTTTCGATTCTTTGGAACTGAGTGATTCAAATGAGTCGATTCACCGAAAAGAATCGAACTGCGCATCACTAAGTACAGGCTTTGAACAGGTTTGCTGCCATGGATAGTAGTATGCAGATTGTTAGTATAAAGTTCAGTATATTTAAACTAAAAAACGTACATAGTTGCATTAAGATTAGTTTAGTATTTTTGTATTGCATTAGATTTTAGAAATACGTAACCCATAATATTTCATTTTTTCACATGATGTTAACTAGAAAGTGAGTGTGCATGTTTGCTACCACGGAAATGTATAAATGCGGGATATTTGTCAATAATCCTGTGTGTCCTAACTGGATTAAGCGAAAATGTAAGGTTTATTCCCGTATTATTAGAAATAATCTATATAAATAAAATTAGAGTTTTGTCTGTACATTGCTTAGAATTAGGAAATGTTTGGTTATTTTTGCGTTTTGAAGGTCAGAGAATCCTAATCAAGCCTTATCTCAATTTATGTCACGATGTGTGTTGGTACCGCTCAATATCACACTTTAGACCGCTTTTCACGCAAAAACTAGAGTACTGTTATGGCTGAAACTTTTTTCCTGTGTAGTATGCACATATGGGAAGGTTTTAGACGACTTAAAACTAGCGTACGTCTTTTTGAAATTAAATAGCAAGCTTCTAAAAACCGGGTTTTATTTGATTTTGACCAAGTTTGTTGAATTTCCCCATAATTCAAGGGGATGACGATTTGTTTACATTTTCAGTGTTCCAAGCAGATGTTAGTTACCTTCACTGATGGATTCGTCGTTACAGATGTTTTATGTTTTCATTCAGTTATATATTTGGTTTATAATATTTCTTTTTAATTGACATGTACTATATAAAGTTAATATTTTCCCATTCA